>JAKSZT010053785.1:4709947-4951203 GCA_026826555.1 Tolypeutes matacus
GGTGTGCATAAGAGTTACCTCTGGGATGACCTCCTGACTCTCTTTGAAGTCTCTTAGCCACTTGAACTCATTTGTCTTTACCTTTTCCCCCTTTTATTCAAGGTCTTTTTCCAGTTGTGTTGCCAGTTGGCACTTGGTATTAATCCCTCGTTGCCAGGGAGGCTCATCCCCGGGAGTTATTTGAATGCCCACCATGCACCAAGTACTAGATTTGGGCGATTCATTGGTGTGTAAGAAATAGAGTTTTTGAGGATGAATTATGCACAAGAGCTCAGTACTTACAGAAACTTTTGCTCAACCTCCCACTAAATTATTCTAGTGCCTGTAGAGTGTTTATCAATATAGAGTGCATTGTGGAAGAGGCCTGGACTCTCCCGAAAACCTCTAATGGTGGCATTCACTACATTCCTGCCTGAGCATTTCTTGATCAGTGGATATTTCCAGGAATGCCTGGAGCAGCTTCCTTCAAGCCATCAAATGCACCCACAGCATGATGGGGGCCCCACAAGAACTTTGGTGAGTTAGCCCTGGGAGTCCAGCTTAGGCAAAAACAAGATGTCTGTCTCATGATGGCTCCCTTTGAGGTGGCTTGTACCTGCCAGCTATGCCCCTCTCCCTTTCTCTCCTAGTACCTCGTTCATCTCTGAAATAGAGTTCTCACCCCAGCTCTTTGCTTGGGTTTCCTACCGTCCCTTATCCTCCTCTCTTACTACAAAGTCTGGTGATACTTTGCATTTCCTCTAGGTGTCAAGGAACCAAATCAGGTTTATTGGTGATATTGGCTTTATCAGGTATTTCCACCTTGTTTTTAATGGAGCCAGTATGTATCATTTTTTCAGTTACAAGGGCTTGAAGAATTGGGTCACAGTGAGGACCCCCATGGAGATAAGGAAGAAGAGGCCCAAAGGATTCTAGGGAAGAAGGACTCTGAGCAACCACTGCTGACTGTATCTGTCTCTCTTCCTGAGGGAAAGAATAGGCAGAAGGAGAGAGCTGGAATGGAGAGGTGTCAAAGGCATTTACTTGTAGTTCCAGTTCTAACTTGTAAGATAAGTTGATGGCTCAGGTTGGAAGCTTGAAGTTGAATGTGACACCAGTCCCCAATAATATTCACATGGTAACAGGAGCCCCTTGTGGCTGGAGCCTAAAAAATTCATTCATTTATTCAACAAATTATTTACTGAGTGCCTCCTATGTTTCAGGCATTGTTCTTGGTGCTCAGGATATGTCAATGAACAAAACAGGCAAAGATCTCTGCCTTTGTGGTACTTACACTCCTGCAGGGAGAGAGAGACAATTAATTAATAGTGAACCTAATAAATAAGCAGATGATATAATATAGTAGAAACTGATAAGTGCTATGGATAAAGAATAAAGTAAAAAAAAAAAAAAAATAAGCGGAGTGAGTGTAGCTTAGTGGTTGAGCACCTGCTTTGTATGTACGAGGTCTCAGGGTCAATCCCTAGTACCTCCTAAAAAATAAAAAATAAGGAATAAAGTAAAGCTGTATATGGAGGATAGGAGTGCTGGGGTTGGGGGAAATTGCAGTATTAAAAATGGCAGGATAGCCTTCATTGTGAACATGATTCTTGAGCAAAGTCTTCAAAGAAGTGTGGAGTCAGCCCCCCAGCTATCTGGCAAAGTGCATCCTAAACAGAGTACACCGCTAGAGCAAAGGACCCAAGACAGGGCTTGTCTGACATGAAACAGCAAGGAGGCCTGGGCTTCTGGAGCAGAGTGAGAAAGGGGAAGAATGAAAGAAGGAGGTCAGTGAGTTAAGGAGTGAGGAGCCTACCAGGTAAGACCTCGTAGAAATTTGTGAGGTGCTGGCTTTTACTCTGTCATTGCAAAGTTTTGAGTAAAGAAGTGATGTCACTAACTTACTTTTTAAAAGAATTGCTTGAGCTATTATGCTAAGGATAGATGTAGGGTGCAAGAGTGTAAGCAGGATGGCAAGTTGGGAGTGCAGTTAACCCAGTCAAGAGTTGGGGACTCAGATGGATCGGGATGGTAGCAGTGGAAGTGGTAAGAAAAGAATGGGTTATGGAGGTATTTTGCAGATCCTATCAAGATTTTCTGGCTGGTTAGATGTGAGATTCAAGTCAAGGATGCTGTCAAGTTTTGACATGAGTACTTGATGGATCACATTGAGCTGCCATCAACTGAGATGGGGAAGGCTATCAGTAGAACAACTTTTGAGAGGAGACTGGGAGTTCTGTTTTTAAAATGTTGAGTTTGAGATGTTTTTTAAAAATCCAGTGAGATGTTGAGTAAACACTTGGGTAATAAGTCTGGAGTTCAGGAGATACAACTTGGAAATATAAATTGAAGAGTCATCAGGATAAAGATGTTATTTAAAACAGTGAGATTAGATGAGATCATCAAGGGATTCGGTGTATGAAAAGAGAAGAGAATCAAGGAATGAGACTTGGTACTCTCTGAAGACCAAGAGATCATGAAGAGAGCCAGAAAGGAAGACTGAGACCAATGAGGTTGGAGGAAAATCAAAAGAATCTGGTGTCCTTAAGCCAAATGAAGACTGTGTGTCAAGGAAGACAGCTGATGGGACACCACTGAGACCTGACCACTGGATTTAGCAGTGGAGAGGTCATCGGTGACCTTGATGAGTGGTTTTGATGGGGTGATGAGGGCACAGCCTGATAGGAATAGGTTCAAGAGAGACTAGGAAGAGAGGGAATTGAGAATTGGGAAAAGTGAGAAGAAATAAATGATTAATATGATGATTGTAAGTAGCATGATAGGACTGGGGTAGATATCTAGAGGTAAAAATGCCTTCCCCTTAGTTCTTGAGCTCCCATCAAGAAGGTAGCTACCCATTTATTTATGTATGTTTATATGTAGTTTAAAAGAAAGTCAGTGTGCAGCCAGGAGTATTCACCTAGGTAATTTGGAAATCTACCCCATTAACAGAGATCCAAATGGGGTTTAACAGAAGTTGTTGAGGGACTTCCTATTTATTACAAAAAGATTGCTATTTGAAACATGGGCTTTTTCTCATAATGATGAGCTAAATTACTTATTTTGTAAATAAGCTCTAGCTTATACTTCTGTGACTCTTAGTTAAGCCAGATGATGCCGAGACCAAGTCAATCACTGGGGTATTTTCTTCTTTGTGGAGGATTTCAGCTCCTGCGGTTTAAGTAATAGAGCATCTTTCCTCTACCCAGGCCTGGGCCCAGAGAACTGAGCCCCATTTAAGTAAATCTGCATCTTATTTGAGTTACTTAACTCTGCATTCATCAGATGACAGGATGGGAACATATTGGAAAATTAAGAGGTTATCATCATAGAAAACCTTGAGGATGCTGTGTGAAGCATAAGGGGGTATTAGGAAAAAATGTGATGTTTTAAAGTCACAAATGGTTTAGTCTGAAACAAACCAGAAGCCTTAGTGCATCATCATCCTTACTACAGTCGTTCAAATCTGGAGTTCTGCACCACCACTGCCTGGGTTTGGCTTGTCATTTCTATCCCGCATCATTGCTGCAGATATCCGGTTGGTCTCCCAGCCTCTGTTTTTGCTCTTTTCCAATCTATTCTCTGCACTGCTCAAGAATGATCTTTTTAAAAGGCAAAATATCATGCCTCACCCTGGCTTAACACCTTTTAACGGCCCCTCATTGTCAAGTTTAAGCTCCTTAACTTTGCTTATAAGACATTCATCATCATCTGGTTCGTATTTAACTATTCCCCACCTTCTGTCCTCACCACAGAAGATCCAGTCACCCAAACCACCTAAATTTCCAAATACTCCATTCGTTTTAAAAAGTTTTTAGATAAACAGGCTCCAATGAGTAATAGGAGAAGCCACAAAATCAATCTAAGATGACTAAACAAATAATTAGATCTTAAGTTCCATTAAAACAGAAATTGTTTCAGTATTCCTTAGATTCAAATAATACTAGCTATTCCTGTTTCAGCTCTTCTAGTGCCTGTGGACAACAGTGATGTACACACACCATTTGTTGGCCTTTTCCTTTTCTACTCGATTTGGAGAACTCTCATATCTCAATCCTTGGCTCACTTGACATGCTTTCCCTTGTTTGTCTTTCCACTCCTTGGGCTTTAAATACTATCACTGTTTTGAAGTCTCACATACTAAATCTCCAGCCCAGGCATCTCTTCTGAGAGCAGACTCCTATCCAGAGAGAGATAGCCAAGAGGGCTGCAGCAATCTCAAACTTATATCTAAAGCTGAACTATGATTCTTGCCCTGCTAAAATTTCTTTCCCCTCTAAGCTTCCCATCTCAATAATGTCACCTGCATAACTCCATTGCTCAAGCCACAGAACTGGAAGTTCACTCCTCTTTCTTAGTTTTTAGGAACACCAGTTACTATGCCAGGCATAGTTTGAAATGCTTTTTATATATTAATTTGTTTAATCCTCACAACAAATCTATGAGGTAGCTACTATTAGTATCACCCACTTGATAGATGAAGAAACCAAGGCACAGAGAGGTTTAGTAATTTGCCAAAGGTCACACAGCTTACTAATGGTGGAACTGGGATTTAAGTTCAGACAATCTGGCTTCAGAGTCCTTAACCGCTACATCAACTTCTATTCTCCATACCTCCCTCTAAGTCATCCCTACATCCAGTCTATCAAAAGTGCAATCATTTTCACCTCCAACAGTTTCTTGAATCAGTCTACTTCCTTCAACTACTGTAGGCTTTTGCTACCATATAACTCCTTGCAGATCTCCAGATTCTACTTTGGTGCTCCCCACCTCCTTCCCCCAGCCATTCTTCCCACAGAAGCCAGAACTTGGCTTAAATGCAATTTTTTTTTCTGAGAAGACTTCCCTAACTCCCAAATCTAAATTACATTCTCCAGTTATTATTTCTAAGAGCACTCTATTCTTTTCTTTCGTAGAAAATTTCATGATTAGTTATAATATATTTAAGAGTTTTATTGAAAATTTTTATTAGAGAAGTTGTAGGTTTTCAGAAGGATCATGCAGAAAGTTCCCATATACTCACACTCACACACATAGTTTTCCCTATTATTAATAGTTTTCTTCAGTATGGTACCTTTGTTATCATTGATGAAATAATATTGTTATAATTATACTATTAACTGTAGTCCATAGGTTACATTAGTGTTCACCATCTGTGTTGTACAGTCCTATGTTTTCATTTAAAATTTTCATTCCAGTAATATATATATATATATATATATATACAACTTAAAATTTCCCCTTTTAATCACATTCAACTATTTAGTTCATTGGTGTTAATTACCCCACCAGCCCCTGATAAACTGTATTCTAGTTTCTACCTCTACAAATTTGCTGATTCTAATTATTTCTTATCAGTGAGATCATACAATATTGGTCCATTTTTATCTGGCTTATTTCACTCAATAAGATGTCCTCAAGGTTCATCCATTTGTTGCATGTATTAGAATTCATTCCTGTTTTTTGGCTAAATAAGAACCCAATGTGTGTATGTGTGTGTGTGTGAGTGTGTGTGTGTGTATAATTTTGTTTATCCATTCATCTTTTGACGGACACTTGAGTTGCTTCCGTCTTTTGGCAATTGTGAATAATGCCACTATGAACATTGGTGTGCAAATATCTGTGCGAGTCCCTGCTTTCAGTTCTTTTTAGTATATACCAAGAAGTGGGATTGTCAGGTCATATGCTAACTGTCTTCCACAGCGGCTGAACCATTTTACATTCCCACCAGCAATGAATGAGTGTTTCTTTATTCCCATATCTTCTCCATCACTTGTAATTTTCTGGATTTTTAAAAAATTGTAGTCGTAGTAGTGAGTATGAAATGGCATATCATTGTGGTTTTGATTGGCATTTCTCTAATAGTTAATAATGATGAGCATTTTTTCATGTGCTTTTTGGAGAAATGTATACTCAAGTCTTTTGTCCTCTTAAAATTGGGTTGTTAGTCTTTTAATTGTTGAGCTGTAGGATTTCTTTATATATTCTGGATATTAAATCTTTACATCTAATTTCCAAATATGTTCTCCTATTGTGTAAGTTGTCATTTTACATTCATGATAAAGTCCTTTGGTGCATGAGAGTTTTTAATTTTGTTGAGATCCCATATATCTATTTTTTCTTTTGTTGCTTGTGCTTTGGGTATAAAGTCTAAGAAATCATTGCCTAACATAAGATGCTTCCCTAGGTTTTCTTTTAGGAATTTTACAGTTTTGTTTCCTATATTTAAGTCTTTGGTCCATTTTGAGTTGATTTTTGTATATGGTGTGAAGTAGGGATTTTAAAAATATGTTGTGATGTAGGAGTCCTTCATTCTTTTGCATACGGACATCCAATTTTCTCAGCACAATTTGTTAAAGAGACTATTCTTTCCCAATTGAGTAGACATGGCATGAGTGTCAGAAATCAGTTGGCCATAAATGTGTTGGCTAATTTTTGAACTCTCAGTTCAGTTCCATTGGTCTATGCCAGTATCATGCTGTTTTGATTACTGTGGCTTTGTAATAAGTTTTAAGATTGGAAAGTGTAAGTCCTCCAACTTTGTTCTTCTTTTTCAAGATCACTTTGGCTTTTGGAGTCCCTTAAAATTCCATACAAATTTAATGACTGGCTTTTCCATTTCTGCAAAGAAGGCTGTTGGAATTTTGATTGGAATTATGCAAAATCTGTAAATTACTTTGGATAGAATTAATATTGTAGCAATATTTAATCTTCCAAATTCATGAACATGGAATTTCCTTCAATTTATTTAGGTCTTTGATTTCTTCTAGTTACATTTTATAGTTTTCCATATACAAGTCCTTTACATTGGTTAAAATTACTCCTAGATACTTTATTATTTTCGTTGCTATTATAAATGGATTTTCCCTTGATTTCCTCTTCAGGTTGTTTGTTACTAGTGTATAGCTATACTACTGATTTTTGCATGTTGGTCCTATATCCCAACACTTTGCTGAATTCATTGATTAGCTCTAGTAGCTTTGTTGTAGATTTTTTCTATATATAGGATAGTGTCATCTATAAATAAGGAAAGTTTTACTTCTTCCTTTATACAATTTGGATGCCTTTTATTTTATTTTTTTTCCTTGCCTAATTGTTTTCATTAGAACTTCCCATACAATGTTGAATAACAGTGGTGACAGTGGGCATCCTTGTCTTGTTCCTCATGCTAGAGGGAAAGCTTTCAGACTTTCACCACTGAGTATGATGTTAGCTGGTGGTTTTTCATATACACTCTTTTTCACGTTGAGAAAGTTTCCTTCTATTTCTAGTTTTCTAAGTGTTTTTATCAACAAGGGATGCTGGATTTTGACAAATGCCTTTTATGCTCAATTGACATGATCATATGTTTCCTTTTTTCTATTAATGTGGTATATTACATTGATTGATTTTCTTATGTTGATCTTCCCTTGCATGCCTGGGATAAATCTCACTTGATCATGGTGTATAATTATTTTAATGTAATGTTGGATTTGATTTGCTAGTATTTTGTTGAGGAGTTTTGCATCTATATTCATAAGGGATATTGATCTATGATTTTCTTTTCTTGTAGTATCTTTATCTGGATTTTGTATTAGGGTGATGTTGGCCTCATAGAATGAGTTAGGAAGTATTCCCTTCTCTTCAATTTTTTGGGAGAGTTTAAACTGGATTGGTGTTAATTTTTCTTGAATCATTTGTAAAATTCTCCAGTGATGTCATTTGGCCTTGGGCTTGTCTTTGTTGAGAGGTTCTTGATGACCAACTACTGGCTATTGACCTGTTGAAACCTTCTATTTCTTCTTGAGTCAGGAATAGTAGTTTTCATGTCTCTAAGGAAGTTGTCCATTTCATCTAGGTTATCTAATTTGTTGATGTATAGTTGTTTATAGTATCTTCTTAGAAACCTTTTTATTTCCGTTTTATTTCTTATTTTAGTTATTTGTGTCCTTTCTCTTCTTTTTTTTTTTTTTTGTCAGTCTTCCTAAAGGTTTGTTGATTTTATTGATTTTTTCAAAGAACCAGCTTTTGGTTTTGTTGATTCTCTCTTGTTTTTCTGTTCCCTATTTCGTACATCTCCACCTCAATCTTTGTTATTTCCTTCCTTCTGCTTGCTTTGGGTCTAGTTTGCTTCTTTTATCTAGATTGTCAAGTTGTGAGGTTAAGTCTGTAATTTGAGATCTTTCTTCTTTTTTAATGTAAGCATTTAAAGCTTTCAATTTCTCTCACAGCACTGCCTTTGATACATCCCATAAGCTTTGATATGTTGTGTTTTCATGTTAATTTGCCTCAAGATATTGTCTAATTTCTCTTGTGACTTCTTCATTGATCCAATAGTTATTTAAGAGTGGGTTGTTTAATTTACACATATTTGTGAATTTTCCAGTTCTCCTTCTTCTATTGATTTCTAGCTTCTTTCCATTTTGGTTAGAGAGGATACATTGTATGATTTCAAAATTTTTTAATTTATTGAGACATGTTTTGTGACTAAACATATGGTCTATCCTGGAGAATGTCCTATGTGCATTAGAGAATAATATGCATTCTGCTGCTCTTGGATGATGTAGTCTATGTATGTCTGTTTGGTTTAAGTTCTTTATAGTACCGTTTTCACTGTTCTCACTGATCTTCAGTTTAGATGTTCTATCCATTATTGAAAGTGGAGTATTGAGTTCTCCTACTATTAATGCAGAATTATTTCTCCCTTCAATTCTGTCCACATTTGTTACATATATTTTGGGACTTTGTTGTTGGGTGCATATATATTTATAATTGTTATGTCTTCCTATTGAATTGACCCCTTTATCAATATATGATGATCTTCTGTGTCCCTCATAATAGTTTTTGACTTAAAGTCTCTTTATCTGATATTAGTATAGCCACCCCAACTCTCTTTTTATTATTCTTTGTATAGAATATTTTTCCATCCTTTCACTTTCAGCCTACTTGTGCCATTGAATTTAAAGTGAGTCTCTTGTAAACAGTATATTTGGGTCATGCCTTTTATTCATGCTGCCTATCTCTGACTTTTGACTGGGGAGTTTAATCAATTTACATTTAAAGTAATTACTCATAATGCAGGATTTTCTTTTTCCATTTTGCTATTTGGTTTGTGTTACTCTTATATAATTTTTTTGTCCCTCAATTCTTCCATTACTGACTACTTTCATATTTGTTTGATTTTTTTGTACGGAACCATCTTAAGTCCCTTCCATCTTTTCCTTCTGTTATCTTTTTAAGATATTTTCTTTGTGGTTGCCATGGGGCTTAAAAATAACATCCTAAATCTATAACAATCATGTTTAATTTGGTACCAATTTAATATAGGATTTAATAGGATACACAAATACTATTCCTTTACCGTTTTGCCCCCCCACACTTTTTTATATACTTGTTACAAATGATATCTTTACAAAGTATATATCCAGAACCACAAATTTATCACTAATTTTATGCATTTGCATTTTAGAACCATAAGTAGTAAAAAGTAGAGTTATATACCAAGAAAAGCAATAGAGTAGTATTGACATTTATAATTACCCAGATGGTTACCTTTCCCAGAGGTCCTTATTTCTTTATGCCGCTTCAATCCATTTTCTAATGTCCTTTCCTTTCTGTTTTAAGCACTTCCTTTATTATTGTTTGTAAGGCATGTCAAGTGGTGATAAACTCCCTCAGCTTGTGTTTATCTGGGAATGTCATAATTGCTCCCTCAATTTTTCCCTTCAATTATTTTTTTAAAATTTCCCATATTTAAAGAAGCTTTAGATTACGTAAATGTTACATAAAAAATACAGGGGATTCCCATATACCCCATTCCCTCCCCTCCCCCACTCCCCCTATCAACAACATCTTTCGTTAGTGTGGTACATTTGTTACTATTGAACACATATTGAAGCATTGCTACTAACCATGGTCTGTAGTTTACACTTTAGTTTATACTTTGCACCACACATTTTTATAGGTTTTGACAAATTGTATAATGGCCTGTACCCATCATTATAGTGTCATGCAGGACAATTCCAATGTCCCCAAAATGTCCCAGTTACACTTATTCTTCACTCTCCCTCCCCTCAGAACCTCTGGTAGCCACTGCATTTATATCAATGATAAAAGTTCTTCCATTGCTAGAACAATAATAAATCTACGTTAGTCCATAGTTGCATTCCCCCCTTATGTTTGTTCATTCCTCAATATTGAGGATTTGGGAATGGTGATGCTCACTCTGTTTCTAATTGGGAGAGGGCTTAGATCCCATGGGACAGGTGGATGGAACTGTTGTGTTACAGTTGTGGATACCCTCTGTTTTTTTGGGATGGGTGTTTTCCATCATCATCCTTTTGTTAGTTGTCTGAGTGAGTTGAAAGACAGTCTCATCAGATGTAAAATTCTTAGTTAGCAATTGTTTTCTTTAATCCTTTATATATTTTATCCTGCTTCCTTCTTTCTCTTTATTGAGATTCTCATATTGTTAATTCATTGTTTTCCTGAAACAAAGTTCTTTCTCTGTGTTTTCTTTTATAACCTTGAACATATTAAGGATTATTTTTAAATGTCTTTGCCCAGTATGTCCAAAGTCTGGTTTCCTTTGTTGATGGTTTCTGATGTTTTATCTTGTTCCTTTGGATAGGCTGTCATTTCTAGTTTCTTTGTTGGTCTTGTAGTCTTTTGTTACATTCTGTACATTTTAATATTTTAGTGAGTTAACTCTGGGACTTAGTCCCTGAGCTATCTGTTTCTTAAGTTTGTATCCAGCTAGTGATATGACAGATTTCCTGAGTACCAGGAGCTAACAGAAACAAACCACCACAAAAATACACCTTCACAGTCTTTGCAAATTGCCTCTGCATTGGCTGGTGAGTTTAGCTCTCTTATCCAGAAGATCAGCCCAAAGTAAAGGTAAAGAGCAGGGTCCTCTCCATCTTTTCTGAGTCTGTGTCTTGTCTGAGGCTTGTGCTCTCTCATGGCCTTATGAATTTTCTGCTTTACAGGAGTCTGAATGTCCCCTCTACTCCCTATGAAATAGACCTTCTCGCCTTCCTGGGTGGTCTATTGTATGTCTTAAGGCAGTAATCTTTTGCCCCATCACTTTAACTTAATTGTTTCTTACACTACTTTAGCCTGTCAGCAAGTTGCTTCTGCATGCAAGGCAAGTTCTAGGAGGAGGAGACAGAGACTAGTTTCTAGTGTCAGTTTTTCCTGCTGCCATCTGATAGGCTGACACCAATATATAGGTTCCCCAGCATGTGCATTGGGGTTATTCTCCTCTCTCTGGAACAGGACCTGGGACTCACAGTGCGAGCCCAGGCTGGCCCCACACTACTGCGGGCAGTTGGTTGGGGAGGGACCAGCACAGGCACCACAAGCTTCTCCTACCGTTTTGAAGCTGCATTTTCTTGAGTTGGCACTCATCCAGTTACTGCGACCCTTTTACTCTTTTCCAGAACTTTGAGGAAGATGGGTCTGCCAATTTTTGTTAGTTTTTTGAAAATTCTGTTGTGGAATTGCCCCCTGGAGCATCTTACACTGCCATCTTGGTCAGCCAGAAGTCTTGTGTTTATTTTTTAAAGTCTTTCTTCCCCCACTAGACAGTAAGTGTCATGAGGACAAGGGCTTTGTTTTCTTTTCCATTATATACTCAGTACCTTGCCCAGAGCTTAGTACATAGTAGTCAATTAATAGTAATATTTGTGAATTGATGAATAGATTAGTAATATTGAGTAAGAAGTGATTATATAATTTTTATTTATGTATGAAAATGAAAGTATAGTTTTACTTCTTGGTAATGAACTAATAAGGGCAAGACTGAGATTTTGTGAAAAATATGCAGTGTGATTTTTTTATAAAACAGTTTTATTGTTTCAGTGACGGAGATTGTATAATTTTAACAAGCATGCCACTCATTGCTTGCGCTCCTTTCTAATAAATTTTGTCCTTATGCTCATACCCCTAACTCAGTTCATTGGACCAGGGATGGAAACTGACTCAAGCTGAGTTAGTTTCTCCCTGTTCAGAATTTAGAAACAGTAACCTGAGAAACAGATCTCTAACAGACCTGCATTCATTCATCTTTCAAATATTTTTTGAGCATCCAGAATTACCTGATCTTTGGGGACATAATGAATAAGACATGTCTCTCCTTGAAGGCATTTACAGTTCATAGGAGACAACTGACAAGTAAGTCTGCTATTGCAATACAGTGTGTTAAGGGCTTTGATATGGGAAGTACCAAGCATTATAGGAGCATAGGAAAGGTACCTTATGCAGTCTTAGAAAGGTAAAGAAAGCTTCCCAGGAGACGTGATAGCTTAGCTGAAGCAAAGCTTAATAGATCAGGAGAGAGGGGGGCGGGAAGGGAAAGTGCAGGGGAACAGCCAATGCAAACATAGCACGTTCAGTCTGGCATACAAGGACAGGAGGAGAGTATGCCAGGAGGAGAGTGTGGTCTCCTCTTGTCATTCTATGCACAGTTGTATTCGTCCTGAAGGAATTGAGAGTCCTGATCAAGGGATTTTAGTAGAGGACTGACACATTCAGATTTGTACTCTAGAAAGATACCTCTGGCCTCAGTGGGGAGAATAAATTGGAAGCAGATATATTTTGTTACGAGGTTGTTATAGAAATCCAGATAAGAAATGATGGTGAATAAGTTGTGGCGGTGTGAAGACACAGAGCAGAAGTTCCAAGTGATGGGTGAGGGAAGGAGGAGTCAAGGATGAGATCCAGGTTTAAGGCTTAGGCTAACAGTAAATTGGGGTGTCACCCACTGAGACAGGATATGCATGAGGGAGCTCAAGGAAGAGGTTGGGGCTGGAAACATAAATTTGAGCATTATTTGCATAGAATTAATTAAAGCCTTTGGGCTCAATATTGCCCAGTGAATTTGTATAGGGTGAGATCCATGGATGGAACCCTGAATAACTCCAGCATTTAAGCAGCTAGGGGAGGAGGAAGAGCCTGCAATAAAGGTCGAGAAGTGGCCAGAGAGCAAGCTGGAAGCCCAAGGAAAAGTGATATCATCGAAACCCAGGGATGAGACCCTTTCCAGAAGGGAGTAATGAATATCAATGCTCTAACAAAAAGAACATACCAAGCTCAACTTCAAATGTCATTTATTGCTTGCAGATTTCTAGAAAATTTCTCTCAGTTAAGGTGAACATTATCCATAATCTTATTTACGGTATTCATTTGCTTGTCCCTGAGAAGGCTGAGAGAAGCTTCCCTGTAGTTCCCCAGCCTGGCACGTGCAAATTCTCTAGAGTAGAGCCTGGATTCATGAGGTTTTTCTGAATTTCATTTTCAAATGTTATTACATGTCGGTTTGTGAAGTGCGCTTGAATGTCAGAGCTGATAATGTGGAAAAAAATAGACATAAGGAAAATTTATTTTTAAAATGTTTTTCAACTTTAAGGACAGCATCTAACAACCCACTAAATTTAGCATTTCATGTGTGTTTATGACCTGTCAAAAACTGCCAGAAATTTACTTGTGAGCAAGAAGAAAAAGATGTTGCCTGTTTGTCATCTCCCAGTGCGTCCAACTTCTGAAGGCCACTTTAGAAACCAAAAAAAGAACTTTCTTTCATCAGCGGACATATGTTGAAGAATAGAAACATTAGTAATAGGATTCCGGCCATGTAATGTCCATTAAACAATTAGATTCTGATGCCAGTGGGTATAGCTTTTTTTTCCATTTTATTTTCAATGATTTGAGTGTTCCTAAGAGGATTGCAGGGGATTTATTTACGGTATTCATTTGCTAGATGGTATTTTCACTAGAATTTAGTATATTTTCAGTACTGGTAACATTTCCCTCCCTCCTACTTGCAGTGTGCAATAGACTCTCCTGGGTCTGATTTGTGCTTCTTTTTCTGAATGTTTAGTCAATTTAATATACGCAGTGGACATATTCTGGGGGAAAAATGCTTGTTTTCTCAGCAGAGCCATTTTAAAGATTAGGTGTTGTTTAAAAACAGCCATGCCATTCTTCACAATTACAAGGCAGGAACTGCAATGCTCCACAATGTTTAATTAGAACATTTCTTTAAGGACTCTGCTCTTCTTTTCTTGGCCTTGCAAGCACCATATACTCCTCTGAAGATGATTTTGTGACATCCTTGTGAAAGTTTAATGTTCTGGAAAAACTGAATGATGTTTACTGAATGCTTTCCATTTAAAACGGTTTCACTTCATGATTATTGAAATGGAAAAGAAAGCGCTATGGCTCCTGGTCAAGGCTACCTACTCTTGGGTCCAGAATAGAAGGTCTGAGTCTGGTCAAATGCTCGGGCCAGAGTTAGAGCACAGCCTCTTCTCTCCTCCTTACTGGATTAACACAAGGGGGGCAGGGATGGGGGGCAGGGCGGGAATCCCAGTCCACAGACACAAGGCTTAAGAATGCCTTTCTTCATTTTCTATAACAACTTAACTCCTAATGCCAATCTCTTATTTCTCCTTGCTGGCAGAAAAAATGAAAAGAAACAAAAGGCCTCAGTGCTTCCCAGGGCTCCTCTCCCTAAGGTTATTTATGCCGGTGTTTCCGAGCTTAGGCAATGCCAAGGCTTCTGGGGTGTGGCCCACCTGGTCCTCTCTTCTCTGTCTGCACACTTTATCTCTGAGCCAGCCTTGCCCTTGCCGGGCCCGTGGGGGCCCCTCAGGCCCTGCTGCTCTTTGTGCTGCTGGCCCCGTATGGCTTGAGCATCTCCGACCTGGTGGCCTTCGTGTCCTGTAGACATCACTTTCTGGAAAGCAGGGCTCAGGTCTCTGCTCCTGGAGGCCACAAATCCATCTCTCTGTCACTTCCACTTTCACCTCCTCCCAGCTGAACAGAATCCCTTTCTAATTTAGGGAAAAAGCTTTTCTCCTCTGTGTTTCTTCAGGACAATGGGTTTTTTTTGTTTGTTTTTTAGTGAATGTATTATTAGGAGTTCTCCAAAGCTTGTTTTGTGCCCTGCTAACAGACCTCCCCTGAGCTAGGAGGCATGGGATCAGCTATTTGCTTGAGTAGGGGGAAGGGAAAGGGGAGAAAAAGGAAAATCAGGATAGAAAGCTCAAAATATATCCATCGGGAACACTCAAATACCTCCTCTGACAGACCCTCTTCAAACACACACACATACAAATGCCCCGGGCTGATGATATTTGGAGGCCCAGTGTTTCATGGTCCAGTGTTTTATGTGATTTCCACGGGCCCAATAAACATGGGTTCATAGACAGACACGTACACCAGAGTATGGGGAAAGCCCAGAGCCCTGGGAGAAAAACTTTTATCCTTTTTAACCAACCCCACCCCACCCCCACTCCCGTTTTTGCTGTTTTTGTGTCCATTCGCTGGGCAATTCTCTGTGTCTGTTTCCTGCCTTCTCTTCTCATCCTTCTCCTCCTGTCTCCACCAGGATTCAATCCTGGGAACCTCCGATGTGGGAGAGAGGCGTCCTCACGCCTGCGCCACCGTAGTTGCAAGTTTCGCGGTGTCACTCTCCTGTTAGGTCATCTTGCTGTGTGGCTCTGAGGGGTCTGATGGCACACCCGCGCACGGGGCCTGGGGGGCTCACCGGCTCGCAGGGCCTGGCAGCATGCCCACGCACAGGGCCTGGCGGCACAACCACACATGGGACTTAGCGGCCCACATACCTTCTATATTTTTACCGGGAGGTCCTGGGGATCTAACTCAGGTCCCTCCATATAGGAGATGGACACCCAACCACTTGAGCCACATCATCCGCCCCTAAAAGGTGCTATTTAAACACCAGTCGATATCTGCCTCTGGGGATTTGGAAAAACTATAACATGATGATGAAGTCAAGGGATGGGAAAGGCCGACAGGAAAGGCCTGTAGGAATACAGGCTGCCTCTGACTTCTCATTATATTGGGCTCCAAAATTCGTTTCCAAGTCATTTGCTTGGAAACCAAAGTATATTTATGCATAGAAACAATGTTCTACATGGTGATTCTTTTAGTTTGCTGAGTTGCTAAAAGCAAATACCATAAAACAGGCTGGCTTTTAACAATGGAAATTTATTAGTTTACAAGCTTAAAGTTTTGAGACTGAGAAAAATGTCCAATCCAAGGAATCATCAAGACAGAGCTTTTTCCTGAAGACCAGCTGCCAGCAATCCTGTGTATTAAAAACACAAATGTGTTTCAGACAGATTTGGGTAGACCCACATTTTACACTCTTTTGCTTGTGTTATTCAGTTCTTCAAAGTAAAAAAATAAAAAAAAAGAAAAGAAACATATGCACATCCTGTCACCCCTCCTTTCTGAGATCTTAGAAATCTCTTTTAAACTGTTCTCCTTCCCTTTTCCCTCATGGAGGCTACCTTCATTCAGGCCCTCATCCCCATCTGCCCAAAGCATGGTTTTCAGACTTAACACAAAACACTTCCTTACAACAAAATCCATATGGAAACCTAGTTTATAAACAAAGAGAGCTGCTTGTTTTATTCACAGTGGCCCCAAACTGAAGGCAATCAAGATATCCTCCAATAGATGAATAAACAAACGGTGGCATACGTGTACAATGGAATATTATTCAGCAAGAAAAAGAAATGAGCTATCAAGTCAGGAAAAGACATGGGGGAACCTTAAATGCATATAGCTAAGTGAAAGAAGCCAGCCTGAAAAGGCTACCTACTATTTAATTCCTACTATATGGCATTCTGGAAAAAGTAAAACTATAGAAACAATTTTAAAAATCACTGGATATCAGGAGTTTATGGGAGGGGAGGAGAGGGATGAATAAGTGGCACACAAGGCATTAGGTTGGTAAAACTATTCTGTCTGATACCATAATGGTGGATACATGACACTATACATTTGTCAAAACCCAGAAACTGTACACAGAAAGAGTGAACCCTAATACAAACTATGGACTTTAGTTAATAATAATGTATCAATATTAGGTCATCAATTGTAACAAGTTGCAAATACTAATGCAAGATAATAAGAATATGGGAAATTATGTGCAGAAGGGGATGTCGAGGGTGTTGGGGGAAATGAGGGAATGATACAGGAACTCTGTACTTTCTGTGCAATTTTTTTGTAAACTTAAAACTGTGCTAAAAACTAAAGTCTATTAAAAATAGAAATTAAATGTAGAAAAAAAAGAGAGATGTTTCATTTGGAGCAGGATAGGGGGCTTGATCCTGTTGGCTTACCCTCTGCCTTCATAATTCATTTATTCAGTAAATATTAATTGAAAACCACTGGCCTTACAATCTACCATCCAACCTGATAGTAGAATTAATTTTCCTAACTCAGATCTTATCTTATCACCACTCTTTCCAGAAACTTTTGTCTCCTCATTGTCATCTGATTGAAAATTTCCTATTTTAAACACATTCAAGTGTACAATTCAGCAGTGTTAGTTACAGTCACAATATTGTACTACCATCACCAATGTCCATTACCCCTACTTTTTCATCACTTCAAACAGAAACTCTTCACCCATTAAGCAATATTAAGCTATAACTCTCCCCACCACCACCTCATGTTACTCTAATTTCTAAACTATTATCTGTCTCAATGAAATTTGCTTCTTCCAAGTATAAGTAAGTTCATACAATATTTGTCTGGCTTATTAAACATGATGCCTTCAAGTTTCATCCATATTGTAGCATGTATTAGAACATCATTCCTTTTTATGACTGAATAATATTCCACTGAGTGTATATATGACATGTCCATTTGCTTTTTTTTTTGGTTTTGTCCATTTGCTTTTGATTGTGCTATTCTGTCTGCCTGGACTGCTCCTTCCTGTTGTGGTATTTTACTTTTTTATTTTTAAATGTAACTCTCTTTTTTATTTTTAAACCTCTCCTGTCTACCACAGCCCTCCTCCCCTCAAACTGCGTATTGATGATTAGATGCCCATGTTTCTGGTTAGAGGTTTTGCTCAAAGGCAGGTATCTTTCTTTTATTCCTCTTGGTCCCTCTAGCATCTAAGGTCAACTAATGTGCAGTTGATTAGGAATGGCAAATTGAGTTTATTTCACAGATCAATTCCTATTGATTGGTAGTGGTTGTCTGGAATGTTGTTTTCAGAAAGACACACTGTCTCATCTAGATTAAATGGGAAAGTGCCAGGTTAGCTAGCAATGTCTGCCATGGGCCAGGGCATAGGGAGTGACAGTATGCTTGTTATGGATGTGTCCTCTGGCAGTAAATAAATGTTTCATGACAAATAAATGAGTGAATATATCTTTTTAGAATTATGAATTCTAGGCTCTTTAGTATTTCAGATAACCTTTCCCTTCAGTCCAGCTGGGAACTCCAATAAAGGTTTTTGATGAATTCCCAGGAGAAACTGGCTGGTTGAAGTAGAGATGGATATTCTCCCATCTGACTGTTGAAATCATCAGTTCTTCCTTCAAGGCCTTCAGCTGATTGAATGAGACTTCTCTCATTGCTGAAGGCAATCTCCTTAGTTAATTGTAGATGTAATCAGCCCAAAATGCAATCAACTTACGGATTATTTAAATCCATGAAATATCCTCACAGTATCAACCAGGCCAGTGCTTGCTTGATCAAACAGCTGGACACCATAACCTGGCCAAGTTGACACATGAACCTAACCATCACAGTGGGTCAAAGGATTATCACCCAGTGGGATTTCTGGAATGGAATATGGTTTGGGGTTCCTTGAAGGAATAGGGGGTGGCTTATGTTCAAGTCTTACGTTTTTAAGTCAGAACATGGCCCATGGTATCCACCATTTCACCCAACTAAGAGCTGCTTGACATTACAGATAATGAAGGTTTCAAATCATCCTGGACTGCTCAGAGATGACACTAGCATTATCTTAACTGGTGAGATAAGCCTGCATTTTAAAGCCCTTGTTCCTTGGTCTCCTTCCCTGACTTTAGCATCAACATAATCAGGACACTCCCAGCCACTCAGGGGGGCAGTGGATAGGCTTCCTCTGTTAGATCATTGCAAGCAGAAATTCAGTTTCTCTCAGGTCTGCTTGTTAAACCCAGATAGTGAACCATTTGTGCCTAGAGTTTTCCCAGGTTGCAAACTTAATCCAGGCAAGATGTACTGTTTTGCAAACTCTGCAGCTATTAGTTTCCCTGCTGATCACACTTCAAGGTAGTGGGATGTTTTTCTAATGGTAAACTATCTTTAAACTTGAGTCATTTAAAATGTATGCTATCAGCAGTGTTCAGAGGAAACGTATTAGAGCTGACCAAGCAGAAAGGAGTCTGGAAATCTCTTTGCCTCTGCTCTGTTATCCCACTGTCCTATTCTCCTTTAACAAAGATAGAATTTAACCTTCAAGAAGGATGGTCTGGAAATTTTCTCTGTGCCTTATCAATGATTTCACCAGATGCTATTCTTGCTTCCCCTGCTTGCCTAAAGTCAGGAGGTACATTTTTACATGAATCTGAGGATGCCAAGGATGGTCCTGAATATTTTCCATGTAAATAAAGACTAGACAAGGTTCCTCCCCCCTCATTCAGGGTGGGACAACTGCCCCACAGATGCTCTAATCACTGGTCTCATTTACAGTGATGTCTCCTGCACCCTAGGAAAAGTACCTGAAGGCTTTCTGAGGCTGTGTTAGGGATGAAATTTGATCACACATTCTCTGGTGCCTAGGGAGGTTAAGCTTTTTATATATTTATTGGCCATTTGTACATTATCTTCTGTATTTTGCGTGTTCATGTCTTGCCTATTTTTCTATTGCTTTGATTGTATTTTTCAGATACTCCTTCTTGAACAAGGGTTGGAAAACTACAGCCTCCTGGCTGGCTGCCTCTTTTTGTAAATAATGGTTTATTGGAACATGTCCATTCACTTATGTATTGTCTGTGGCTGCTTTCTGTGCTACAAGGACAGAGTCAGAATAGTTGCAACAGAAGCTGAATGCTTTAAAATAGTTACTACCGGGGGTCGGATGTAGCTCAACTGGTTGGGCGTCCGTCTCCCATATGGAGGGACCCGGGTTCGATTCCCGGGACCTCCCGGTAAAAAAATAAAAATAAATAAATAAAATAAAAGTTACTACCCAGCCCTTTACAGAAAGTTTGCAGACCCCTGCCCTTGAAAGTTTGACTCTTTCTAGTACTATAATGATGCAAATTAAGCCACAAAGAGATAGCATTTCATACACATCAAATTATCATAAAGCATAAAATGATAAAAAGTGAGAAACACACATATACAACAAAGGGACTTGTGCATACATGCTCACTGCAACACTCTGTCATAATTTTTAAACTGGGTAATATTCTCACTAGGAAAACAAGATGCAAGTTTTGCTATATGTAAACTACTATGCTGTTTGCTAGACTACTTTTTGAGATTTTACATGATTATAAACTTTCAAAATCTAAAGTTGAGGGGGAAAAAAGCAAGTTGTGGAATGATATGTACCATAATAGCATGCTATTTATATAAAATTTGAAATATGCAAACTCAATCCATAATATGTGGAGTAAGAATACATAATGAGCTAGACCAGACTACAAAGGCTAGTAGACTGAGGGCTGGAGAAGGAGGTGAAGATGACTCTCATGTTGGTTTACCACCAAGGCTAGATGAGAAACACCAAGGCTGTGTGGAGGTGAGCATGGAGTCTCCTCCCCAGGAACTTCCTTATTTCTCAAGGCCTCATGCCCAAAGTTCTGTGGTTTCAGCATCACTCACAGAGTGAAGAAACTCTTGGGTAAGAGGATACATTAACTGTGGGCCCACTGCCTTTAATATCATTTTAGGCTGGGGGTCAATATATTATACAGTAATTGCTTGCTGCACTACTGTTACAATCTTCCACACTTTATTTCTTGTTGAAGGACGAGACCTATTCAAGGCTCCAGTTCAACGGGGCTGACCAAATTCAGTAAAGTCTTCACCTCTAGCGAGTGGGAACAGAAGAAAAGGGGATCAAGAAGCCATATCAGGTTTGTGTCCTGCTTATAATATTTTATTTCTTTAAAGGATATGAAAAATGTGACAAAAGGTTATGATTTGATTAATCTGGGGAGCTGGGAATATGTGTGTCTCTAGGGAGGAAGGAAGTTGGGGGACAGAGGAGGACCAGAGTTTCTCAGTGGAAAATGAGAATATCTATTTTGAGGGAGAAAAGACTGGTGGGAGATAGCACCCAATTTGGGCTGATATGCCTACTGTCCCCTATTCAAGAAATATTTGTTGATTGGGTGAATTCAACACTTTTTTTATTGAGCATTATGTGCTAGGAGCTATGGTTGGGATACAGAGACCATAGTTCCTGGTTCAAGGTACCCGGTCCACTGGGAGAGAATACATGCCAACAGCTGATGATCATGCAAAGCAGAATGGAAACACTAGCATCATACAAGCACTAGTAAATTACTGTGGCAGCATTCAGAGAGAGACCGTAAATCTGGAGGGAGGAAGATGGGGTCATAGGATTCTTTAAGCAAGGGGTATGAACTCAGCCCATGAGACACAAAAGAATTTCTTAGGTAGAAGATGAGGAAGGGTTTCCAAATGAGGGAACCCTTAGGGAATTGAGCTAAGCATAGCCTCAATGAAAAGGGCATGATGTGGTGAGGGGAGGATGGAAAACAGGGCTGGACTCTGTGTGTGTGTGTATGTGTGTGTGTGTGTGTGTGGTCATAGAACAGAAATTAAGGCCAGATGTAAAGAGTTGGGGAAGGCCTTGGCTGCCTTTTCAGTTTACTTCCTCCCTAAAGGTTAGAAAGGTTGGAAATAACAATGTGACATGACCTGTCCTCATAATTATCTCCTGAATTTGAGGGAGGATGGAATAAGAAAGAACGTGAGGCAGGGAGACCTAGTAGAAGGCTGTTGAAACATGTCCAGGTAAGGAATGATGCAAGCCTGTGCTGAGAGAGGCTTAGGGACGTGTGTGAGGACCCGGACCCCAGGAGAGCAGGATGTCATGATTGTCCTGAAGGCATGCTTCTCAGAGGGGCGCCGCCCAGTAGGTGCTTTTCCACTCCCTGGGGCATAAGGTATGGGGCCCAGAGTTGGTCATACTTCTCTGGGCACTAAGAAGGGATTTCTCCTGTGCTGCAACCCTCTTGTCCTCCCTTAGAGTCTGGTACAGAGCTATTTCTTAGTAGGTGCTCAGGATCTCAGGCCCAAAGAGCAGCAGGAAGAAGATGGATTATATCAGAGACACTGAAGATTCTTGTTAGTTTTCAGTAGCTGAGATGGAGAGGAGACAAATTTCCAGAGCTGTGGGGCCACCATGAGCCCAGTGACAGGGGATCTGTCCTGAACCTTGCCTCAATGACCAAAAAACCAGCAGGCAGCCCGGAGCAGCAGGAAGAGCCAGGAGAGGGCCTGGGGATATCGGAGGTCTTTCGTTAGCTGTTTCCTTCTGCTGTATGACTTTAAACAACACCCACTCTCAGTAGCCTCAGCCATGAAGGGGACAGGTAGAATCGGATTATTCCTTTGTCAGGATATTTTGGTTTCAAACAACAAAAATTGACTCTGGTAAATGTAAGCAAAAAAGAAATCTGTTATTAGGATATCTGGTAGTTCACAGACTTGAAGGGAAGACTTGGAGAACCTGGCTTGATAAAGGACAGGAACCAGGACAACTTCAGAGTCCAGTTGGCAGAATTTCATCAATGGTCTTATCTGGGGACTGCCTCTAGAGTGAATGAGCACTGGCTGCCTTCCCCCAACCTTGTTTCACTCTTATTAATATTCACGGTCTGACTATCCTAGCCCAGATCATATGCCCATCTCTGGGTAAAGTAGATTAGGGCACACTGACTGACGTTTATTCCAAACCACATACTCTGGGGGAAATGTGATTCCCAAAAGAAAAGTGGGCTGGTATAACCCCGGGAAGATAAAAGAGATGCTGACTGGCCAAATCCTTTCCAAGTTCAAAGTTTCCAAGGAATTCTAAAATTCAATAATCTGATCTGTAGCACGAGTGGATCATGGAACCTCAGAAATGTGGGGCCATTAACCCTTCCCTCTCTCCAGTGGAGTGGAGGGATGGTAGATGGTGGATGGTGAGGGGTTGGCAGGAGGGGGTAAAGGGATAGCAGTAGAGTGGCTTCAAGATGAATGGCCACTGCTTGGCAGGTGTTGGGATCTCTTTCCTGTCTCTCTCAAGGGTGCCTTTCTTTAATCAAGGACTGCAACCTCCCTGGCTGCATTGTGAAATTGCTTGCTGGATCCCTCTTCTTCTGAGATTAGAAGATTACAGGTAGTTCCAAAAAGTTTCCACAGAGTCCATGCATCTAACAACCTGGAAAGGGGGCCAAGGAGCTAAGATTTTCAGAGGACTCTGGGGGAGGATCCCCCAGAAAATGTTTTCAAATGCTGAAAAAATAAAGTTTAAAAATAACTAAAATTGGAGCCTATGACACATAGACAAATGGAAGCTGAGTTCTTGTGAGGACAACCATGAAATCAGGAATTACTCACGGTAAAGGGAAGAGTCTTTGTGGGTTTCCAAAGAAGCTTCAAGCCCAGGACTGAAATGCAAGCTCTGATGCCAGGCATGACTGGGGATATGGAGAAGGTCGTTTGAATCACTACACCTCACTTGATCCAAGGCTATGGTTCCAAGGTCTTGAGGCAGGGCATCATCATAACCTGAGTCCACCAAACTCTGTCTGAGGAGGCCCTCTGAAGGAACTAGAGTGTGCAGGGCTAGTCAAACCTGAAAACAGAGTGTTTAAACTCAAGCAAAGGCATCAATTGAGAAGCATGTTGGAAGGGGAGGTTGCAGTGACTCCAAATGTAACTAGGAATGGGGAACACAAGGATGGGACTGAAGAGCTCCAGTGCACCCATGGTGAA
The DNA here is from genome assembly GCA_026826555.1 of Tolypeutes matacus. Taxonomy (NCBI): domain Eukaryota; kingdom Metazoa; phylum Chordata; class Mammalia; order Cingulata; family Chlamyphoridae; genus Tolypeutes; species Tolypeutes matacus. Next base: position 4,733,690 of record JAKSZT010053785.1, read on the forward strand.
AAGGCTCCATTTCCAAGTTATTTTCATCAGGTAGATCCTCTCTGCCCTCAATCAATAATTTGTATGCACATCTCTGTCTTGACACGTGATCCATCTTGGTCAACAGACCCTACACCACAGCCCTATGCCCAAGGATGACCCTGGGTTGACTAAGATCAGTTTGGATCAGAAGAGAGGATCAAACAGGTGGGGCTTGAAACTTGGTCTAGAGGAGAGAAATGGAAGGAAGCCAGAAGGTTGGGTTAAAGCCGTGGGAACAGTGAGATACAACCTGCACGTGTAAAGTTTGGCCGGCAGAGAGCAAGATCAACCCCTACATCAACTCTGCTAAGTAAGTCTATTTATGTGAAAGTATTTTGCAAAACAGTAGGTTCACTGGAAGCATGTGCATTTGGGGTGAGTTTTATTTGTTTTTCTTTTTCTTTCTTTCTTTCTTTCTTTTTTTTTTTTTTTTTTTGTAGTATTTAGTTATAATTTATGTCATCTCATCTGTATTCTTGTATCTATTGCTTTACAATTTTTATAATTGATTTTGCTATTTTTGTATAATTGACTTGTAAGTATTCAACTAATACATGAATAAATTTTCCTTGTTAAAATTACCCCTGGTCTTCCCCTCTCCAGAGTTGTCACTATTACCAACTGGTATATTTCCTTCTAGATCTTTTTGTTATACACTTATGTATAGCATCCACAGATACTATATAGCCCCTTGTTTTCTTTTGCTTTCTCTTCTATTTTTATAAATAGTATCATATTGTCAGGCTTTGCAACTTTATTATTTTTTTTTTCTCAATATTATATCATGAAGATCTAGTCATTCAGTATATCTTTCTTTTTAAATGCTGCATAGTATTTTATAGTATATTTGGTAACTCCCCATTGCTGAATATTCATATAATAATGAACAAGGTGTTCATTATTATAGGTAATAAACACCTTGGGTGTGCCTCCTCATGCACAAGAGTTTTTATTAAGGACAGTTACTGAGAAGTGAAATTGCTGGGTCAGATGATACGTGAATTTTTGGGATTTTTTTTTTTTTTTTTTAATTTTAGTACTAGCAGTACTACCAGATTGCTCTTCAAAGTGGCTATACCGATTTATATTACCACTGGGATTGTATGAGAGTACCTGTTTCCCCACATGCCTGTCAACACTAAAATAGTATCAAACTTTTTAATTTTGTCAGTCCGGTGGATACAATGTATCATTGTACTGATTTTTTACCCTGATTATCGGTAAGTTAGAACATATTTTCCTCAGATTATTTGTACTTCTTGTGTAAGAAGAAGATATGACTTACTCATATTAAAAAAAAAATTTTTTTTCTGTTTTTTATTTTTAAATTGTTTTTTTTTTTCTTATTGGTTTGTAGCAGCTCTTTATATGTTCCAGATAATAATCCTTTGCCATTTAGATGCATTGCAGAAATCTTCCTTTAGCCTTTGCCTTGTCTTTTAACTCTGTGAATGTTGTCTTTTGTGTTCTGCATTTTAAAAATGGGAACAAATGTACCCATCATTTTCTCTCAGTCTTAATTTCTACTGGCTCAAAGATATGTATGAAAATGCATTATATTTTTGCCTTTCCTTTCTCAGTTTCCTTGTGCTCCCCTCCACCTTGCTGATACTGGTGTGCATGTGCTGTGAAGAGTTGAGGAGCCTGTCTGGGCGTGCTGCCCTCCTAGCACACGTCTCTTTTTTTTTTTTTTTTTTTTTTTTTAAGATTTTATTTATTTATTCATTTATCCCCCCCTTGCTGCTTGCGCTCGCCGGGTCAGCCAACCACGCCGTGCGGGCGGGCCTGCCCTCACCAGGAGGCCCCGGGAACCGAACCCGGGGCCCCCCACATGGCAAACGGGAGCCCCACTAATTGAGCCACAGCCGCGTCCCAAGCACACGTCTCTGAAGTGTCCTTAAACCTACTCCAAGGAATGATACCAATTCTGGAGTTTAGAATTATTTATTGTTTCATAGACTCTTGTCTTTTTAAGTTCTTAGTTAGCTTTAACTGTACATTCCAGGGGAAAAAAATAATCTTATTACTAGATAATCAAGCAATCAGGGGGTCTGGGAGATATGAAAAAAAAAAAAAGAGTTCTTTACTTTCACTCATTCAGTTAGTCAGTCAGTCAACAAATACTTACTAAATGCCTACGATATACCAGGTACTTGGCTATAATCTGAGATACATCTGTGAACAAAAAACAAAAATCCCTGCCTTTGTGGAGCTGACATTTTAGCTACATAATTGTCTCATTTGTCTCAAGTAATTAGTATCAAATTCTCCTTGGAGAGGGACCTGGGGACCCGCCTCCCTGGTCTCTTTCGTTTACCTCTGTCTGTGCTCTGTTGGTCATTTTCTCTTCTGCCAAGGATCCCAGCTCTCAGTGAGCAGTATAACTGTGGTCCGTCCCCCGCCCACCCCATGGATCAGAATATGGAGAGCAGCTTTAGTTCCTTCAGGTGCCTCCAAGTGAAGCAACCAAAAGCAAACAAACCTTTCTGTTATCACTAGCCTCCCTGCTTCCATCCTCCTCCTCCTTCAATCTTTTCATAGCCTTTTAAAAATTGTCAGGTCCTGTCACTTCTTGCCTTAATAAAACCCCATGTGGTATGACCCCTTTACCTCTCTAACCTCACCACCCGCTCATCTCACCCTTGTTCACACTCGTCCAGCCACAATGGCCAACTTGCTGCTCTTGGAACATGCCAGTCAGAGTCCTTTGCAGTTGCTATTCCTTATTCCTGGAATTCTTTTCTCCCAGATATTTGCATTAGTTGGTCCTACACTTCCCTCAAGATTTTGTTCAGATGTCACCCTCTCAGTGGGACAATCCTAAGCACCTATTGAAAAGAGGAAAACCCCTTCTCCTAATATATCTTTTCCATACACTTATCATTTTTATACACTTTATAATTTACTTGTTTATTTTGCTGTCGTCTGCATGTCCTATAGAATGTGAGCTCCATGAGTTGGGAACTTAATCCTGAGGGCCTTTAGTCATGCTTGGCCTATGGCAGAAAGACACCCAAAAAATATTGGTTGAATGAATGGATGAATGAGGATGATTTTTCTTTTTTAGCATAACTCTGGTGGGTTAGAATGTTAACAAATTCACTGTTAACTTTTCTCTTCTTTGCCAAGGACCCTCTTCTGCTATCTTGGTTTGATAAGGACAAGGCACCAAAAGTAAATTCAGTAAGTGCTCTGCTTCCAGGGTAAGTTGGCAGATGGAGAGAAGCCTCATCATGCCACAAATGCAGATCTGTATTTTTTTATACTTTGCACAATTCAGAGTATGAATTTGTAGATAGCAGAATAAAGATAAAGCACTCTCTCATCTTAGCTCAGCTACCTACCAGCTGAGGGACTACATTTATTTTTGCCTTTGTCTCTGTTTGGGTTTCCTGTCACTTCTCTCATTTCCAAAGGCTTTTGGAATGTTCTGCGAGAAGAGATCAAAAGGTTTAAATAAAGAAGAAATTTTGTTTTGACTTCAGTATTCTCTAGCAGTATCTAGATAGAATCTGCTTGTATCTAACAAAGATGTAGTTTGGAGGTAGAGCCATGCAGAGGAATACTAAACAGTGACTGGAAGAAAGGGCCTAGAGCTAGCCATACTGACTTAGAAAGGTTAATAAAAAGCAGGCTCAAAAGGGTATGGATTGCTTGATTGCATTTTGTAGAAAAAGAACAACCTCAAGTGAGTGTATGTGTGTGAGTGTAAGCACACATGTATAAAATACACCTACAAGAAAAAAATACCAAACTGTAGCACTGCTTATTATTGTTGGCTTTTTTAGGTGGGAAAAGAATGGAAATGGGGGATATTTCACTTATTGATGAATAAATTTCTATATTATCTGAACAATTTAGAACAAGAATATGCTATTCTATAATTAGAAAAATTCAATAATGCTAACTTTAAAATATTTTCTGCAGCTCTCAATAGTTGCTTTTGTTTTTGTTTTTGTTTTTTTTTTTGGCAGTGCCTGGAATAAACAGCAGAAATGATGTGTCAGGGATCTGAAAACAGCAACAGGCCCTTCCTGGGCCCTCTACAGCTATATTTTTAGTTGTTTCGCAGAGTATGAATAAAAGGAATGATTACATAAGAGATATTAAGTTAACCTTTTATAGTGCTTTATAGTTCATGAAAAGTGTTTCTTTTTTATTAACACATTGAAATTACTCAATCTTCACAACAGTCTGGAGAGGTGGGCTCTAATGTCTCCTCCATTTTATAGGTAAGGAAACAAGATCTGAGAGGTTAAATAGCTTGCCCAAGGTCACAGATTCAATTGATCCTTGGGGCTATCTGCCCTGTTAACAAGAAGTAACCTTCTTTGGAAACCGAACCCCTATTCCACAGGTTTGAGCCCACAGCTGCTCTGTTTATCCTACATTGCTGCAGATAACTGACCCAAGCTAAACCAATCAGATTTTCTTTCCCCAGCAAACAGAATTTGGGCCTGACAGTCACCAGCCACATATGGCTGGAAAACCCAGGAACTTACATCCCAGGCCATCTTCTGCCTGCTGCGTGGGCAAGGGCAGGCGCGGTGAAGCAGGTGCACAGAGAGGCTGTGAGGAGCAGCAGAGAAAGAGCCCTGCTCTGCCTTATCAGCTCCCGACACATGTCCTTCCTGAGGCTCAGCTGCAGTCCCACTATTGGATTCCATGAGACACCCCCATATCTCAACCTAGCTGGAAGTTTGTTCCCATTCCTCTGTTTGTTTTTGAGTCTCTAACAAATGCACCACCTACTTGGAATCAAGGAGTTCCATGACCCTGAAATCAAGGAGTTCCAAGGAAGTGACAGAGCAGAGATCCAACCCAAGTCACCCACTGCAAGTCCCTCACGCTCTCTTAGGCCCTATCTCCTCCGTGCCACTCCTTCCACCATTTGAGTGCCACGTCCATTCACAAATGCTGTCACCAGCACTCGAGGCTTCTACTGAGGGTAATACAGGAGTGGGAGGGGATTGTGCTGCTACAATAACACAGCTGCAGAAGCCTGTGGCAGCAGCTGTTCTGCTCCAGTTGGATTTATTTGGCTGTAAACACTTCACTAATGTTGGTGTGTGGGTATGGGAAGCACACCTCCGTTTCACATAAACAGCAGGCTGCATCACCTCTCCAAATCCCGAGGGATTCCAGAGAGGTGTTTGTTGTTGTTATTTATTAATAACCATCCATACACACATCCAAAGCCTGATGTAAGTTTCACAGGCCTAAGTGTTGGGGGTGTGCAGGTGTGTGGCAGAGAAACGAGAGGAAGAAAACGCGTTGCTTTTAAAACACGTCCATCTTCCCTTTTCTTCTTTCTCCAAATTCATTCTGACTAGAAACTTGAAAAGTATAGTGTGGTAGACAGATTACTATAACAGTCCCAATTCTCAACCACCACACCTCCCCCGCCTCACGTCCTTTGCCAGGTAACTTTGTAGGCCCCCTCCCTCTGATTCTGGGCCAGTTCACATGGCTTGCTTTGGCTAATGGAATTCTAGCAAATGTGAGGCAACAAGAGTCTTGAAAATGTGCTGTGCCTTCCTACTCCTCTTCACCCTTGTAGTTGTTACGAGAAAATGTCCAAACTAGCCTGCAGGAGGATGACAGAGACAGAGCAAAGCTGAATCATCTTGGTGAGAGACTGACTATACAAATGGATAATGACCAGGAAACTCTGGCTCACTTCCTGCAACAGTCAGTACAGGAAGCCGGCTATTATCTATGGCAAACATCCCAGGAAATCAAGCCACAACCCGTGTAACAATTGACCCAAAATAGCCAGGACTTGATTGATAACTGATAGCTTCCCTAATTTTTGCCCCACTTCCAACTCAGGGCTAACGAGAGAAAGCCAAATATGCTCCCCTAAGCAATCACATAAGATGCCCTTCTTCCAGTTAGCCTGCCTCAGCCTCCCAGGCCTACAGCCAATCAGGACATAGATCTTTCCTTATTTCGTCTATAAAGCTTTCCCATTCCTCTGTTTGTTTTTGAGTCTCTAACAAATGCAAATAATGGTGGCTGACTCCCTTGATATATAGCAAGCTCTGAATAAACAGCCTTTATTTGTTCTTATTTGGGTGTTCTTCATGTATTTCCACATCAGTCAAAGCCGTCCTAGATCAGCACGACAGCCAGCTGACCTCCCAACATGCAAGCAAGCTCAGCTGAACCCCGAAAAACTGCCCTTTGAGCCCAGCCTAAATCATCAACTTGCAGCCTCTTGTGCTAAATGCCCCTTGTTGTATGCCCAATGGGGTCTCATGGTTCTTTGTTATGTAGTTTTATTGTGGCAATACATAATTGATTCATATGACAAAAGATATATCTGCATAGGCCAAGCATAGGCATTGCTTGGGTAACTATTGATTACGTAAGTTTAAAGAGTTCAAGTGGCCCACCAAACGGATCAGATATAAAAGCAATCTAACCATAAACCAGACTTCACCATCATTTCTCAGGCAAAGGAAACTGCTAAATCCCCACTTTTCTCTGATTGTGTGTGCTGCAGAAGCCTTCAGCTGTGGCATTTGGGGTTATCTGTACAGTTCCCTAGAACTCAATTAATCTTTTTGTAGATTCCAGTTTCAAAAGAATGCCAAAAGCCCCTCTTCCCCTCCACCAAAGAAAGATAAAGATTGCATGGCTTTCTGATTAGAGTTTACAGTAATGCAGTGAAATCTGAGATATACATTAAGGCTTGATAAAGGGATCTCTTGACGGCACAGTCATTGAGACTCAGCCATGGCCCCTCTGACAGTCATCTGCACTGGCCCACTGGAGGCCTGGCCAATCCTGCCAGGTGTGGCTATGGGCATGGTCGACTGTGTAGCCTCCTGCGAAGGATAGCTATTGAGAGCAAGAGAGAGGGTGAAGGGGTATGGAGGGGAAGCAGAAAGACAGCTCGCCTAATATGCAAACTTTACCAGTGCTGGAGGCAGGGGTTCCTGACCCAGTCTAGACATTATGTAAGAATCCCAAAGAGGTAGAAATTTCCCTTGCCCTAAAGGGCTCCCCCAGACTTTATAATGTTGGGTCCATCTTGGGAGAAAACTCTAGAAGAGTTAGAGGGGACCCAAAAGAAGAGACTCACATTAAGTAAGGAAAGCAAAGAGAGTAAGAGGCACTAGACTCCATATCCACAATATCTAGTCCCAGACTGAATGGATCTAACTCCAAGGCAGGGTTGGAATGTGTCTGCTCAGCAAGTTGAGATTATCTGGATGCTGCACCTGCTGCATAGCTAGGAGTTTTGAGAAATGGATCTCTAGACCAGTGGTTTCTCAGATTTCTAATTTCTCAAATTAGCAAAATTTTAAAAATGGGGGTGGGACCTACGTAGGGTAATGTAATGGCCAAGTTCATGTGTCACCTTGGTCAGGTGATGGTGTCCAGTTGATGGCCTATGACTGTGAGGATGTTTCATGGATTAAAATCATCAGTAAGTCGATTGCATCTTTGGCTGATTACCTCTACGATCAACTGAGAAGATTGCCTTCAACACTGAGAAAAGTCTCATCCAATCAGTTGAAGTCCTTAAGCGAGAACTGATGATTTCAGCAGTGAGAAGGGAGAATTTCCATCTCTACTCAAGTCAGCCAGCTTCTCCTGGGCAAGTCATCAAAAACCTTCATCAGAGTTCCCAGCTTGCAGCCTGCCCTATGAAATTCGGACTTGCCCATCCCCAGTCATGTGAGCCAATTCCTATTTTAAAAATTTAGTAATATTTACATTATAGATATATATAAAATATATCTCCTGTCGGTTCTCTTTCCCTAGAGAACCCTAACTAATATAGATTGTCAACTTTTAATCTTGTAAAATGGCAGATTAACTTTAAAAGAAAAAATCCTACTCTTTTCTATCACCATTATTTTTCATAAAAGGATTTTTGACTGGAAATAAGAGATAAGAACATGATCTCAGTATAAAGAACAGTCTTCCCCCTCCCCAAAATTAGTTGCAATCATATACCATTATATATTTTTATATTTTCCCATTTCATTTTTGACTGGTGACAATTCCATCATGAATGAATCACCATGCCTACTTTCCTTCTTTGCTAGCTGTACCTTGCTGCAAGACTAGTGTTGAAAGGAATATTATTTCCAGGGTTCCTGGAAGAGCCAGAAGACAGAGTACTCCCTCATTCCAAATGAAGTCTGACAACTTTATGTGGTGGTGGGTGGGGTGGTAAGGGAAGTGGGCAAGAGGGAGAGCAGAAAACTCCACCTCCTATGATGAAGAATCAGGGCAAGATTGAGATGCACCTCATCCCAAGAGCTCTCCTGAAACAATCTAATACAGCCCACTCATTACTCTTTTTCTCCACCTACTCCCCATTTTTCTCTGAAACGTCCCTCCTCTTCTTCTTGCTCCTATCAGCATGGTGATTCATAGAGCAGTACTTATGCCAAATATGTTGCCTTAAAAAAAAAATCCTCTGCTATCTTGGTCCTTGCATTTAAATTCAGACATTACAGAATGTATAACCTATTTGGAGAGAAGGATAAGCCAAAATTATTTTCTGTAGTTGCAAAACATGCAACTTCTATTCATCATCTTTATGCTTCTGTGATGTCATGTAGTGTAGTCATAATCCCAGAATGGTTGCTGCAAACATGAAATAATTAACTTCTGAAGGGATTACCTCAACCCACAGCTCCGTTCTTAATAGCAGATGGGGGAAGCTGAAAGCGCTAATAGCGAGATAATTGGAATAGATTGGGGCTCTCCTGAGTACTTGCAGGTGTTGAAATGTGAATAATGTAGACATTTAAATATAAAGAAATGCGAAATAACTTCCACCCCAAATTACTTAGTGGATAAAGCTGGAGAAAGCTTCCTCTAAGGCAGGGCTTCTTAACTAGGGGTCCATGGAAAGATTTCAGGGGGTCCGTGACCTTGAATTGAAAAAAAAAAATCAACTTATTATCTTTACTTTCTTTGACCTCTAATTGAAATGATGCTGAGTGTCATAAAGCTATCTATTGCTACATTCTGAGAAGGGGTCCGTGATTTTCACTTGACTAGCAAAGGGGTCCGTGGAACAAAAAAAGGTTAAGAATCCCTGCTCTAAGGTGGAGCTAGAGGGAATTTGCAGGTTTAGAGTGCCTGTGGAAAGCAATGTAGCTCCCCTAGGTTTGGCCACCAGAGACAAGTTTGGAATCCAATTTCAATAAGAAAATAGCCTCCCCAGCACTTTTGAGAGCTTAGTTTAATACAACTCTTGGGATTGAAGTGATGAGGAGGAGCGTATCTCCCTCCCTCCCTCCCTCCCTCCCTCCCTCCCTTCCTTCCTTCCTTCCTCCCTCCCTCCCTCCCTCCCTTCCTTCCTTCCCTCCTTCCTCATTCCTTCCTCTGGTCAGAGTTAACATCAAAGTTTCACTTTGTTTAAAAATGGAAACATTTCAAGTCTTTTTACTACCATCCTCGAATAAAGATAACACAATTGACAGTCTTCCTGGTCCCACTCAAGCCTGGTTTGTTTTACTTTAAAACCCTAATTTGCTTCTTCAGAGGCCAGGAGGCATGAAATGCAGGTGACTTTTTGATGCTTAGTTTTCCCATCAATATTCCCAGTTACCCCGTGATGCAAGTCCAGGCTGGGGATGGGAGTGGGAGGCAGAGCGGTTGGGTGGCTCAGGCTGGCATGGTGGGGACGGGGCTGCGTTGCCAGGCTGGGCTGGCAACCCCTGGTGATGAGTTGCCTGGAGCGAGATCTGGGTTAGAGGACACACTAGCAATCTCTAAGGAATGCTAAAATGTTCCTGGGAATGTAACAAGATGGAGAAAATTGTGTTTACCAGAACCCTTTCAAGAAGAGAAAAGGAAGAGCTCATTTGATAAATTGCTTAGGGGGACAGAGAAGGCTTTGAAACTGCTGCTAGACTTGTTGAAGTAAGTGTTATATGAGGCTATTGCCTGAGCCGGGGATAGGGGTTGGGGTGGGAGCTGAATTGCTTAGACCAATAGAGGAGAGGCAGGTGCCTCCATAGCCACCCTTCTGCCATATCCACCTGCCAGTTCAGCCTGCTCTTGAAACAGATGTCGAGTAAATTTCTCACTGGTTTGAAAAGATTCTAAACTGCTCAGGATACCTACAGGTCTGTGATGGTTTGAGCTGTGGCACCGCGGAGGTGGGGTGAATCCCTGGCAGGGCTGGGATCTGTGAGGAGGGAAATAGACTGTGCCAGGACAAAATGAGCCACAGGCCACAGGAAGAGAAAACAGCAGTTCCAGGGGCAGATGAGGCAGACGAGATCAAATGAGCGCTGCCGCTATCTGCAGGGGAGAAGTACGCCCGGTTCCTTCCACGTGTGAGCACAGTTTCTCTGCGATTGTGATATTCATATGGCTAAAGTGGAATAAGATAGAATGAGTTTGAAACTCTTCATCATTCCTCCACAGAGCTCTATCTGGACCCTTAGGGGCTGCCCCCAGGAGAAGGGTGGAGTCAGGTAAGAGTAGTCTGACTTTCCTCAGAGGATGACAGTACCAGTCTGCTCACCCAACACAAACTGAGTGTGCCTAGGCCTGAGCTGGGTGCGGGGATTACTTGATTCCTCACCAGGTCTCCGTCAGGCAAAGAGCCGAGTGGTAAAGAGTTTATGACAACACAGCATGGCTGGTGCTCTGATGGGGAAGATACTCTGTCAACAGAAGTGGGGATGCCACCTCCCTCTCTCCCCTACCAGCTTCAGGGGCAAGATGGTAAAACTCTTTAGTGAGCTGGTGTAATGATTGTTTAAATGAATTGGATTTGGGTTCGGATGAGGTTCTTATCCCCAAAACCTGGGTGAGGAGTGGAATAGCAAAGTGTGGTAGACGGAAGGGAAGGGAAAGGGGAGATCTTTTTTGGAGAAAGAGGTCGGAGCCAGAGAGTGGTGGGCTGAAACCCTATACGTGAATCATTATAGAATGTCACTGTGTGAGGACAAGAGCTGTGCCCTTTTGTGTCCCTCATAGTACTCAGCACAATGTGGGTATGCGGAGACTGTCAATTATCCTTCAATATCTATTCTCTTCCATTCTTTCTTTCAGTAACTGGACCAAGTTTCCACTATGCATCTGGGTGTCCAGCTGGAAACTACATTTCCCAGCGTCCTTGCCAGTGAGCAGTGGCCATGTAGCTGGGTTCTGGCCAGTTGTGAGAGGAAGTAAGGGGTACAGTGTCCAGATCAAATCCTTGAAAGGGAAGCTGCTCACATTCTATGTTTGTTTCTTCCTTCCTGTGGCCAGAACACAGACATGGTGGGACTGAGCCACCTTCGATCATGAGGTGATGCCAATACCTCCAGGTAACAGTAGAGCAACAAGGGAAAGGGAACTGAGTCCTTGAGTGGCCTCAAGGAGCAGAGTTGCCTACCCACCCCCAGACCACCTTCCACCATGTGGGAGAGAAATGAACTTGGGGTCTCTGTTACAGCAACTTAACTTGTACCCTAACTATTACACTGGGCTCAGTATGGTTGCCCAAAAGCTCTGCTAAATTATTTTTGGAAATTCATAAAGAAAAAGTCAATAAATAGCTAACGAGGACAGCCCTAACACAGAAGGGAAGCGGCAATGGTGAGGAAGTGTTTTACAGCAATCTCACTGGCATAGAACAGTAGAAGTAACAGAAGACTTCATTCATCCTTAATGGATACAGAGAACGCATTTGTGGGCTACACTGAGAGCTGGCCAAAACAAGGTAGCAAAAAGAGAAGCCCCCAGGGATGGGAGCTCTGTGACTCAGACTGTGCAGCAGCCCAGGCAGCGACGGGATTTCTTTGTGCTTACAGCCAACAGGCATTAGGACTTGAACTGCTCCTGACACTTGCCTTACAAAAAAGTGGCCCCTGGGCTCAGTGCTCTTTCACATCCCTCAGGCTTGAGCTAGGAGGCAAGGCCCCAGACCACCCTCCTCATCCATCTTAGATCCTCAGAAGCCCAGCACGCCACAAAGCACACTTTGTGGGTCTGACAGAGCAATGGTCACAGGAGAAACGAGATTCTCTGAGCAGGAGGCCAGTTGTGAGCAGGACCGAATGCACAAGGAGGCTCCTGACTGTCGGCAGATGTCTGAATAGTACCCAGCTGGCAGGCCTGTGCTTGCTTCCAAATGTGGTTTCCATTCCAGTGGCGTGTGAGATGAGGGGACCCTTTTGCATGGAATCGAGGGCAACATGCCAAGAGAGCTCAGCCCGAGCTGTTTTCCTGATTAGGTAACACCTCTCCTTCTGGTCATTAGGAGCAGACATTCGAGCTCATGGGTTTTGGTTGCCAAGAACATTGAGTGTTACCTTTTGCTGGAGAAAAGTGCTGCTTTATGCTTTATTCTCTCGTTGGTTACTCACTCCAGCATTGTGGCCCTTTCTTGCCCAGGCTTTCCTGAAACCTGGAAATTCCAATAGGGCGTGGGCTTCATTCTTGTACAGGGCAGACTCAGGGAGAGAGATGACTGCAAGCTGGCTGTGCCGCTGCAGGCTCTTGAGTTTCCAAAACTTGGCATTTCCAAAAGGGGACACTTGGTTCTCTCCTAAAATCCTGCTCCCATACCTCAGCCTCTGCCATTTCTGTGAGTGACATCACCATCCGCTTAGTTGGTCAAGCCCCAAACCCAAGGGCTGTTCTTGATTGTTTGCTTTCCCTCACCTCCCACTTCAACAAGTCCCGCCATGTCTGCCTTCAAAATATATCTGGAAGAGATTTACTTTTCTCCATCCTCACTGACACTGCCATTTCTTCCAACTTCTAGCTAGTTGCTCCTACCTCCCCCTACTTGCTCCCCTGTAATCCATTCTCTTAGGCAGTACCAAGAATGATTCTCTTCAACTGTGTACTTCTCTGCATGAATGGTCTAAGCCCTGCTCCTCTCCAGCTTTATCTCTGCTACCCTCACTCTTGTCCATTCACCCTGTTTTTCTCTCCTCTCCTCAACACACTGCCCTCTTTTCCCCTCTCAGGATCTTTCTTGGTCTGAAATATTCCTACCTTTCACATAACTGACTTCTCATTTTTCATGTCTTATGCTACATCTCCTCTCCTCAGCGAATTCTCTGACTGCTCAGTCTAAATGAGATCTTCCCAGCCCTCTCTCTTCCTAGTTTGTTTCTTTCACAACACGTTTCCTGTTTTTTAATTATTTGTTTTTTTTCTCTGTTCATTGCCTATCTCACCATTTGCTGGGAGCTCTTGTTCATTACTGTACTCCCAGTGCCTGGCACAGAGTGGTGCTCTATAAATAATTTTTGGGTTAATGCAGAGATGGATGCATGGATAGATGGATTGTCCTCTTGGGCTTCACAGGACCAGACAAAATGTCTCATAAATGTCACTCGAGTCTATAATTCCCAGAGCTGGGCCAAACTGAGGCAGGCTGTAATCCATAAACTTGGGCCAAATCAATTCAGTTCAATTCAATTCAATTCAATAAATATTTATGGAGAACCTACAACATGCTAGTCCCTGGAGATACAACGATTACTGAGACAGACAAGGAGCTTACAGTAAAGAAGGGAGGGAGAAAATTAGATATGCAATTACAATAGTGCAATATATAATTATGAAAAGAGAAATGAAAGGAAGTGGAAGGCACTGTCAGAGCACATAAAAGAACATCTGGATGTAGTCTGAGGAATGCAGGGAGAGGACAGGCAATCTTCCTGAGTACTACGATGGCACTTTCCCAGAACTTCTTTAGGGTTCCAGAAGGAGGAATAGTGACAATCTGATTCCAACCAGAGTGACTACAGTTTTTTGAGCATGACTATTAACCAGGCCCTTGTCCTACACACTTTACATATGATCCCGCTTATCCCTGCAGCGATCCTGTGGGGAAGGTAGGATTATTACCATGTTATAAATGAGGATGCGGTAAAGGTAAGTGCTATGCCCAAAGCTACTGGTTTAGGATGGATTCCCTGGGAAGTAGAGCTGAGATGGGGATTTGCATGCAGGTGGTTTATTGGGGCTATTGTCAAAAACAATACCTGTGAAGGAGTGAAGTAAAGCTGCATTCAGAAGGAAAAGCTGAACAGCAAAGCAGGTGCAACAGTGGCCTTAGCTGATAGCATGACGAGCTCTGGAGTGGGAAGGTCTTTCAGAGTTGTCTTGAGTTGATGCAGCAGGGCTGGGCTTTGTGCCCCCAAACTGACCAGTCACTCGATATGGACTGGACCTGGGTTGGAGGCATAATCTTGGGTGAGAAAGCAGCTCCCTTCATCTGAGAACAATCTCTGGAAAGGGGTTTGGTTGTTAATCTTCTGTGCCTGGGAGAATGAATGCCTCGGTCCTGACACAACTTCCACTGTTGCCTTGTAGCTCTTAAATGGGAGCATTCACTTTGAACGTTCATGTGTCCTTGATCTCGCCTGTCTTCCATCACTCTTTGGTGATATCACTGCATCTCATGGTTTTAAATACCACTTATAGGATCTCAAATTTATATCCTCCGTCTGGCTCATATGCAACTGTGTATCCATCATCTCTAACATGTCCAAAAATGAACTCCTGATCCATAACCTCTCTCCCAAACCAGTTCCTCCCAGTCTTCCCATCCCAGTTTATGGCACCTCCATTCTTCCAGTTGCTCGAGGCAGAAATCTTGGAGTCATTCTTTTTTTTTTTTTTTTTTTTTTTTTTTAAGATTTTATTTATTTATTCATTCATCCCCCCCTTGCTGCTTGTGCTCGCTGGGTCAGCCAACCACGCCGTGTGGGCGGGCCCGCCCTCACCAGGAGGCCCCGGGAACCGAACCCGGAGCCTCCCACATGGCAAACGGGAGCCCCACTGATTGAGCCACAGCCGCTTCCCATGGAGTCATTCTTGATTGTTCTTTTTGTCTGATCCCTCATCCAATCCATCAGGAAACTCTTTAAAATAGATCCTACTGCAGTTCCTAGTTTCACTCAAGTAAGTTCTTACAATGGCCTGACCTCTCTAATTGCCTCTATGAACCGCCTCCTACCATACCTGGCCTACCCCTTCTACTCCAGATGTGCTGGCCTCCTTCTTATTCCTTGAACACTCCAGGCGCACTCTGACCTCAGGATCTTTACATGGAAACCTTTCCTCATGTCTTTATAGCTCACTCCTTTACTCCCTTCAAGTCTTTGTTCAGATGTTACCTGCTCAGTGAGGCTCCCCTAACCACACTATTTAAATTGCATTTTTCATCCCCACCTCTATTTAATTTCATCCCTAGCACCCACCAACTTCTAACATACTATGCAATTTATTTATTTTATTTACTGTCTGTCCGCCACCACCACCACCACCAAAATGTGATTTCATGAAAGCAAGAATTCTTCTGTTTTGTTTGCTGTTGTCTTCTTGGGACCTAGGACCGTGCCTGGCACATAGTGGACATTCAGTAAATATTTGTTGACTGAATGAATGAAAGAGTGGAGAGGGTGTTCAGAAGCAGGCCTGTCTTGTTCCAAAAGTATGTTCTTGCCACCACACCACACTACATTTTTCCTGCATAATCGAACACCTTCAAGACAAACCCAATGCCACCGAGAAGCCAAAAGCAAATCTTGGCCCTGCCTGGGGACATACAAGTGTAGCTGGCCAGAGTCCACCTGTCAAAAGATATTCCAGCTGGGTTTTATGAGCTGGGCCAAAGCATGTCTTGGGGTGCTTGGTAGGCAAAAATCTGGCCACCAGACACCCAGTGATTGGAAAGTAATGTTGTCAGTGCTTACAGAGCCTCTTCTGAGTGAGATAGGTATGAGTTTTTTACTTGCTCAGAGATTTACAAGGCTTTCTGAGGTTATTTAGGGCTTGTTGCTTAGGTGGGGAAACCTGAGCTACACACTTATGCAACGGTCATCAAGGCTTTTCATTAAAATAGACCCATGCCTGCCTTTCTGCTCGGGCTTTTTACTCCCTTATACATATTCCGCCACTATTCAGTGTTAGCTGTCTAAGGAAATCTGGAGAAAAGGAGTTTGGCCACATTTAATTTAATGAGAATAACTTGTAAATGGTTCCATCTTTATTTTTAAAAGGACTTTTTAAAGAGCCAGAGCCAGCATGGGGCAGAAGAAAAGGCTTCAGCCTTGGAATTGGAAACCTAGACCAGGCTAGTCTTGGCTTTTCACCAAGTAGTTATATGACCTTGAATACATTATTCATTCTCTCTAAATTACCTGCTACACAATGATGAGTACTGGACTAATTACACTGGTAAACTGGGGCCATTGCACACTGCTTCCACCTAGCAAAATAGTAAATCAAAAGCAATATTGGATTCCTGGAGGGATTGCAGAGATCAGTGCCACCATCAAGGACTTGAAAGATGCAGAGGTGGTGGTTCCCAACACATCCCCAGTCAACTCACCTATTTGGCCTGTGCAGAAAACGCAAGGATCCTGAAGGTTGACAGTGGATTATCAAAAACTTAACTAGGCAGTGACTCCAATTGCAGCTGCTGTTACAGGTGTGGTATCATGCTTGAGCAAATCAACACATCCCCTGGTACCTAGTATGCAGCTATTGATTTGGCAAGTCTTTTATTTATCAATTGCTGTTGGTAAAGACTACCAGAAACAGTTTGCTTTCAGCTGGCAAGGCCAGCAATACCTTCACTGTCCTATTTCAAGAGTATATTAACGCTCCAAACCTATGTCATAATCTTGTCCACAGGGACTGTGTACATCTCTCCTTCCTACAAGACATCTCACTGTTCCATGATAGTGATGATATCATGTTGATTGGACCAAGTCAACAAGAAGTAGCAACTACTCTAGACCTATTGGTTACACATTTGTGTGTCAGAGGCTGGGAGATAAATGCAACAGAAATGCAGGGGCCTTCCACCTCAGTGAAATTTCTAGGTGTACAGTGGTGTGGGGCATGACAAGATATCCTTTCCAAGGTGAAGGATAAGCTGTTGCATCTGCCTCTCCTACAACTAAAAAAGGAAACAAAACACCTAGTTGGCTTCTCTGGATTTTGGAGACAGCATATTCCTCATTTGGGTGTGCTATTCCAGCCCATTTACTGAGTGACCTGAAAAGCTGCTAGTTTGAGTGGGGACAGGGATAAAAGAAGGATCTTCCACTTGGGCCATATGATCCAGCAGATCCAATGGAGCTGGAAGTGTTGGTGGCAAATAGAATGCTGCCTGGAGCCTCTGGCCAGCCCCTAGAGGAGAATCACAATGCAGACACTTAGGATTTAGTAGCAAAGCCTTGTGTTTTCTGCAGATAACTACTTTTCTTTTGAGAAACAGTCTTTAGCCTGCTATTGAGCCTTAGTAGAGACTGAATGCTTAACCATGGGCCACCAAGTTACCATGAGACCTGAGTTGCCTATCATGAACTGGGTGTTTTCTGACCCGCCAAGCCATAAAGTTGGGTATGCATAGCAGCACTCCATAATAAAATGGAACTGGTATACACAAGACAGGACTTGAGGATATTCTGAAGTGACAAGTAAGTTATATGAGGAAATGGCCCAAATACCCATGGTCCCCACTCCTGCCACATTAACTTCTCTTTCCCAGCCCACAGAAATGGCCTCTTGGGGAGTTCCTTACAATCAGTTGACTGAGGAAGAAAAAACTTGGGCCTTATTTACAGATGGTTCTGCATGATATACAGGTACCATCCCAAAGTGGACAGCTACAGCACTGTAGACCCTTTCTAGGACATCCCTGAAGGACAGTGGTGAAGGGAAAACCTCCCAGTGGGCAGAACTTCAAGGAGTGTACCTGGTTGTTCATTTTGCTTGGAAGGAGAAATGGATGGGGGTGAGTTTGTATACTGATACATGGGCTGTCACCAAGAATTTGGTTGGATGGTCAGGGACTTAGAAGGAACATGACTGGAAATTGGTGACAAAGAGGTATGGGGAAGAGGTATGTGAAGAGACCTTTCTGAGTGGGCAGAAAACTTAAAGGTATGTCCCACATGAAAGCTCATCAGGGGATGTGTTCAGCAGAGGAAGATTTTAATAAATAAGTGTATAAGATGACCTGTTCTATGGATATCAGTAGGCCTCTTTCTCTAGCCACTCCTGTCATTGCCCCATGGGCTTATGAACAAAGTGGCATTGGTTGTAGGGATGGAGGTTGTGCATTGTCTCAGCAAAATGGACTTCCCCTCACCAAGGCCAACCTGGCTACAGCCACTACTGAGTGCCCAGTCTGCCAGCAGCAGAGACCAACTCTCATCCCTGATGTGGCACCACTCCCCAAGGTGATGAACCTGCTACCTGGTGGCAGGTTGATTGCATAGGACCACTTCCATCATGTAAGGAGCAGCATTTTGTTCTAACTGGGATAGACACATATCCCAGATAGATATGAGTTTGCCTTCCCTGCACGTAACCAGTTACAGAAATGAGGGCTATAATGATTGTGAACATTTCTTCCTTTTTTTTTTGTTATGAGTATGTTTATAAATATACATAAAGCAAATATATTTGTTCTCTTCCCTATTTTATCCTCTTATCATGTAACACATTGTATTAACTTCATGTCATTGTATTTAAGTTATAGGATATCAAGTTTAAGAGTGAATATTACCCAAGGACTTGCACCTTCTTCTGGGGAAAGTTCATGTGTTTCCAGTTGTACACAGGAAAGCTGAGTACTATTAGGCGAAAATGACTGTTACTGTTCTTATTGGGAGATTAAGTATGGTTTAAGGCAGGGGTTCTTAACAAGTGGGTTCGTGAGCTTAATGGAAATTAAAAAAAAAAAAAACTTTATTCTTGTGGGGACGTGTTGGTGCAGGTGTGATATATTTATTAAATAACACACAGTATAGTATGGGCTTAGGAAGGGGTCTGTGGTTTTCAACTGAATGGTAAAGGGGTTTGTGGAACAAAAAAGCTTATGAACCCCTGGTTTAAGGTGATGTGTATGGCTGCCAAGCTGACAAGGACTGGACTGTGATGGTTAAGTTCATGTGTCAACTTGACCAGATTATGGTGTCCAGTTGTCTGATCAAGCAAGCACTGGACTGATTGTTACTATGAGGACATTTTGTGGATTTAAATCATAAGTAAGTTGATTTTCCTCAACAATGAGAGAGGTCTCATCCTATCAATTGAAGGCCTTAAAAGAAGAACTGATGATTTCAGCAGTCAGAAGAGAGAATTTCCACCCTACATCAGCCAGTCGGTTTCTCCTGGAGAATTCATTGAAAACCTTCATTAGAGTTGACAGCTTGTGGCCTGCCTTATGGAATTTGGACTTGCCCATAACCACAGTTGCATTAGACAGTTCTTATAAAAATTCTGTAATATTTAGATTATAT
The DNA here is from genome assembly GCA_026826555.1 of Tolypeutes matacus. NCBI lineage: Eukaryota > Metazoa > Chordata > Mammalia > Cingulata > Chlamyphoridae > Tolypeutes > Tolypeutes matacus. The sequence continues at coordinate 4,752,964 of JAKSZT010053785.1, forward strand.
TTCTATCTTAGTTTGCCAAAGAGTTGCTGATGCAAAGTACCAAAAATGGGTTAGTTTTTTAAATGGGAATTTTATTTGGGGAAAAAGCTTACAGTTCTGAGGCCATGAAATGTCCAAATCAAGGCACCATCAGAGATGCCTTCTCATCACATTCAGCTACTGGTGATCCTGGTGTCCTGCCCCGTGGCAATCAGGCATATGACAGGGCTCATCTTCTCAGCCTTGAGCTGCTCTGTGGGCCCAGCCTCTCAGGGCCTCTTTCCATGCCTCTGTGCTCTGCTGATTGCAGACTTCAGGACCTCTCTCAGCCTCTTGGCTGAATATCCTTGACCTTATGAAATGTGCATGGAAATATTAAGTGTTCAAGGAGCAAAGTGTATACAACCTATACTCAAATATTCAGAAAATGGATTGAGAAATAGCTAGATAATGGTTAGATAGATGGATTGATAGACAGATGGATAGGTAGACAAAATGATATGGCAAATGTGGCAAAATGTTCATATTGGTGGATTCGGGTATCTGGGGAGGATAGCAGTATGTTGGAGATATGGGTTTTATTGTTTTTGTAACTGTTCTGTAAGTTTGAAAGTATTTCAAAATAAAAAGTTAAAAAGGAAAAAAGAAGAAAAATGCGCCTGGGGAAGAAAAAGTGAACTCCGTCTTTCTGTGCCAGTAACAGAGAAAAAAAACCAGTGTCTGGTGCATGAGCTGGCGTGGAAGTAGCCCATCAGAGTTTTGGATGCAGATATATGCTCTGGGAATGGGATACATGGCCTGGGACCTATGCAAAGCAGGGGAGCTATACAGAGCCTTCTTGATAAAGTTCTGAGCCTTAAACAGGAGCCTTTCTATTCATGTCAAAAAAGAAGAAAAACAATATGATAAAAGAACTGGCATGGCTGAAAAAGAACAGATCTTTGCCTACCTTAAACAACCTCCCCTACTACATGAATACTCAAGCCCTCAAACTGAGCCAATACCTGAAGGGATGCATCTTTTTTTTTTTTTTTTTTTTTTAACCCATTATGTGGATAATTCAGATCTTGAGATTTCAGATCCTATGGTGCTCATCTCAACAATCAGCATTTATCAACTGCTTACGTTATGGCCAGCACTGGTAGTCCCTGTGGTCCATGTTTTCCATGACCATGTGGCCTTGGGAAGGAATGTGGTCAAGCTGCTCCTGTGTATATCCCCTGACACCACCCAGATCATCAAACTGGTGCTGCCAGGACTAGGAATGAGAATCCGCCCCAGAATGAGGAAGGCTGACCACAATTTCCACTTCCAGCCCAATGTGCCTGTGGCAAATTCCAAATGGAAACAGTATTGTCTTCTTTAATGGGAGAACTTAAAAAAAAAAAAAAAAGATTTCTGGTATCAAAAGCTATTTTACTGGTGGTGGGGAAGGGATTTCAGGAAGGTGTACTTAGGGTAAATGTCCTCAATGAGTATAGGTTGAATTAAAGCATATCAGTTTTGGTGCTGCCCTGTCTGTGCTATTAAACCAAGATACTCTAAGACATTTTAGGATGCCCAGAGATTTGGTAGGAACCAAGGCATTTATAATGGGAAAAACAGGACATTTTCTTTTCATGAGGATTAAACTTCATCACATATTCTCTAAAGCAGATATTATGCCATGTGCCTTTTAATTGCATCCCAATTCTTCTCTAAGGGGTAAGGTTGAGGGTTAGAGGCGGAGATACATTTTCGTTCTAGTCTTGACAAGGATGCCAGTCCTCTTGAAATCAACTTTTACACTTTAAACCCTGACAAGATCATTGTCTTTCACAAGATATAATATGTTTAATAAGGTCATTGACATTCACCTTTTGAAGGGTTCTGCTTTGTGAAGACAGAATGTTCCCAGCAGCTTGTGTTTCCTCTCCCTGGTTCCCTCCTTTTTCCTGGAGGAAGGTAAGGGGAAAGGGATGCATCTTACAGCCTGGAAATCCAAGAGTCTTCTGGGAATGCATGGCACAGGTATCCAGAAATCCAGGATGAAGCTGGTTTATTCATTTCAACTGCCTTTGTGACCAAAGCCAAGGGCAGCCCCAATCAACAAGCTCTGTGTGGGGACGGTGAGGGAGGCTGGAATGGAAGTGTCAGAGGATTGAAGTCTGTTCCTTTTACCAGTCCAGATTTTTTTTCTCAAACAAGAGAAAAAGCTCTCTTATTTTTGAGAAGCATTTTGCTGTGATGTTTTATTTTCTGATGTGTACAAACTACCTGTTATTATTTTGTTTCTGAAGTCAATATTATTTTTCTGACCCAGTTAACAAAAGAGAGTTTCACATCACTTTAACCTGAGGAAAACACATTCTCACTATATTTGATCAAGCATATGGGAGTTGATCTCAGTTCCCAAACTCCGACTCCCTGCCTCATTTCATTCTCTCACTTTCCCTCACTTTGTCTGGCCATTGTTTGGAATGGTAGTTAGACTTTGAGAAACACTTTCTTCTTACCACCTCACAAAATATTAAAATAGAAATTTCCTTTGCTCCTTGGCAAAGGGGAAACTTTTAAAACAGCCCTTCTACAGAAGTCACCAAAAAGATAGAAAACAGGAAATTAAATGAATTACCAAAAAGTCTGAATATGATTCCAGTTTTTTTCTTCCAACTAATGAAGATAATTTGCCCTGAATATAATACAACGCTATTAAAGCAGTGAAATAGTCCAGTGGTCACATTTTTGCCTGTACTTGGTTTAGTACCAGAATTCACATTTGTAAATATTCTTATTTTCTCCCAACACAAGGGGAAAATGACATTTTTTTTTCTCTTAGAAAAACAAACTCGGAATTTGTATTTTATTTCAATTACTGAAACAAGCTTTTAAAAAGTTTCTTGTGATCTTGTTGAACAGATTATAAGGGCCTTTGATTTTAAGAATAAAATGTACAAAATAGCAAGAACAAATGGAAATCTGTTTTGACCAAATAGTATTTATCCAAATGCTGCTCTTTGATTCAAACACACCATGGCTTTTCAAAGATACAGGCACACAAAAAATGTCCAATAGTAATAAAATCCAACGTAAATCTCAATTGAAGGAGCTTTGATTTGTGGTAAATGTCAGCTCCTAAAAGAAACAAGGAATGACTAAAACCATATCCTAGGGAAAGGTAAGCCATGAACTCTGGAGACCTCAGCTCCTTCATGTACTTTCAGAGGCTGCCATGGGTGTTGGAAGTGCTGCCCTGGGGTTGGGGCCCTTTAGACACCCGTGTCTCTGCCCACATCCTGAGAGGAGTCCTTCCTTTAACTACAGAAGCCCCACCAGTTTTGCCCATGCCTTTTAGTGTAAGCCCACTTATTACAGTCACTTTCTGGGCCAGCAGGCACAATCCTGCCTTTTAGCCTCTGGTTGTATGCACACATGCAATTACTTAAGACATGTGTTAGGAAGGCTCCCAAGCCCCATCTTCTCTATTCCTAGAACTCTCTTTGGAATTGAAACAGTGTCACTCCAATATGGTAAGACAGGATTAACATGACCCACTTCATTAAGGGGTTTCTGAAAGAGGAGAAGTTGACTTAATTTTGTCAACTCTGGACATCAGACCCTTGACTACATTTGTTGTTTAGAGTCCATCCAGTAAGGTTCTTTCCAATAAGGAGATATTCCTTTAACTCAGGACTTAATAACTGAAAGAATTGAGACTGATTTGTGCCTACTGGTCATAAGGAGAAATGTGCAGTTTTCTAAATCATTATATTAGCTCACATATTGCAATGCTATATAGCAATGAAAAAGGATGTTATAGAAGAGTATTTATTGACATAAAGATCCATTCATGCTATATTATTAAGTGGGGTATGCAATAGTAAGCACAGTATGATCCACTTTTTGTAAAAAAAAAAAAAAAAAGAATTTTTTTACATTCTGTAGCTCAATTTCTATTTGAGCCACCATTCCATTGAATGGGGAAAACTTCACTGCAGTCAAATTATGGTTCCTTCCCCTCTCCTGGATTCACATCTCAGTTCACAGGACTTACAGATCATACTGACATGCGGCTAGGGTGGGGGGAATCTGATTTCTTGCTATTGCCTTTCATCTACACAGACATCCGCTGATTTGTCCTCATTTCAGCTTTGTCTTCAGGTGTTGGGTCCACATACGTCATCATACTTATCACAATCAAAAGTCTGCTCAAGTCCAGCTCTCCTTCAGCTTTTTCCACATCCATTTTGGGCACGTGGGAAACATTTGAGTGATCCCTTCACCATATTGGGTTGCACAGAGACTCTGGGATGCCTAGTCAGGCCTATTTGCCCAGGCATCCCACTTAGCCATCTCTTCTCTACTCCTCTGGCACCAAGCTTGTCTCCTCAAAGGGAAACACCTGGGGAAGCAGGTACCAGGTGCTCTCTGATCCTCTCAAATCTGTGATGTCTCTTTCCCTGGGGCTCTGCCAGGAGGTGGAGGAACAAAAACAGAACCCCTTCTTAGGAACCACCAGTTTCTAAGTTCTGACTCTTCTTTCTCCCAGTCCAAGGAATCTTATTCTAATCAAGGGAGGAGGGTCAGGAAATGGAACAACTTATCACTGAGCACTGTTTTTCCGGATCTTTTGTTTATGTATAAAAGCACAATTTTCAAACTGTTAAAAACATAATTCTCATACACATAGATTATAAGCTCATGCCAAAGTTTTGTTAACTCATTAATGAAGGAACCAGCAGCAAGACAAGAGCTGGTTGAAGAAAATTTGAGAAATAGGGATCATATAGTTAGTGGGAAGATGAATGCTGAAATAAGCTTTCTAAATAGATACAAAACAGATTAATACTCTATAAAGTAATAAAGCGGCAAGCTTTGGGGTTATCTTCTCTACCAAAGCCCCAAACCACCACCACCACTACCACCCTGCACCTCCTGCCCCAAGTCATACACCTTATCAGTTTTCTACAAGTTCATCTCTAACTTTACAGGATTATTAAATGTCTGGGCCACAATCAAAGGTTCATTTCTTGAGAGTCTGATGATCCTTCACAGACTTTTTAGAAAGGTCATAAAGCCATCATTTTGCCTTATTTCCAAGTTTTAAATAATTTTTCCTACAAAATGACATAAACTTTATGTCCAGAGTCCTCTAGGGCTTAGACTTCTGAAATGACAAACCTAAAATTTGACTCTTGTTCCCAGCTTTTCTACCATAACAGCCCTTCCTACTCAGACCTAGAAAGAGTAATCTCAAACCAGTGCTGGGATAAGCTACTAACCAACAATAAGTCTCAGGAACTAGCAGTACCAGGTCTTCTGAAAACTGGGATATTAAGAGATTGACAGGAATAGTGAGTACCCAAAGCAGAGGCTTCAGTGACTGCATATTTTCTGAATGCTGAATGTGGGAACTCCTTGCCCTTCCTTCATTCCATGCCAAAATGATGGCACCCAGACTTTCCCTCTAGGAAGGAAATGGGAAAAAACTCTCTGGCTTGTTTGGCAAGTCCAACAAATGACCCACCCAGGTCACCCTACAGATAGAAGTGTCAAGCACAATCTACATAGTCAGAGCTTCCAAACAACTTTTTTACTTTCCGACTCTTAATCATGAGCAGTCAGTTAAAGAATACCATACACCTGAGGAAATTCTCTCATTTGGAAGATAGAGATGCAACAAACAAAAAAGCAACTTGGAGGAAATAGGGAGATGAATACTTAAAAAAACAAACAAACTATGATTACTATCATCATAGAGCTAAGAGAAGATACTGCATTCATAAAACAAGAATAAGACACTATATATTCCTGACCCCTCACCCTCCACCCCCAAAAAAGAAACATTCAGAGAACAAAAATAACTCTTGGGAATTAAAAACGTCATAGCAATATGAAAAATAAAAGTCATTAGAAAGGTTGGAAGATAAAATTGTAAACAGCCCCCTCCCCAAAAGAAAGTAAAGCAAAAAGACAAAGAAAATAAGGAAAAAATTCAGAGGATTAGTCTAGAAGATCCCAAAGTCAAATAACAGAAATCCAGGAGAAAACAGAGAAAATGAAGGGGAAGAAATTGCCAATGAAATGACTCAAGGAAATTACCTAGAATGAAGTCCATGATTTTACAGATTGAAAAGTTCATCATGTGCCAACCCTAGAAGCAGCACCTTTAAAATTCTGAACCTAGAATTTTCAATCTATACTATCATTTAAATGTAAGAATAAAATACAGGCATTTTTATTAGGTTTCAAAAGGCATAAAAACTATTAAATAAAAACTCTAAATTTTTAGTTTATTTATTGTGTTTTATATTCAGTGGTTTGTTTTTTATATTCATATAGGCGTGCAACCATCATCACTCCAAAAAGAAACCCTATACCTGTTAGCAGTCACTTCCCATTTTCCCCTCCCCACAATCCATGGAAACCACTGATTTACTTTCTGTCCCTACAGATTTGCCTATTCTGGATATTTCATATAAATGGGATCATATAATATGTGGTATTTCATGTCTGGTGTTCTCCACTTAGCAAAATGAGTTCAAGTTTCATCCATGTCATAGTATGTATCAGTACTTCGTTTTTTTCTGAGTGCATAATATTCCATTGTATGGATATACCATATTTATTCATTCATCAATTGATTAGTTGATGAATACTTGGGTTGCTTCTAATTTTGACTATTATGAATAATGATGCACTAAACATTCATGTACAAATTTTTGTATGAACATATGCTTTCAATTCTCTGGGGTAAATATCTAGGAGTAGAATTGTTGAGGAAGTTTCTTTCTAGTCCTAATTTTCTACATGTTTTTATCAAGAAAGCATGCTGGATTTTGTCAAATGCCTTTTCTGCATCAATTGAAATGATCATGTGGTCTTTTTCCTTCCTTCTCTTAATGTGCTGTATTACATTAATTGATTGTCTTATATTGAACCACCCTTCCATACCTAGGATAAATCCCATTTGATCATGGTGTATAATTATTTTAATGTGCTGTTGGATTTGATTTGCTATTTTGTTGAGGATTTTTGCATCTATTTTTCAAAACAGATATTGGTCTGTAATTTTCCTTTCTTCTGGTATCTTTATCTGGCTTTGGTGTGAGAGTGATGTTGGCTTTATAGAGTGAGTTAGGGAGTATTCCTGCCCCTTCAATTTTTTGGATGAGTTTAAGCAGATTGGTTTTTATTCTTTTTGGAATGTTTGGTAAAATTCCCCTCTGAAGCCAGCTGATCCTGGGCTTTTCTTGGGAGGTTTTTCATGACTGATTCATTCTCTTTACTAGTTATTGTTTGTTGAGATATTCTATTTCTTCTTGAGTCAGTGTCGATAGATTGTGTATTTCTAGGAATTAGTCCATTGCATCTAAGTTGTCTAATTTGCTCGCATACAGTTGTTAATAGAATCCTCTTATAGACTTTTTTATTTTTGTGGAATCAGTAGCAGTGCCCCCCTTTTCATTTCTGATTTTAGCTAATTTTGTCCTCTCTCTTTTTTTCTTTGTCAGTCTAGCAAATATTTGTCAAGTGTATTGGTCTTTTCAATGAGCCAACTTTTGATTTTATTGATTCTCTCTACTGTTTTTTAACTGTTTAATTTATCTCCACTCCAATCTTTGTTATTTTTTTCTTTCTGCTCATTTTGGGTTTAGTTTGCTCTTCTTTTTCTAGAACCTCTAATTTTGAGGTTAGATTTCTGATTTGAGATCTTTCTTCCTTTTTATTGCAAGCAATTAGAGCTATACATTTCCCTCTCAGCACTGCCTTTGCTACATCCCAGAAGTTTTGGTATGTTGTGTTTTCATTTTCATTCATCTCAAGATATTTCCTAATTTCCCTTGTGATTTCTTCTTTGACTCATTGGTTGTTCAAGTATATGTTGTTTAACTTCCACATATTTTCAAATTTTCAATTTCTCCCTTTGTTACTGATATCTATCTTCATTCCATTTTGGTTCTAGAAGATACATTGTATGATTTCAGTATTTTTCAATTTATTGAGACTTGTTTTGTGACCCAATATATGGTCTATCCTGGAGAATGCGCCATGTGTACTAGAGAAGAATGTATATTCTGCTGCTGTTGACATATATATCTGTTAGATCTAGCTAAAGTTTATTCAAGTCTTCACTATCCTTACTGACCTTCTTTCTAAATGTTCCATTCATTATTGAAAGTGGTATCTTGAAGTCTTCTAGTAGTAATGTAGAACCATCTATTTCTACCTTCAGTTCTGTCAATATTTTGTTGAATTAACTCCTTTATCAGTATATAATGACCTTCTGTGTCCCTGGTAATAGTTCTTCACATAAAGTCTATTTTGTGTTTTAGTATATCTATTCCAACTCTCTTTTGGTTACTATTTGCATGGTGTATATTTTTCCATCCTTTCCCTTTTATCCTGCTTATGTCTTTATATTGAGGTGAGTCTCATAAACAGCATATAGTTGTTCTAACTTTTTTATCCATTCTGCTAATATCTGCCTCTTGACTGGATAGTTTAATCCATTTACATTTAAAGTAACTACTGACAATACAGTAATGTTTCCTGCCATTCTGCTATTTCATCTTTGCAAGTCATATTTTTTGAGGCTCAATTTTCCATTAAACACTACTGTCATATTTATTTGATATTTTGTATTGTACCATTTTGAGTCCCTTTTCATTTGTTTTTGGAAATATTTTTCAGATGTTTTCTTTGTGGTTACCATGGGGTTAAAATTTAACCCCATGTGGCTCGAGCAATTGGGTACCCACCTACCACATGGGAGGTCCAGGGTTCGGTTCCCAGTGCCTCCTAAAGAAGACGAGAAAGACAGCGAGCTGATATGATGGGCTGACATGACAGGCTGGCACGGTGAGCTGACACAAGACAATACAATGAGATGACGCAACAAGGAGACACAATGGGGAAACACAATGAGAGATGCAACAAGCAGGGATTGGATGTGGCTCAAGTGATTGGGTGCCTCCCTCCCACATGGGAGGTCCCAGGTTCTGTTCTGGGTGCCTCCTAAAAAGAAGATGAGCAGACACAGAGAGCACACAATGAACAGACACAGAAAGCAGACAGTGAGGGTAAACAATGAGGGGGGGTGGGAGAAGTAAATAAAATAAATCTTTAAAAAAAAAATTTCACATCCTAAATATGTAACAAGTTTTTATTTCATACCAACTTAAATTCAATAGCATCCAAAAATACTGTTTCTACACCCCTCAGGTTCCCCACCTTTTTTATACTTGTTACAAATGATATCTTTGTATATTTTATGTCTAAAGCCATAGATTTATCATTACTTTTTATGCATTTGCATTTTAACACTTGTTAGAAGTGAGAAGTGGAGTCATATATCAAAAAATACAACAGTACCAGCATTTATAATTAAATGGTTACTTTTACTGGAGATCTTTATTTCTTCCAAGATCAGACGAGATCAGCTGCGTTCAGGATGGTATGGCTGTAGATTCTTTATTTCTTTATGCTGCTTTAAACCACTGTCTGGCATCCTTTCCTTTCAGTCTGAAGAAATACCTTTAGCATTGCTTGTAGGGCAGGAGTAGTAGTAATGAACTCCCTCAGCTTTTGTTTACCTGGGAATGTCTTAATTTCTCCTCATTTTTGAAAGAAAGTCTCACTGGATATAAAATTCTTAGTTTGGAATTGTTTTCTTTCAGCACTGTGTGTCTCAGCCCCTTGCATCCTTGCTTCCATGGTTTCTGATAAGAATTTGGTACTTAATTTATTTGGGACTCCCTTGTACATAACACATTGTTTTCCTCTTGCAGTTTTCAGAACTCTCTCCTTGTCCTGTACATAAAACAGTTTGATCACCATGTGTCTAGTGTTTTCTTTTCAGGTTTATCCTGTTTGGTGTTCAATAAGTATAAACCTGTTGTAAGTAGGACCTTTGGAAGAGGTTACTTCAGTTAAGGCATCGCCCAGGGTGGCTCTTAATCCTCTTACTGGGTCCTTTATAAAAGAATGTAATTCATACCAAGAGAAAGAAAGCCACTGATAAGAATCTGAATGCAATGAAACCTGGAAGAGAAGAGAGAGACCAGAAGATGCCACCATGTGCCTTGTCATGTGGTAGAAGAGTTCAGGATCACTGGCAGCCAGTCTTCAGAAAGAAAGCATCGGTGGCTTGATGATGACTTGATTTGGACATTTTTCTAAGCCTCAAAACTGTAAGCTTGTAACTTAATAAGTTCTCGATGTTAAAAGCTTACTCATTTTATAGTATCTGCTTTGAGCAGCTTAGCAAACTAAAACAATGCCCTAACAGAGTTAAATGTCGATATTTTAAGAGAATGCTTAAAAATGACTTTCATAGGGAAATAGAAGGTAAAGTGTGGGTCTGCACTGCACATCCTGCCTTGATATAGAGTATATTCATGGTCTCAGCATCAGATAAGAGTCATCCTGTTGGTTGATCCTCCACAGTTCACACCTTGTAATCTCATCAAACTGTTAATTTCTTTTCCTGTGAGCACCTCTCCCATTCCCTGGGCATTTTCCAATGGAAAATGGCGTTGTTGGCTTTCCCTGGCTCCTGTTACAGTCCAGTGAATAAAAAGAAAAATCAAGTAATTGCTGTATTCCATATTGATGGAATACAGGTGGAGGATTGAAAGCAGGAGAATGTCAAGTAGTCCATTTGAGTCCATTGGGACCAGTGGAAGGAAAGAAACTGAAAAGGAGAAAGATGCATAGACATCAACAGCAGAAAACACTACATTCAAATAGGAGCAGTCTTAATGAGAATATGTCACCTCAGAGCCAATAAGATGTCAGCAGATGGGACACACCTGCCCCTTGAGAGCATCACAAAACAAAATCATGCACCAGAGCCCAGAATGGAAACAGGGAAACCAAACCAGACTCCTCAGACATACTTCAGCAAATAAAGTCTTGGTTCCCAAACAACAGGTGTTGCTTAGACTGAGTGCGCCTAAAATCCCTCAAGTCTCTACATCTTCTGAAGAGAAGCACTAATGAGGGAATTTTAGAGCCCTGTGTAGTGGCTTGGAATTATATACCCCAGAAAAACCTGTTATTAATCTTAACCTATTCCTGTGGGTGTGAACCCATTGTAAATAGGACCTTTTGATGAGGTTACTTCGGTAAGGTGTAGCCCAACTAAATCAGGATGTGTCTAAATTCTATTACCAGAGGCCTTATAGGGAGGGCTAAAGGGAGGCCACAGGGAGCAGCCAGAAGCTGGAAACGAATGGAACCCAGAAGAGAAAGGTGCATTGCCATTTGATGGAAAAACCAAGGAACCCCAAAGATTTGCCAGTGAGCCAGAAGATATCTCTGAAACCATCAGCCAACACATTTCTGTTATTAAGCCAACCATTGTATGGTATTTGTTTTAGCAGCTGGGAAACTAAAACACCTGATTTCTTTGGTCATTTTAGAGCGATTGATTTTTACCACCAGCACTCACTCGTCCATTTAAATCAAGTCAATTTGCTTTGGCTGTAAAGAACAGCTGGATTTGGCATGTGCCAAGTCCCTGGGTCTGCTTGGCAAGAGGATGATCATTTTAATTCAAGTGATGTATTCACTAGTATTTAGGAGGGTGAGGAGAAGAAATATGGCCAAGAATTTTTCACAACTGTTGTGAAAGGTAGGACCCTCCAGCTCTTGGAACAAAGCTGACTAGGAGATGGGTTGACTGGTAATTCACGTTGATCATGTTAACCTAACTGAAACCATAGCAAATAATGCAAATAAGTGCTAGCATTCCCTATCTGAGGAGGGCAGCTGGGGAAAGTGATCTCTAATTGGTCATTCAGAACTCTCCCTTTTCCCCAAATATGTTATTCATCCATTTGTAAAAGGGGGAAGCATTTTGGAGGCCTTAATGGCATGGGTAGTGGCCTGATTCTCTACTCCCTATTGCAGAGTTGCTGATCCTGGGACTGTGAGCAGACCTGAGGGGAAAGGTTATTCCAGAAATACTCCATTCCAGTCTATAAAGGATGATGCTCTAGGGACAGGGTTATGCTTTCTGAGCTGCTGCTCATTAAGACAGAAGCCAACAATGACTTAAGGAGAGAAGAAGCTGAAACATAATAACAAGCAAGGGCCAAAATCAGAGACGGGAGTGGTGGTAGGGGCCGGGAAGCAATTTTCCTACCAGATGTGTAATTTCTTTCAGTTCAGTCCAGCTGAAGTGAGGGCCTTTGTTAATATCTCTGTAGCTGCCACACCACTCCTTACCCTGCAAAGACTTGGTACCAACTGCAAACCCTGGGATCTCCTTAGTCCCCTGCAAAGTTCCAAAATTACTCCTGGGGGAGGCATTCTGTTCTTTGGTTTTTTCAGCTTCAGCTTAGTCACAAAGAACAATGCTGTGAAGTAATAAAAAATATGTGGAGGTGGTAGAATGGCCTTCAGACTCGGGGGGCAGGGGTGTGTGTGTGTGTGTCACAGAAGCACATTTGAAAGTAAGTAATGGAAAGGCTGGAAAGGACTTTTTTGGTACTTTTTGTAGTGCCCTGGATGGAAGATCTCAAGCCTCCAGGCCAGATCAACCCCAGGAAAAGATATGAAGGAAGCACCCTGACCCCTATGGCTTTCTTCTCTCCTTTCAAGCCCTGCCTCCTTGTTATCCCCCATGCTTGTTCCTCTTCCCATTTATCAAAAATTGTTCTGCTGGAAAATTGTTTGATTGGTGATGATTGCTGTATTACTGCTCCCAGAAGTAGTTGCGGCAATCGCTTAGATAAAAAAAAAATACTTCTAATCTTTGCATTTTCAGTATCATTTAGTTGATAGAGTCATATTGTTGGGCAAGCTCTGGGGAATGAAAATATTGATTTATTCAACCATTTGTTTATTCAACAAATAACTATTAAGTACTTTTTATACTCCGAACCCTGGTGGGAGAAAGATAGGAGAATTCTACATGCCCCTTAAGTCTTTCAACTATCAATGAGAAGACTGGTTTCTCCTAAATTACCCAAGGACAATATTCACCATAGTGAATATTGATTTTTTTTTCAAAGTTAACATATTCTATTCTCAACGAGAAAAGCATTGAGGTACTAATAAACACCTTACCCTTTATGAGTCAAGTTATATTACAAGGGACCCAAACTTAGCTGAAATGGCTCTACCTTTGTCATGTTGAATCCTAAATTTCAGTGTCCATGCCAGCTCTTTCTCCTGAGGACCATAACACATATCTCCATCTGCCAGTTATTCACCTCTACTTGGATGTTCCCCAGGCACCTCAAATTCCACAAATTCAAAGTCAAATTCATTATCTTCCTTGGAAACCTGTTACTCCTCCTTTATCCCCTGTCTCATTGAAGAGCTTCACCACTCACCCAGTTACCTAAGCCAGCACCTAGGCACCATTCCTGAAGATTCTTTCTTCCTTCCCCAATCTTTAAAGCCAATCATCAAATCCTATTTTACCACCTATAGAAGAACAAAACTTTGTCATGTGTTTGTATCAGAATTGGCCAAGGTTTACATTAACTTCAAACAGTTTGAAAGGAAAAAAACCAGACCAAGTAGTCAGGTGTTTGCTGTCGAACATAATACAGTGGGTGGCAGATTCATTAATACCATTAGTGAGTACTTTTACAGCTTAAGCAAGTAAATTGTTTCCCACAACAAACATATTTACACTTTCTTCAAAGATTGCATTTTATATCTTCTGAAATTATCACAAACCTTTAAAGGTTATGTTTCTGAAAGATTAAATAAAAACTTTATAAGCAGTTGTTTATCTTGGAGATAAACAATTTGCTCTTTCTCACTGAAAATCTTAGAGGGGGGACTAGAATCATGATTCAAGTACAGGGCATGTATATGTAATCTTACTGGAAACCTCTGCACCACTTGGATTATTCTTCACTATGTCCTATTGTTGTTAGAATGTGTATATGTAGTATTCTATAAACTTTTCCTTATTTTGTTGAAGAGGGCAATAAATAACACAGTCCTCAAATTTTTAAAGCACTTGTTTTAGTTTGGAGCTGTTTGTACCGCAGAAAGGATGTTCTTAAACCTAATCCATTCCTATGGGTGTGAAATCATTGTAAGCAGGACTTTTTGATGAGTTTACTTTGGTAAAGGTGTGGCCCACCTCAATCAGAAGGGGTCTTAATCCTTTTACTGAAATTCTTTCTAAGCAAAATGAAATTCAAACACAGAGGGAGTAGCCAGAAGTGAAACATCAATGGAACCCAGAAGAGAAGGGAGAGAGCAGGGGATACTGCCATGTGCCTTGCCATGTGGCAGAGGAGTCAAGCATAGCCAGCCCCACAGTCTTTGGGGACAAAGCATGGCCTTGATCATGCCTTGATTTGGACTTTTTCCTAACCTCAAAACCATGAGCCATTAAATTCCCATTGTTTAAGCCAGCCCATTGCATGGTATTTGCTTGAGCAGCCAAGGAAACTAAAACAGCACTTGTGTCAACAACATGATTTTTTTTTTTTTACTTTACAAGGCGCCTCACAAAATATCACAGTGACCTGTCTTCAATTTTAACAGGTTAATTGAGGTTTGAGACTTACAATTTTTTATTCCATACTCCTAAGTATCTCCTGCATCCTCCCCTTTCTCTCTATCTCTGTCCACTGTCACTGACCTGGTTTAGGCCCCATTATCACTTGTTGAGAAGACTGATCCCTAAGTGGTACCCCCACTGCCTTGCTACCTTCCCTACCAAATCCCTAGCCAGAATGGTCTTACCGCAGTGTGCAAATATGAACTGCAAATATGTGCATGTCATTCTTCTACTTAAAATTATTCATCACCTTCCCTTTGCTCACAGATGAAATAGAAACTCTTTTGTATGGCATAATAGGACCTGAGGACTCTGGCCTCTAACTGAATGGAGTCACACAATCCCAACTAGCTCGGAGATATTTAAGCCAGACAGGTACAAGGTGATGGTTCCTGCCAACCATCTGGTCACTAAATCACTTCCCATGCATCTCCTGTCTACTGTCAACTTTTATTGGGAACATTCTCCAACACACAGAACTATGCATATGGAAGGAATAAGGCAATGAAAACTGATTACCCAACACTTAGATTTTGCCATATTGTCCTTTATATAACTATACTTTTTGTGTTTATTAACTGAACCATTTGAAAAAAGCTGTAGACACCATGGCTCTTTACCCCTAAACCCCTCAGCATGCATTGCCAAAGAATCAGGGTATTCTACTGCATAATCACAGCACAATTAGCACTCCTCAGAAAATAAATAACAAGTCCCTAAAAACATCTAATAGCCAATCCATATTACAATTTCCCCAGTTGTTCCCCCAATGTTTTTTATCTAGAAGTTTTATTGAGATATCATTCACATCCCAAAATATCTTTAAAACCGGTTTTTAGAACCAGTACTTGCATTACACTTGGTTAAGTCCTTTTAACCTCTTTTAATCTACAATGCCCTCCCCCCAACACACACTCCTTTTATTATGATACTCTGTTTTTTATTATTATTCTTTATTATGAAGAAGACTTTTGAAGGACAGTTGTCTTGTACAATATCCTACATCATTTAATTGTCTGATTGTTTTCTCACAGTGTAGTTTTACTTACTCCTTTTCCCCAGTATTTGCAGTAAACAGGAAGTTAACGTGAAAGGCTCAAATAGATTCAAGTCATACAGTTTTGGTAAGAAAGCTACATTGTTGAGATTGTACAGATTATATATCATCATATCAAGGGGGAACATAATTCAGGTTTTCTCTTTCTAATCCATTTTTTTAAGTTTTTATTTTGAAATGATTATAGGCTTCCAGGAAATTTCAAAAATAGTACTTAGAATCTCTTCAACTCTTCACCATCTTTACCCAATGTTGAAATCTTATATAACTGTAATACAATATGGAAATCAGGAAGTTGACATTGGTATAATGCTGAGGACAAGACTACAGACCTGGGGACGGATGTGGCTCAACTGGTTGGGCGTCCGTCTGCCATATGGAGGGACCTGGGTTCGATTCCCAGGACCTCCTGGTAAAATGAAAAAAAAAATAATAATAATAATAATAATAAAATAAATAAATAAATACATATCTATAAAAAAAAATTAAAAAAAAGACTACAGACCTTATTTAGCTTTTTACTAGTTTCACATATACTCGTGTGTATGTGTATGTGTGTGTGCGTGTGTGTAGTTCTATTAGTTTGATCCTATGTTCTAATCCATTTTTAATTCTTACAATACAGTCCCAATGAAATCATCATGGCAGGAATTCTCTTTCATTCCTTTTTAACGGGGACAAATGCAATCTAAATGGCTGCCTGCCCCTCTAGGGGAGGTGGCAGAATTTAAATTTGGGAGAAGAATGCTTTGAAGATGTTGAAGAAGCAGAATGAGGATGTTGAAAAGGTTCTCCATGAGCCTTTTGATTATTGCAAAAATAAAGTATAAAGCCTTTTGGAACAGCAAAGTGGAGGGAATGAAGAAATTAACTGCTCTGCCAAATAATATTGAATTGTCTTCTTTGTGATTAAGTATGCTGCTGCAGAGTTTATTATCCTCTAAGGGGCAGATTTCCTTCTTTTCCTGAGGAAAATAAGGAGTTGGGAGTCTGGACCCAGAGATTTAGGACAGGGTCAAAGGAACTCCTGCCCAGGGCAATTGGTTAGCAGTGCTAAGAAGAGGGAAGCCCTTTGGAGACCCTCTGAAAAGGGACATAGCTGATGTTTTCTAGGAGAAATATAATTTGAAATCCTTTTTTAAGTTTACCTTTTCTACCTTGTAATTCCTTTCAAGTTTTCTTAAACACCACTGCCTGTTGCTGGCTATGCTTTGGGGAGCTAAATCTGCAGTGTCAGCTTGGAGAAAGGAGTAGGAAGCAGGATCTGGAATGAAACCCCTGGCTGAAGAGATGAGAGGCTAAGTCACTGCACCAAACTGACACGCCCTGACAGTAATAAGATGAAGACCAAGCCACAATCTCCCAACTCCAGGGTGCCTTCCACAAAACTTCATCGGTCCAACCTGCGAGAGTTGGAGGTCCTGTCTGAAGTGGAAGGACAGACTTGACGAGGTGCACATTCCTTTCAGCTTCAAGAAGACTATATTGTAATTTTAGTTACTGCCAGGATGACCAATGTACTAAATTCCCAACTCCAACAGACATTTTTCAGTCCTTGTATTGCCTGATCTATTGGCAGTATTTAATACAACCAATCAGTCTCTCCTTCTTGAAATACTCCTTTTAAAGCAGTCAGGATTCAATCAGTGAAAAGAAACCACTTGTGAAGACATCATTTTGAGTGAAATAAGCCAGACACAAAAGGATAAATATTTTATTAACTCACTTTTATGAAATAACTAGAATATGCAAAATCATAGAGATGGAAAGTAGATTTCAGGTTACCAGAGACGGAGGAGGGAGAAGGGAATGGAAAATTAATACTTAATGGGTACAGAGTTTCTATTTGGGGTGATAAAAATGTTTTGGTAATGGCTGGTGGTGACAGTAGCACAACATTGTGAATATAATTAACATCACCAAACTATATACCTGAAAGTGGTTAAAATGAGAAATTTTATGTTGTATAAATGTTATCACAATAAAAATTTTTGTTAATAATAAAATGTTAGTTAATAATATAATTATAATATTGGTTCATCAATTGTAACAAGTGTACCAAACTAACACAAAATGTAAATAATAGGAAAAACTCTATGGGGGGGCATAGAAGGGAACTGTACTTTCTCTGTAATTTTTCTGTAAACCTACGACTTCACTAAAAATTAAAGTCTATCAAAAAATAATAAGGAAAAGAAACCACTCTAGATATTTTAAGCATCCGGGTATTTCATACAAGACTTAGGTGTTTCTTAAAGTGTTGGAAGACCTTGAGATGTGGCTAGACCTTCAGGAATGCCTCCCACAACTGGCCTGCTAAGGGAGATGGCTCCTTTGCCAAAATCAGGAAGATGGGGAATCAGAGTACATTACTATGATGACAACGTGGGATCAGGCAGCTGTTACCACCACCACTACAACTGTCTCTGAACACCCCTGGAGCTGGTGATACTGGAATGCTGCTGCAGAAAAATGCCACAACTTCCACATCATTCTGGCCAGCGGAAAACAGCCCAAAGCAGCAGGACTCCATAGCCTCTGCCTCAGTCCCACCTCCTAAATCTTTAGTGGTATATGTAATTGGTGAAACTAATTTGCATCCGGACCTCTGGCTGCAAGGAACTCTGGGAGAAGTAGTGTTTAGCTGCTTAGGAAGACAAATTAGATAGAACAGAAGGCAGGAATGAATGCTAAGCACCCATCAATCACACCCAACACAACCTTTTCTTTGCCTTCTGTTGTAGCACAATCTCCTGGTTTTCATCCTAACCCTGTGGTGCCTCATCGTCTACCTATTCCTTACATATGGTTGCTGAGGACTCAGACCTGTCCCTTTATTCCTCTTTATTCTCTTTCTGAGCAATTTCATGCTCTCCTACGATTTCAATTGTCATCAGTTGTAAAGATTCCAAAATTGTCATCACTAGCCAGGCCTCTTTTGCACTTGGGACCCATATTTCCAACTGCCTAATGTATCTCTGCTACATATGTCACAAGTACATCAAATGGATCATATCCAAAACTAAACTGATCATGCCCTCTCCCCAAACCTGCTCTGTCTTCTGAATTCTCTAAATAGTTTATTTTCCCAAGCAAGAAACCCAGGAGTCATCTTTTGCTCCTCTTTTCCTTACTGCCTACATCTAATTAATCAAAAGTCTTAAGAATTGCACTCCTTAAATATTTCTCAAACCTATCCATTTCCACTGTCATAACTTATCTCCTTGCCTTTCATTCCACCTGTCCTCCATAGCCTATTAAGCAAACCTTGTCATAGATATACATCAGATCTCTTAAAACCCTTTAGTAGTATTCCATACCCTCAGGATGGAGTCTGGAGCCATTAATATAGCTTCCAAGGTACCAAGGCCAATATCTAACCTGTGTTTATCTGTTTACTTAGCTGTACTGGCTGTTGAAATATCAAAATTCTCCCATACCTTGGGACCTGCCGCCAGTGCCCCACCATCCATTAACTAAAGAGATAATGCTGAGTCTGTTCTAACTGTTTTGTTCTTGTGCCAGTCAGTATTCCCAAAGGAGCAGACAACTGAGCACAGCCATTGTCACCAGGACAGAGTGGGCTCCTGCCTCTACCACGGCATTCCTTTCCCTCAAGCTCCAGGTGGGTGTTGCTTGAGGATCATTCTGGTGTTCTTCATCTTAGCAACCCCTATGCCACCAAAGGTCCATGCTTGTGTCCATGAAGTCCCTAACCAGAGTATTTCCAAGCCCGGCAATAGGTGGGGGTGATGCTGGCATCCAGGGCCTTTCAAGACAGTGGTCAACTACCCTGGTTCAGTGCTCCCTCAGAGTCACCCTCACCTGGTTGCATAGGTTCCCCAAGTGTGGGGAGAAAGGGGGAGATCAGATGTGTGGACCATAGTGAGATCTCTTCAGGTCCTGGTCAGCTGCCACACAGGGCTTCTTCAGGCATGGTAGGAACCCCTGAAAAATATTGGTCCCCATAGGGATGGTTAGGAAATCGTTGTGAAATTCATCCCTGTTGAATTTCTCTTTTCATTTACTGACGTGGTTAAACCCACCCAATGCTCACCTGTCCTGGACATTTACAATATTAACTTTATTACTGCAAATGAGAACTAATGGGCATTTGAGTGCCTCTTCCAAACACCATGTTAAATGTGTATTAACTCCACTGAAGACTATAGATATTATAATTTCCACTTCATGGATGAGAAAACTAAAGGACAGAGAGGTTATTTAAAACCTAAGTGGCTAAGCCAGGATTCTAAACTCACAGCTCAGTACTTCTAGAGCCTCTCATCTAGCCTGAAGGATTAGGTTAGACTGAAGTATGCTATTCCAATATACAATTTTCATCATTTAGTCAATATAGAGATAGTGAATAGATAAAAAACCTAAGACAGTATTGTAAGGGCTAAGAAATTTTGTTAATGTAATTGCTGTTAGTTTAGTAGATGCTGGGAGAAAATTCAGCATCTTGAAAAATACTATTGAAGCTAAGTGAATTCTCTTCTTACTGAGTTGACATGTCACTTAATGCCCAGCAATTTAATGGGAAAATCATTGGAAAAGTTTTATCATGACTCAGGGGCATCATTTATCTTAGTGGCAGATACATCAAATTAAAAAATCACATCTATGAACAAGTTGTACTATTACTTCAATCTCTCAGTAAGCAAGGGATAGACTGATCAATATAATTCAGCATATTTAGAGAATGGGATATATTTGCAAATTTGTGGTTTACATAATTATTTAATAATTTATCTTCAGGCCTCAGTTGTTAACTATTTTTCTCTCACCCCTGCAATCTGGCCCCTGCCCACCTCTCAAGCCTGTTCTCACAACACCTCCTCCCATACGGTGTGCTCCAGCAGTGCAGGATGCTTCAGCTCCTCAGAGCTCTCCTCTCTTTCTGTAACACTTTTATCCCAACAGCCTCAATTCTGAGCATTGGCTTAAGCACCATTTCCTCAGGGAGAGCTTTCCTGCCCCCTGGACTTTCTAAAGTCCCCTGAATGTACCATAGCAGAACCCCTTGGACTTCCTGCCCCCAGAAAAACCCCATCTGTCATTACTGTGATGGCTGATCCTGGGCCTGTCCTTCTCGCAACGAGGACCTCAGCCCTGCTCCCTACCGTATCCCCAGGTCCAACAGATGGCCCTGAATGTAAGAGGTGCTCGACAGCTGTTTATAGAATGAATGAACACCTGCATGTGGACCCTCCAACCACTTTACATTTTCCTCTAAAGTAATAGAGCGTGCATGTTTATTTTAAAATAGACAGACTATTGGAATTTTGCCCAAAGCGAAGTTCAAATGATTTTCTATGGGGGTTAAAACTGGGATTGAAACTCAAGTTTCTTGACTTCCAGGAGTCTAGGACTGGTTGTTAATTGATTCATGCTCCCTCCCTCTATCTACAACTCACTGTCTTCATAATCTCCACATTTGAGCCTGGGCAGTCCCTTCGTGTTCGTTTGACTTGGGCGACATTTTGATCACTAGATCTCTGCTTGCTGTTGCATTTTTTTAAAAAACATGCAAATGTTAAAATTTGTTGAGCAGTGGCTAAACACTTCTTGAAAACCTCAGGCCTTGGCTTCTTGGTGATCTCAGAAAGTTTCCACAGACTATGTGTCATTCACAACCTAAGGATCTGGAAAGAAATCCAAGTTTAAAATGGAGTTCTCAGTGATTTCAGCCTGAAAGGTGATACGTCTGTTTTTCTATCATCTCAAAGTCACTGGAATGTGCATTGGCAATATTTCTAGACCAGATTTCTGGGGAACTGGCTCATTTGTATAAGAGACACAGTTAAAGACACTAAAATCTCAACAAGCCTCTTGGCTACTTCATTTCAGCTACACAGATGGCTGCTTTGGAGACTAGCATAGATATTAGCTGAGATAAACAGGCATGTGTCCTGGAAGAAGAGCACTGTCCAATTGATATCAGAAGCAAAGCTTCCTAGGATGTCATTAAGAATATCATAAAATGCTAAAAGCAGTCGGACGATCAGTTGATATAGGTTAATGTCCGTTCATTCATTTGAAACACATTTTCTGAGTTGGGACTATGGACCAGACTCAGTGCTAAGCCCAGATGAAACTGACACAGCCTCTGCCCTTGAGTAGTTTGTAGTCCAGTTGGGCAGACAAACAATTACAGTACAAGGGTGAAGGTGTTCAATTGTGCTACAGTATGCTGTGGGGGCACATGGAAGAGTCATGGAGGACTCCCTAGAAGAGGGTTCATTTGAACTGGGTTTTGAAGAATAAGTGGTCATTTACCAGTCTTAGAAGAGAGAGGCAAGGGGACCTACACAATAGTGTGGAAAGGGCATAGTCAACAAAGAGCCCTGTGAGTTCTAGAAACATTTAGGAATTTGATGTGGCTAGGACACAAGTGCTTCTAGATGGGTACAAGGAACATTTCTGTGGGAAACATGTTGACTTGATCCTCATAGATTTCCCTTAAGTATCCTTAACTACATCCCTTAGCTGTAACTCCCATTACATCTAATATCCATGAATTTATCTGACCTCTTCTTGGACCCATTTTTAATTTTCATCTTGAACACCTTATGGGGGTAATGAGTTCCATTCTCTGCATGCTAAAGGTTATGTAAATATGTACCTCCTTTTATTTGTCCTAAAATACTTCCTTAAATGATCACCAGCAGGGTAATTTTTCCTTCTTTTTATAATGACAGCATTTCAGTACTCCTACCTAATCCCCACGCATCACAGAGATAAAGAATGGATTTGAAAAGCACCATTGAAATCCTGTTTGGGGTAACCATGCCCACCTAAAGCCAAATCCACCCTCCTCTACCTTCCACCCCCCCACACACCCACAGGCTGCATGTGGCTTTTTTAAATAATTCTTTCCCTCTTTGATGACCCCCCTGGATGTGAATGCTATTATTTTATTTGTTTTTAAAATAAGACCAGAAAATCAATTTATTAATGTGAAATGAGAACTAGATCTGCCAAGTGACTCATGCAGCCAGAGCAGGACATTCTCCCCATGAAGCCAGGAAGGATCTGAGCCTGGGCACTTGGTTAGAAGGATCTAGATATTGATTGGCCTCAGGGCCTGAGAGCCTGCGGTGTCCATCTCCACAATAAGGACACACTGGTATTTGGTCTGAGATCTGTTTGGATTTCTCTGGGTCAGAGGTGAGATGGTTCCCGCTGAGATGAGCCTCAGCACAGCCACCTTCTTCTGATGCCATGAGGACATAAATATTCTGGGAAGGAAAATGCTCTTAGAGGTGGAACAAAAGATGGTTTTGTGGACAATTTCTCTCAAGCCCGATAAACCTTCAGGACTCTGTCCTGAAACAGCCAGAGCTGTGCTGGAATTTTTAAAGAGAGGGAAAGAATCCTGGTCTTGAACAACCCCTGGAATAAATTGTTAGCTCCTATGTTTGCTCTTCCTTCTTCGACTGGGGGAACAGCACTTCTTGGGCACTTTCCCCTTTGTTTCTCCTTGTTTCTTGGCTTCCCTCCCCTCACTCCACTCACCCTCCTTGGACAAGCTCATCTACTCCTATGGCAGGGAGTAGGTAGAAGGAGTTGAGTGAAGAGCACAGATTAAGTCTGACTCCAGTGATGGAGAGAGGAAGAAGCAGAGGGTGGAAGTATCCTAGACCACCCAGTGGTCTCAGGACTGTTCAGCAAGGCTGTGGGGCAGTCCCTGAGCCAAGACGACCCTCAGAGGTGTCTGGGACTCCCTGGAATTCCTGCCACACCCAGTCACTGACTGGGAGCAGCCCAGGGGAAGTATGTCCTTGGCACAAATGTGAAGATGGATTTCAGAATACAGCAGCCAGGCCTGATAAATTGAACTCCCTGGGCTCCACACCTGGAGTGCACCCCACGAGTCCCACCTGGCCAGCTCCTCAAATATCACTCCCTCAGAGAAGCCATCCCAAACCTGGAGATCAGGTTAGGCCTCCTGCTCTCTGCTCCCACAGCACATGCTTTACTGTCAGTTCCTGTTCAATTATCTGACTCCCCAGTACACTGGAGTTTCAGAGAACTCCAGGAGGGCTAGGACACGGTCTGCATTTTCCCCCACTGAATCCACAGCACTTTGCAGTCTCTAAGCCCTGGAAGACACATAATACGTATTTGTTGAACGAAGGAATGACTGGTTGCTGGTGTCCATGTGATAGGTCAAGCTGTGTGACCATTTTGGTTTCAGGGAACGTGCCTCTTCTGAAACGGATTGTTCCAGGTTTCAGCTTCACCTTTATGGCATATTTACAATTTTCAGGTTGAGTTTTCAGAACAATTTAAAAAACCACTTGAGGGAAACATTTCAAGTTAAAGCAATGTTCCTGAGTCACAATGGTTTTTTCTCTAACTATGCCTTGGAATAGAATATGGAAAGAGAGAGATGGAGACAAAGAGATCCAGTGGAAACTTAGGTTCTAGTCCTGCTTCAATTTCTTTGAAAACTTGTGTTCTTACTCTTTTTCCTCCCTGGGTTAATAAGAGCCCCAAAAGACAGAGCAGATGGGAAAATGTTTTGGCTAGTTCCCAGAGCCAGCCAAAACTTGGATTGTCTTGCCATTGCTATTGTTTATGGACTACAGGTTTTGAGAAGAATATGGAAGGAAAGTGAGTGAAGGGAAGTGAAGATGTGAATTAGGACATCAAGACTCTCAAGATGCTTTGAGGGAGGCTGTGTCATGGAAAATAGCACAGGGATTCATTGAAGAACAGGGTTACTTAAAAGGAGAGCAGAGCTACCTGCCGAGTGAGGAGGGATGTAGATGGTATGGAGGCCCATTCACATGATTTTCCATCAGATGTAAATATAGGACCGGGAGGTTGCCAGACTGAAATGTTCAGTTATTTCAGCTAACACTATTCTTTGGGGAAAATACGGGCAGCTCTGTGATATGAAGCAGTGCTTCCTGACAAAGAGTCTGGCAATCTGCTTAAGATGATCGTAACTGTGTCCCTCAGATGTCTAAAGTGCGTCAGCCAAGCTGGCCAAGGCCCTAGGAAACATTACATGCTGCTGAGAACAATGCACGTGGCAGGGGCTGCCCTCGTGCTGTGTGCACGACCAGCTCAGCCTCAACTTACCAGGGACCATGGGCCGGGACCCCTCTCTCGTCCTGAGCATCCATTGGAAGCACCTCAGGACAAGGAGCACCTTCCTGGGTCCCTTAAGTTAGGGGTATGCTTGGAACAAATACCAGCAATAGGAGCAGAGAGACCTGGGGTCAAGCCCCAACTTCAACAGATCGGGCTTTTAACTCGATTTTTTTAACTCGAATTTTTTCATCTGTAACATGGAGTTGTAACAACCTGCCTCAAAGGTTTGTTAGGAGTATTTCAAATAAATGTATGTCAAATATCTAGCATCCAGAAAGTGTTCAATTAATAAGAATTATTATTATTATTATTTTAACTTAGCAGAATATGAAAAATAGACCCAGGTTTGGATCCTGGCCATGCCAATTGCTAGCTCTCTGACCTTGGGCAGGTTACTCAGCCTTCCTGAGCCCCGTTTTCCTTATGTGTAAATTGGGGAAAATACTACTTAACTTGAAAAGGTGTTAAAAGAATTAGAAATAATTTAAGAAAGGTGCCTAATTAGATGCCTGGCATATAGTAAGTATCAATAAAAGTTATCTATTACCACTATTTGTAGATCAAACCTGGAATGAAAATTATTGGTGTTGGTTGGTAGATAGCAAGTGTGTGTAAATATAATAATATATTATATAATAATATATATAAGCATATAATAAATTCTCTTCTAAAATAGGCCAGCCTCATTTCCCAGGGTTAGGCCAGTTCTGAACCTTTGGGCAACAGTGGCTGGGGACTGGCCCAGTGCCTCATTACCCCTTCTACTCGGTCCTCCTTCATCTGTCAATTTTCCAACGAGACATTTACTCCTCCAGCCTCAGGTCCCCTGAGGAGAACTGGAGCAAGAGGTCACCATTATTTAAACTGCTGCAGAATTTTCAGACCATGAGACTCCTGTTTCTCCCCACTTTGAGCTGGCCCAGCCCCAAGAAGGAAAGAAGCCAGGAGGTGGAGGATGTTATAAAACCATTTTATATCCATCCTGTTTTTAATTGATTTCACAGCAGGGGAAGAGAAATCTGGATCTTCCCCACATAACCTTTCCATGTGGGAGTTCTCAGGTCAGGAAACCCATCTGGGACATGCCAAGGTCAGTCTATGAGTCCTCAGCTTTCCTCCCCACTGTCTTCAGCCCTGTCCCCCTCAGTGCCCACAGTGAAGTCGGCTTCTGTGGGTGCCCTATGCATCCCCTTTACACAATAAGCTTGGAGGAATGACACCTGAATTGCCTGCCTCTGTCCCAGGCTGTCCTGGTCCCCAGTGGCCCAACTCTTCCCCAATTATAGTGTAGCCACAGATCAGCTGGGGCCTCCCAGTCCCTTCCATCTGGATACTTTTAGGCTCAAATCCATATCTCTTTCTCTAACCCACTCTTCTGCCTCTTTCTAGTCTACTTTTAGGGTCGTTGGTGGTTACATTGGCCCACCTGGATAATCCAGGATAACATCCCTATCTCATAATCAGCTGATGAGCTATCTTAATTCCATCAACAGCCTTAATTTTCCTTTGCCATATGTAACCTAACATTGATGGGGATTAGGAAGTGGACATCTTGGGGGGAGGGGGGGAGCATTATTCTGCCTACCACATGCCACATGGTGTTTTAATTTAATATAATGTAGAAAATTCAGGGCTGAGAAGTGCAGTTTTCTTATCTGGTCCCTAAAGATGGACTGGGAAGAGGAAGGAAATGGAGGTTCTCAGGGCCAGTTGAGCAGGGGCAGGGTGAGCAGGCCTCAGCCCAGAAGAGGGGCAGTGCCTCTGAGAGTGGCTAGACCAGCACTGGAGTGCTCTGTTTCAAAGGTTCCTGTTCAGGTGGGGGAGCCTGATAGCAGCTAGATGGGGTCCTGAGGATGAGGTGTTAGGGCCTGTGAGCCCCAGGAGGAACAGAGCAAACCCCTTCGGTTACACCCCAAACATTCAAGAAGCATCATCATCTATCCTAACCTGGGAAGTTATGTTTCAAGGAATGACAATGGGATGGGGCTATGGGGTTGTGTCCCCACTTGCATATGTGGAAAAGCACATCCTGGAGAAAGGAGTGCATGAGGTGAACCAGGTGGCTCAGAGTACAGGGGTGGACCCCAAAAGCAGGTGGAAGTGATGAACACTCCCTCCCAGAAACCGAGAAGGGTGACCCTGGGTCTGACTAGCTGTTCTGTTAATCCCAGGCAGACGGGGCTCTGAACATTAATGAGACTTTATTTTGTTCCTGGAAGGCAGCTCCCCAGGACTTGGAGAAGGGGCTATACTGGAGATGATGGAAGAGGAGGAACCCAGCTGATCTCAGACATCTGGCTGTGGCTGAGGTAGCAGATTCTTGGTCCCTGGGAAATGCATTTCTGGGAGGCCTCGGGCAGAAAGGATGCAACCCTTCGTCCTACACCTGGAGCTGTGCAGTGCTGTGGCTGCAGCAGGCCTTCCTCTTTGGGGTTGGAGCTTCCTGAGCAAATGACTCACTGAGGGAATGCCAGCTGAGGGGGTTTCCGATTCATGCTCAACAGGGGAGAGGAACTCCCACCAGGAGAGCCAAGGTGTTTGGGAGATGGGACATCCCCATCCCTTCCTGTCCCCTCTGAGCAGGGTGTAGCTTGAGGGGCATATACTCATCTTACCTTTGGGTTCCATTTTACAAAGGAAGAGTGGTTTCCCTGAATGATCTCTGGGAAGTTGCCTTTTTAAATGACATACTTTTATCTTTAGGGCCTTGTCACCTCTCTCTCGGTTCCACCTCCTCGCTACCTCCTCACCTCCTTGGCCTTCTTTTCCACTTGCTCTCTTTGTCCTTATTTATGAAGAAAGGTTCGGATAAGACTAGTCACTTCATAAGATATTTTCTGTTTAAATAATCCTTTTTTAAAAATGTTGCTAAAGTCAGTCTGAGATGCCTATCCCAAACTGCCCATAGAATTTATGCTTCTGTTTACATCTTCCTTTATCAAGATGTTCATCCAAAACATGCCCTGGAAAAAAACTCAGGTGTTCTCATTGCAACAGGAGAGAGACAGATGAGTAGCCTGATGACAGGCAGCCTCTCACTTCTGTAATTCCAACTGGTTCTAGGATTAATGAGAGCTGATCCCAAGGGCTTGGTGCAGGGTCCAAAGGGCATTTTGTTTTAGCTATGCACCTTTTCCTTTGGAATTGTCTAGTTTGGCCTTTCTCTCGAAATCATTCATTCAGCTATGTGCTGTGAGGGATTCAAAGAAACTGAGATTCAGCAGTCTCTACCCTAAAGAAACTGACAGCAGGAACAAATGCTGCTCTCGGGAGTTACAATCTGAGGAGATTTGTAATTTTACTTTAGCAAGAAATTCTATCAGGGTTCAGAGACTACCGGGGGCTTCAGTATTCCGGAAAAGAAGACTTTTGAAATCAGCCCTTGAGGGATGGCTCTGCAGAGAGAAGGGGTTAGGGTATTTTAGATGTATCAAAGAGAGAGAACATAAGAGACACGGAAGTCACAGATATATTTAACAGGTATACATATATATGTGTGGTGCAAAATCTGAAGGGCCTCATTTCCTGCACACGTAGCACTAGCTATCAGAGTAGTTTTATCAATGTGTAGGCCTGGGGCAATTAAGTGTCCAGCCAAGGAAGAGGAAGTGCAAAGCAGAACCCCACAGTTATGGTGAGTCAAGATTGTAGGACATAGCTGTGGTCCCTCTAGTTTCTCATCAACTTCAGATTTCTCCAGCTTCTGCAACCAGCACAGCAAATTGTTCTATGTATAGAGATATGTACACCAACATAGGGGTGTATTAGAGTAGAGAAGCTTGCATTTTCAGAGGTCCACAAAAATTCTTAGGGTCCATTGCCCTTTACACTAGATCACACTGTTTCTCAAATTTATGAAACCAGCTGCTAAGACGACTAGTCATTTTGTCCTTAATGGGCTGGCTTTGTTCTCCTCCTTAGAGATAATGCAGATAACAACTCAATATATTCTCAAAACATCGAACTTTCCAATGAGAACAAAGCATGTCTTTAATCTCCCTCCTTTGCTCCTGCTTCTTACTTCCCCACAGTTTACCCCAATTCTTGTGTTCTTTTAATTAAAACCAAAATGTGCTTGACTCCTTGGCCCCAGTTAATAAGAGGTGTAGCCAGCTTGGCATGTTTGTGTTCTGAAAAACTGCCCTGGGCAAAATCCTTGCCTGAGAAATGTCTTCTAGGGGCAATAGCAAACACAAACAGTACCCACCCCTTCCTAGCCAGGGCCACTTTTTCCTGTTTCTCGGCTCCAGAAGACTCATCCTCAGGCAAGTCCCTACCATCTCCTGGGAGGAGGAAGATGAACTGGGCACAAAGGCCCCACTTTGGGTGGGTGAGGCTGAAACAAAGGGCCCAGGCAAGGCTCACCTTCCACGTAGAAGGACCAGGCAGTGCAATGTAAGGGGTTCAGTAAGACCAACTCATGTCCAGATATCTTCCCCACAAGCCTGACATTTGCCTCAACTTCTTTTGATATTTGTTCCTATGGACTAAATCTCTGTCTTGGAGCAAATAATGACGCTAAGACTTATCAAATGTTGACTATGTTCCAGGCACTGAGGTAGGAGACACTATTATCCTCTCCTCATTTCAGATGAGGAAATTGAGGCACAAAGTGTAGAGTAGCTTGTCCAATGTCACAAAGCTAGTTAAGTGGGTGAACCACAGTTTGAACCCAGTCTGGCTAGCCCCAAAGTCCACATTTTTTCCATTGCACTACACTAATTCAGAAAATGAAAAGCAGGACATCAGGAAATCTACACCATGGCTTTCAAAGCCATGTGTTGCTCCCTAATTGGGGCTCTTAGGCTGGGTGGTTGTTTTGAAGATTATTAATGAGAAGCATTTGGAGACTTGGAATCTGGGCATCTCTCTATAGTCGTCCAACTGGGTTCACTAATGTTCCTGGTCACACGCTCATGCTTACCTCTTCCCGCCCGCAACACACACACACACACACACACACACCCTGAGGTGTGGCTGTAACACAGTAAGACAGATCACACAAATCATACAACTCAGCCTCATTACATTACACCACATGTATAAAGGCAGGTCATCTAACTGGCAAAGCTGCTCTCAAGTACTATGACTGAAGTTTGGAAGCCAAATTACAACACAGGATGATAACCAGGCTGCTTGTCATTTGAATTTACTGACACTTTCATCTTAGGAAAAATATTATCTAAAGCTTCTAAAATCAGTGAGACTAGAAAATAATATCAAGAACAAAAACAACAATCACAATTGTCACAAAAATAGTCCTCTCAGGAAACTATTATGTGTTAGAATAGAATTCTAGCTCTAGAAAGTTCCTGCTTTATTTTACAATTGAAGACATTGAGGTGCAGAAGGGATGAGGGTTAAGATCATTTACCCAAAGCCATATAATTAGGTCAGTGATTTTCAATCCTAACTGTACATTCAAATCACCTCCAGGAGCTTCTAAATATGCTGAGTCAGGAGCTCAGGTGGGTGGAGTCTGAAGGACAGCAAGGGTTGAGAAGCCTGGGCTGATTATCAGTACAACGCTATCTCCCCCATTCTTCCTCCATTATTCCCAGGGTATGTAAAAGAAAATCATGGGCTCATGAAGCATCACTGACCTCCTTGAATAAGTTGAGGGCCAGGAAGGGGGTATTCCTTCCATGAGATAGGAACAAGAAAAGCTCTGCCCACTGGTCTGAGGATGCAGCAGGAAGCTGACTATCTGCCCAGCATTGTGGGTGGTAGAAGAGTAGATCTCCAGAAGTCAAACTTCCAAAATCATACCATGTGTGGGTGATAGGCAAAATTTCTCCTACCCATAACTGAAGGAAGGTATAGCCAAAGAAAACATTAGAACTATTCAAAAATGGACCCAGCAAAGGCAAATGTGAACCCAATGACACAGATGCCTTCAGAACAGGCTCATGGGTCTCTATGGGAAACTGTTCCTACTGAAGATGACCTCAGGGTAATCTATGTCTAATTGCAGGAATAAGGGAACTATCTTGAAAGAGAGACAACAGATGAAATAGTTGGGAAAATTTACACCCAATAAACTACAGATGATGGAACAATATGAAAAGGTTTTCAAATGAATGTGTTTAAAATATTCAAAGAGTCCCAGTTTAATGTGCAATGTCGATTCAGCCATGGTATAGCATCACATGTTTCTGATCACAGCTCTGCCCACCTCCTTCCCCTCACCATAAGACATTTTGGCTAAGCTCTACCTAAGTTAGCAGTGGCTGCTATTTTGAGAATCTGGCAATGAGAATAACTGGGTTGAGTTCCAGCTGTGGGAATATGGGTTGGTTTCCTTATCTCTGAAATATAGGTAATACTCATCTCACAGGACTTGTAAGGATTGAAAGCTATAATAGATATGAAGCTGCTTTGTCAACAGGAAAACAAGTTACAAATGATTTCTTGCTAAAAGGTCCCAGTCTCAAGATCTTGTTGTGGTGCTCATGGGGTAGTAATCAGTGTCCTCTGACCTCCTTGCAGCATCCATAAGCCTTATCATTATTATACCTGTTAGAAGGAGGGCAGAGATGGCCAGCTGAACACCAAAATCCATACTCTCCTTTCCATGGTGTAGAGTTGGCACTGGAAAGTGGCCGACCAGCCACAGACTACATTTTCTAACCACTAGGTGTGACCAAGGGACTAGTCTTGGCCATTGGAATGTGAGTCACAGGTTGTAAGAAGCAGGAGCACAGTCTCTGTGGTCTTCTCCCCTTTTCTGGCTGGCTAGATGTGTATGAAGATAACCAGGCCCAGATCATGGTGGAGCTGCAAGCTGGAAGGAGTCCGAGTCCCCAAATCACAGTGCGTGCCGGAGGAAATGTGCCCATTCACAAGAAACACCTGCTTGGACCATGACACGAGTACAAAGTAAACATATGTGGTGTTTCTACACTTTGGGGTCTGTGGCCATTGAGGAATTTGATGTAATTATGAATTCCAAAAATATAATTGGATCATGCTTGTAAACTGATCTGTTAATCTGGGCATGATTAGGTTAGGATTAGGGCATTGAGCCCCACCCCTTGGTGGGTGGGGAATCGAATATAAAAGGCAAGGCAAAGGACAGTTGAGGAAGTCTTTTGAGAAGAAGTTTTGATGTTGGAAAGAAGGCCCCAGGAGAAGAGAAGCAAGCCGTTTGCCTGATCGTCTACAGCTGACCTTGTGGAGGAAACAGGAGCTAAGCCCAGAGAGAAACGCAGCCCCAGGAAGAGAGGAACCCCAGAAGCCTGAACCCTAGCAAATGCCGGCAGCTATCTTGCTCCAACACGTGGCAATGAACATTGGTGAGAGAAGAAACTTAGCGCTTTATGGCCTGGTATCTGTGGACTTCTACCCCAAATAAATACCCTTTATAAAGACCAACCCAGTTTTGGTATTTCGCATTAGCACCCCTTTGGCTGACTAATACAGGGTCTGTGATGGTTTGAGACTGGATGGATCCCAGAAAACCTTAAAGTTAATCCACCCCTGTGGGTGTGGACCCATTATAAGTAGAATCTTTTGGTGAGTAAAATCTTAAGATGTGACCCACCTCATTCAGTTCTCTTACTGGAATCCTTTATAGAGAATGAAATTCAAACAAAGAAAGAGAGAAAGCCATGGAAGCAAGAAGCCAAAAGCAGTGAAACCTGGAAGAGAAGGGAGAGACCAGCAGACACCACCATGTGCCTTGCCATGAGGTAGAGGAGTCCAAGAGCACTGGCAGCCAGTCTTCAGGGAGAAAGCATCTCCTGATGATGCCTTGATTTGGACATTTTTCTGAGCCTTGAAGCTGTAAGCTTGTAAACTCATGAATTCCTGTTGTTAAAAGCCAGCCCATTTAATGGTATCTACTTGAGCAAATTAGAGCAGGGTCTATGTGATAAAGCAGTTAGCCTGACCCTAACTAGGAGGCTGTGTAATGGTTCTAGGTTTAATTCCTGGCTCAGCCACGGTTTTGTGACCTGGGCCACAGTACTTCAACACTCTAAATCTCAATGACCTCATCTGTGAAGTCCAGAAGGTGCCAATAATTATAAATGTTCAGTGAATATTGACCATTATTAATAACAGGACAATTACCAGACCATTTTTGAAAGTTCAATCATTCATAGCAGGAAACATTTCTGCCTCTGCAGCTTATCTCCAGGTGACTGTGGCCATTTATCAAGATCTTTTCCAAGGAAACTGTTTCTGGTGTTTTTCCTAGACAATTTGTGAACTGAACATGGTTAGCTAAGTGACAAATCTCCAAGCCTAATGTTGCAGGTTCAGTTTGTATACTTATAACACTCATTTATAAGTGAGGGTTTAATGAGAGTGATTTGACCTGTAATTACATAAAAGCCCGGCTCACCAGTCCTCTTTATGTCCATCATTAAGTCAAGGACGCCATTGCCATAAAGCTACAGGTCTGACTGTCACCAGCAGAGGGCACTGCTGCAACAAATTCCCGCAACTTTTAAAGATACCCAGTGTCTTTCCATTGTGAAGATTTTTTTCCTCCCAATTTTCATCTGATTTCTTTAGAAGAATCACTATGATATTTAAAAAAAAAAAAAAAATCTGGTTATCCTAGGTTCTTCTCTGCTTCTATAGTTCTGAGTCTTTCTTGTGCGGTCACAGGTAAATCCCATTTTGTCAACCCACATCTACAACTACAAACACAAACTGCACTCTGCCAATTGATGTGGTGGCCACAGCTCAGGTGATCATCAGGGGAAATATTGAAGGGAAAATGAAGTTGTTAAAGGGCAGCCTGGGAGGGGTGAGGATTGTCCTAGCAATGGTTAGGAGAGGCATATCTGCTGAATGTAAGAATAGATGCCCCCGCCCTTCCGGTATCTGCTGGCACAACCACCTCCTCATCTTGTCCTCTTTTCCTGAGTCACTTTACACCCACCCAGTTTCTGCAACCAATTCCACCCATCTTCTCCCACACCATCTCAAATTCCGGGGCTCAATCCTATGTACATGAGTGATTCTGAGCGGTGGTGGTGGTGGGCATGATACATTTCAGAATCTCCCATATGTAGTTTTCTGAAAATGTACGTGCCCAGGATCCCACTTCAGACATCCTGAATCAGATGCTGGGGTGGGGTGAGAGTTTGAAGATGTTCCTGGGACGGCTGAAGTACTGACAAGCACCCCCACCACAATGGGCACCGCGAACCCCTGGCATACTTAATGAAGACCTGAACAAGGCAAACGACAGGGAATGGAGAGAAGGGAAACCATGGGGGTGGAGTTGGCATGACTCAGTGATTGATTGGTTCTCTTACTATCCTTATTTTTCCCACAGGGAAATCTGAAGCCCACTCATTCCCAGGTGATCTTGCTGCTTTTCTAGCTGAGAAAACCAAAGCTCTCCGACAGTTCTCCTTCCCTCCTCAATATTCATCTGTGCTCTTATCCACATTCTCCTTCTTTTCTTCCCAACTCAATCACAGCCTGTCTCTGCCCCCACCCATGTCGGGAGCCCATCTTCCCTTCCTCCTTGGGGACCATTTTCCCCCCTTATCCCTTCTCCACCTACAACTTTGTTCTCTCCCTCTCCAGAGACTCATTTCCTTTTTCCCTCTACCTGTCACCTGTCCTCAAAGCTTCAGTCCCCCATCCAGTGATCTTCAGGTCTTATGATCTCTCCCTGCCCGGACAATCCACTCTGCTCCTTCTTCCTGTCCCTGTCTTTGTCGCTCCTTTTCCATGATTATCAAAATATCCTTCAATCTGGCCTCTCTGCCTCCATGTGGCTCCCACTCCAGAGTACCAGAGAGACTCTTCTAACATACCCAGCTGACACAGTCTTGCCCTCACTTAAAACCTTTCACTGACCAGCCAATACCCTCCAAATAAAGCCCCAACCCCTCAGCACGTCACCCCAGGCCTTTTTCAACCTGCCCTTTTCACTCCAGCACCAGTGGATTTATACCCGATGGGCCCCCTAGGGAATGTTTGCCTTTGCCTGGCACTCCCTTCCCTATTTTACTTCCTACAAAACGCAGCTCAAGTACCACTTCCTCCAAAAGGCCTTCTTTGATACCCTTGGGTAGATTTCATCATTTCTTTTTCTGTGATGACTCCAGCCTAATAGCAGCCTCTCACTCGCACACCTTCTTCACTCTGAAACCTGGGAGTCATTCATAATTATTCCATATCACAATCTTTTCACTTACAATGTTCTTTTCCTTTCCAGGCTTTGAGCTTCTTGAGGACACAGACTTGGAATTATAACCTCAACACTCCCAGTGCCTAGCACTGTGCTTGTTCAATAACTGTGACAGCATAGACTTGAGTTAGAGCTAGTGTCCCCTTTCTTTCATTGACAGACTTCTTAAAAATACCAAAACCCTCTCTTGACTGCCTTACTATTTCTACTCACTCCCTCACTCATTAAAATCTGCTTTCCTCCCATATTTCTGGTCTTTTAAAGAAACAAATGACTCAGCTACCATATCTAAAAGTCTGTGGCCATTCACTTCTCAGCTTCTTCAACCTCTCTGCATCATTTGAACTATTGACTACCACACTGCTTGAAACTCTTCCCTTAAGTATTTATTGTTTTTGCTGCCCTGCATCTATTCCACTTTCTTCTGTGAATAGCATCCCACTTTTCCTCTAAGGAACCAACCCTCCCTCATTCTCAGTCCATGTGGTTTGGATGTTGCTGTTTCCACTCCAGAGATG
Organism: Tolypeutes matacus; assembly: GCA_026826555.1. NCBI lineage: Eukaryota > Metazoa > Chordata > Mammalia > Cingulata > Chlamyphoridae > Tolypeutes > Tolypeutes matacus. The sequence goes on from JAKSZT010053785.1 coordinate 4,788,303, forward strand.
GACACTGACTTGGTTCTAAACATCAGAGCTTAACAATCTCTTGGCCCCAGAAATTGGCTTAGAGAAAAGCATAGAATGGCAGCTGTGTCAAACTAATTCAGACCTTCATAGGCACTGATAGAAGAATCCCTCTTCCTACTGGAGTTGCTGAGAAGATAGAATGGAGCTCCTGGCAGCCATGTAGTCACCATGAGGGGAAAGTTCCTGAGCAAACAAAGAAAAGCAGAATAAAGTAAAAAGAATAGAAACAAGACCCAACAATATCTTTGAGCACCTGAATGCAGCTGAGCCTGGATTATTCTGGACTTACCAGTTATGAATTGATGCATTTCCCTTTTTATTAAACCAGTTTGAATTGAGTTTTCTATCACTTAAAAAAAAAAAAAAAAAAAAAAAAGAATCCTGACTAATTATGGTTATTATTCTCCACAGTGTCTTAGGCCTTCTCCTACATTTTCTTTCTCCTTCAGTGATTTCTTGTTATCCTCCCATGTCATGCATGTAATCCTGATACTAATAATAGAAATTTCCACTCACAGAATGCTTTAGAGCTGACAACCCACCTGTCCAGGGCCTTTACCCACTCTTCCTTTATTCTGATTTCTCTGTAATGAACCAAATTTCACCTTGGATCTCAACTGCTTCATAAAACCTAGCCACACATTTCTAACCTCTTGCTGTTTTCTAGTAGATATCCCATTAATACCTAAAATCTAATTCTTTCTGCCCAATTTCTCCATCTTCAAATCTAGCCCCCTTTCTGATTACTCTAATCCTGATCAGGGTATTAACATTTTTCCAGTTTCTCTAGTCTGAAATCCTGGAGTTATCCTTAGTTATTCCCTCTCCCTTGCTTCTCACACCCTCTACCCTATACCTCCCTCTCCCAACACCCCCTCCACACACACGCAGTTGCCAAGTCTTTTTTAGTTTATCTCCAAAATGCCTTCCCTTCTGTTCTCTGTTCTCATTTCCACCACCATTATGTCCTGATTCAGGGCTTTATCCACCCTTATCTAGATTCTAGACTATTACAGGGGCCCAGCCACTTCCTGCTTAATAGCCAGGGGTATTCCTAGCGGATGGGAGTGGGAGTCTTGAAAACAGAACAATAGAGGCAAAGCTAAAACATTTGGCTGAAAGGGAGACTTGCCAGGATCAGGACAGCTGTCTTCAAATATCTGAAGGGCTGTTCTCTGTTTCTTTGAAAGGTGTAGACCTCTGCAATGTAGCCAAGGATAGCAGAACCAGGGTCACTGGATAAAAGGTAAAGAGGTAGATTTTCTTTCTTACTTCCTTACTACAAACATAGACTGCAAATATATATATATAATATATGATATATCTGCATGGTGGAATTACTGAGGAATTTTACTTTAAAATTTTTTCATTCATTTTCTGCTATGAATCTTTGTTGAAGACTTACAGAAGTACACAGTTTAGACTGAAGTGGATTTCCATTGTGTTTGGTTGCCAAGCATCTACTGCCCCTCCTTCTAGTCTTTGGGGAATAACCCCTCCCCCACTCAGTGATCTGGGTGGGACTGACCCCACCCTCTGTCTCCAGAGGTGTTTCTGTAACCCAGACCTGGCCTCTCGCTGTACCCCATCATCTGGCCCCAGTGATTAGTTTAGGCTTCAGCTCGGACTCAGCCTGGGCTGGATGTCCTCTCTTCCATCTGGGTTGTGGAGCTGATAGGAGCTTCCAGCTGCTGGTCACCATCTTGCCTTCACGAGGGGAAAGTCTGCCTAAGAATGAAGCCAAGATTGGGGGAAGCAGAGCGGGGAGACAGAGGGTACAAGATTCTCAATGTGTCATTTGAGCCCTTATATCCAGCCTTGCCCAAAGCCCGACTGTTCTATGGACCTTCCAGTTTCAGGAGCCACTCAAGAAGCAAGCTTGTCAGTTTTCTGTCTCTGACCCCCAGTGGAGTCCCGACTGATACTGGCTGATACAGGCTTTGTTCTTTGTTCGTTGCCTGTCTTAAGGATGCCAGAGTTGCCTGGCCATGGAATGACTAGAGATGTTTAAGAAAGTTCATACAACCACTGATTGGTTAAGGGTACCTTGAGGGAGTGTGGAAGGGATGGCCTGAGGTATCCTTTCAGATTCTGAAGACCTGTCCTGGGTTCATGTATGAAGGCACCTCACCTTTTTGGAACATAGTTCCTCCTTCCCCCAAGCTCCCTTTCCTGAAGCATATCTCACATTCTACCCTGAATCAGAGCTTCTGCTGCCCTTGCCTAGCTTGCTGATGAAATCCTGGCCTCCTTGAGGGAATGTGAAGGTTGTGACTTTTTCACTTTAGCTCAGTTAGTGTCTTTGGGCAGGAAGAGAGAGAGGAAAGGAGAGAGAGAAAGGGGGAAAGAGGGAAGGAAGGTAACCAGTCACTTTACTTTCATGGTACTGTAAGCACTGATTTGTGAAGCTCCAGTCTTTTAATGGAATTCCTGATTCATAATCGCTCCATGTTGTGTTAGCTACATTTTCATATCCAAGATTCTCCTTTTTCTTTGGAGGTTGGTTTTTAAAATAAAATTCATGCGCAACAGTGCTATTTAGCAAAGATGGCTTGCATTGGCAGATTTCATTCTAAACTCCAGTTCTACCCTCTCTTGACTTGGTCTTCCTGCTTTCCTCTATTTTCTGGTGATTTTGTTCATTTCCTTAGTAAACCTTCTTTATCCGAATAAAATGCTCAGACCTACAGGTACTTGAATCATAATGGTGAATCAGGGGATAATTACAGAGGATCCTTCCAAAAGTATTTAGACAAGTGACACTATTGTCTTGTCTTACTTTTCTAAGGAAAACTAGATAATGAGATAAACCTTTCCAGCAAATTACAGAAGCAAATAATCTGTCTAAGATAAGCCTTCTCAGCTTTTCTCATCAGAGCTGGAGAAGGGAGGTAGGGGAGGACCCACTCTAGACACCTTCCACCTTCCATTGTCTGGAAGGATTTTCTGTCTAGACATTTCTTAAGCACTTAGAATGGTGAGTGTAGTTGTGGCAGGCCCAGCTGGCCCAGACTTCCCTAAAAGGGCCTCTGCACTGCAGCATATTTTAAAAAGTCGTCACTGCTTTAAGTGGATGAGATTCCTAAGGGGAACTATACCGCCGTTGTCCATGCATCCAGGCACTCACATTTAAATACTTATTGAGAGTCCATTGTGTAACAGCACTCTCTACTCTATTAAACTCTGAGAGAAGATGGCAGAAAGGAGGACACTGTCCTTGTTCTCTGGGAGTTTATAATCCAATTAGAGAGATAGGACGCATGGACACACAACTTTCCTTTCCACTGGAGGGCCTCACATCAGGTCTTCCCAACCTTGGCTCCCTATTAGCATCACCTGGGGAACCTGAGAAGCAATATTGATGCCTGAGCCTCACCCAGATAATTAAATGAGAAGTATCTGGGGGCAGATGCCAGGCAGCAATATTTTTCACTCTCCATCCCCCACCCCACGCAATTCTGCAGTGCAATCGGACTTGAGAACCTGGAGCCAGAATCCTTCCGCTCCTTAAACACGGCAGAGGTCGGTTTGCCCTCCTTGATTTCCCCAACCAGAAGGAATAAATATTGATTGTTTCTCAAAAAGGTCCTACTGCTTCCATCAAAGAAATACACAGGAAACCTTAGACCAATTCCTTTTTTCCCCAGGGGGGCACAAGGAGAGGGCAAGCAGGGCAGGAGAGAGGTGGTGCTGCCTTACCCTCACTTGGAAGAATTTCTGATGAAAGGCAAGGGTCAAGTAGGCAGGCCTGGGAAATGACAGCAAACTTAAGAAGCCACAGATGATCCAAATACAGTCCAACTCTTCAAAATTACCATATGTATTTCTTGGCAGCCACTTGACTTTTACTTGAAAGTACCTGTGTCCCTAAACTTCGGGTCTAGTGATGATCTGGGATCCAAGTGAGAACTACATTTTATGTCACCAAACTAGAATGCTCAGGAAGCAACAGAGGTTGACCTAGATTTTCTAATAGACCTCCATCTTTTGACCATCTCGTCACCCAGTGCAGGTGCAGGATCTGACAGAGGCAAGCTGGGCTTTAGCATCCCAAAACAGACATTCTTAGGCACTGACGACTGCCTGGCTGGGAGATGTGGCTTAGTCTTGATTAAAGTTGTCTTTTATTTTCCTTTGTCCAAATGAGCCCACTCAGCCAACACAAATCTATTTGTCCAATAGATTCTAACCTAATCACCAACACTTGCAGCCAAAGCCTCTCATGCCTTGATCCCTCTCTGTAATTGTCCTGACCAATGTATCTGCCTCCTGTCACTGACAGTTCAGACCAGGCCAGGTTCCAGTATCTACCTCAGAGTGTGATTAATCAGGAACATCAGAGCAAGGGAGATGCAGCTTGGAAAGTTTTTATATGCTAGGGGAAAGAGAGGAAAAAAAGCCAGCCTCTGAGCAAAGGAGACATAAGCTTCCAAATAATTGTTCCTAAGTGTATGTGAAAGATGCTTTGTGCCAATGTCTATCAAGACTCCAGAGGGGCTCCAAAAGCTTACTCAGTACCTGCTGTTTCAGAAGAAAGAAGAGCTTTCTCACAGATAGAAAAATCCTTTCCTCCGGCCTACTTGGACACCCAATTTCAGTTTCAGAACAGTCCAGGCTTTCCAGAAAGGACTTCAGCGTCACGAAAACTTCTCACTTGATTGTAAGCTATGTTTTCTGAGAAGCAGTGACCGCTGGTGCCAGTTCCTCAACTGCCTCCTGGAAAGCTGAGGTTGAGAGCTGGCCATTTGCCTTCTGCCTCAGCCCTCCTGCCCATAGTCTCTATCTTAGTTTGCTAGGGCTATGTAACAAAGCACCACAGGCTGGGTGGCTTAAAACAACAGGAATTTATTGTGTCGCTGTTCTGGAGGTTAGAACTCTGAAATCAAGATGGCGGCAAGGCCATGCTTCAATCGAAGTCTATAGGGAAGAATGTTCCATGCCTCCTCCAGCTTCTGGTGGTTTGCAGGCCATCCATGGTGTTCTCCCCTCTGACTCCTGTCTGTGCCCAATTTCCTCTACTTATAAGGGCACCAGTCATTTAGGACCCACCCTACTCTAGCATGACCTCCTTTTAACTTACCTAATCTGTCATGACCCTTTTTTCAAATAAGGTCACATTCTGAAGTACTGGGAATTAAGACTTCAGTATATCTTTTTGGGAGGGAAAATTCAACCCATAACAATCTCTCAGTGTTTACTATTTTAAATGACACATCAAGAATTCCCCTAGTCAATTTTCCTCCTCCTTTCTACCCCCAATTTGAACTAGCTTGGAAGGAAAGTGGAAATGCTCCCTCTCAACTGTGCTCCCAGAGTACTTTCCCACTTACCACTCAAGCAACATGATACAGCAGCTGCTTTTCTAGGGGATTCAGGGAATTTAGCCCACAAGGCCCCTTACAACACTAGCCCCATTCTACTCCCTCATTCCACCAACGTTCACTTTGCTTCTACTATGCCAGGTAGAGTCTATCCTGTGCGCTCTAAGGCATGCAGGGTTGAGTAGGAAATAGCCCCTCAAGGAGCTTCCCCTCACATGTGTGGGAAGAGTGATGACACCAGTGATGTCTGGGGTTCAGTATCAATGTCAAGTAACCTAATGTTGATACTGATACTGATCTCATTCAGGTCATTTAACAAAAGGAGAAATTCCTCATCCTGACTTAGTCTCAAAATGAACTTAGAAAGCTGATTATTTTATTAATTCTCTTCTCACACTGTCTTAGAGGGCAGCCCTCCCTGACATGATTTACCAACTCTCTTCTCTCCTGCAGGCATCCTGTCCACTCCACTGGCAATTGATATGGATTTCTGTATGGCTGTCCCACAATGGAGAAGATTTCCTTCTTTAGGAGCAGGTCATCCTTAGGTATTCTACATAAGAACAGTGAGCTCTCTCAGGTAAGAATCCTACCCCTACTGCTGGGGTGTAAAGCTAAGCATGGCAAGTACCAAATGAAGTGGATGATTTTCACCCTTCTCCCAATCCTCAAAGTGTTTCATTTGGAACAACCAGATAAATTAAGACAAAAGGGCAGAGGGTGTTCTTACACTTAACTTTCCAGCTAAGTCCCTCAATTCTCTATTTTGCCTTTACCCATGGAAGTTCAATCCACACCACACATCTTGTTCTGTCCTCTTGAGACATTTCCATCTTTTGTTCGTTGTCTCTTCTCTAAGGGAAGATTCGATTTGGTTGTACCCTGTTGTTTGCTTATTTCATTGTATCTCCCTTTCCTAAACCAGCCTTTTAGGATAAATCTCATAAACCAGGTTCTTAACCTTGGCTGCATTTTGGAATCACCTGGGGAGATTTAAGTATTGATGCTGGGTCCCAACCCCAGTGATTATGATTCAGTTGGTTTGGGGTGAGACCTGAGCTTCCTAGCTTTTAAAACTTCCCCAGTGATTCCAATGTGTACCAAGCGCTGAGAACCACTGCTCAAGGGCTGTGACTTTGGTTTCCTCTTGCTGTGCTTTATTTTGCTCTTTGTATTTAATGTGTTCTTTGGTCATTATTGCTCATTATTATAAGGAAGACCTGAAGGCAAGGCGATACCTTGTTTCTGGAAGTTAAAAATTATAGCGTTGAAGGAATTTATCTCCCTTTTTGAGGCCAGGACTAAGGGACTTCTTGTTCCTGGGCCAAATTTTATTGTCAATGTCAACAGATCCCAGGAGAAGTACTGCCCATATTTCTGCCTGTAGCTGTGAAAATATAATCACACTTTTATATCCTAGAAAGCCACATGCTGTGTGCATGTTGGTCACTGTGGGCGTGTCTCCCCCCCACCCCTTTTTTTCTATTTGTCTCTGCTTCTCACTGCCCATTTTTCTACCTTTAAAAAATCTTTGAATGGATTATAAAATAACTAAAATACTCTATTTTTTCATGTTTATTTGATGCAATTTTTGATCCTCATTCTTAGTTTTTTAAAGATACATTTCTCTCTGAAAGACAAATAAGTGAATTGCTATTTAACTTAAGTGACCTTCAATTAGTAAAGGCAGGATGAGGTGGAAAGAACACTGTACTGGGAGTAAGCAGAAGACCTGAGTCTTACCCCAATCATTCACCAGTTATGTGCCCTGAGATGCAAACCAGTGACATTCTCCCTTACTTCTCTCAACTATAAAATGGCGAATGTCATCCTCACTGTCCATTTCTACAGGTTATTATGAGAATCAGCTGAGCCAGTATCTGTGCATGTCCTTTAAGAACAAATATAAGGTATGATTCCTTTAAATATGGTATTCTGTGAACTTAAATCTTTCCATAGAATATTTCCCTGCTCATTCTCTAAGCGGTTGTTTCAATTTCTTTGGAAACCTTGCTTGCATTCATGGGATTAGAGCTCTTGCTGGTCTATAGGAGGCTTTTCTTCTTCTGGGAAGGATATTCTGCAATCTGCCTGCTGCTGTCTGGAAGTTCCATTTCAGATGGAAGGCCTGGTGAGGTTCCATCCTGACATCTGTAAATCACATCCACAGGGAAAATGTGACTCACCCATTACTGTATAAAATTTTCATGGTTATTGTTCAGGGAGTAGGTGTTGTCTTTGGGCCAAATCACTTGAAATCATCATGACATCAGCCCTGTCACTGAAAAACTAACTATGAGTCCACAGGAAGCAGGGAGCATGGTGGGGACTGGGACACAAGGTTACTCTAAGAAAGGCCACTTTCCCAGCCCTCCTGAAGTAACAGAGATAACATAGTCAAAGAATATAGCAGAGTACTTGGCGTAGGGTAGGTGAGTGATGCAGGGTAGACAGGTAGCTATGATATTCTCATATGTAACCCAATAAAAAATAAAACAGCCGAGATGACTCAACCCCTTGTAGATTGAGGATAGACATAAACAAACCATAGAGTAAGCTGCACAAATGGTAAGTATATGAAATACTCACTTCCTGTCTTGGCTACATCTGACATCACTAATGGCCGTTGCAAAGTTTGCAAATGACCCTGGATATAACCTCAGAATCCTTCTCAACTCAACCCATCAATAGCTGCTACCAATCAACTCAAGGTACCAATTGCTATGAAACTGTTGGACATTCCAAATCTAAAGGTTTCAATGACCAAATCAGTGTACATGGTGCTTGTTCAAACACTCAGATCACATCATTACAGTCGGCATCTTCCTCCTCTTCATCTTCATCATCAATGTCATCATTGTACATCTCATCATTAAATTACATTGCCCAATTTTCACTGAAAGCTGCTTTAATTTTGATGTAGCACTCAAACAGCTTTGTTGGGACCATCATTTCATCCTTCCCTTCTGTCTTCGTGGTTGAACTTCTTTCTAATGATTTCAGCATACTCTTTTCCTCTTTTCCTTTTATTGTCCCTCCACTTCCAACCATAACTGAACATACTTTAAAAAGAGAAAGAAGTGATGTACATTATCCCTTCTGGCGGAAGGTTTTCTCTCCCTTATAATAGTAGGATGATGCCCTAGATCTAGCTCAGAATCTTAATGAATTGTTGAATCCATGAAGACAGTCCATTTACTGGCAATGAGGTGAACTCTAGGAAAAATTTTTTGGTAGAAAGAAGTTCTACAATAAATTGCAAAAGAATTCAACTAAAGATAAGAGGAAAATTAAAGGGAGGTTCTTATAGGGAGAACAACATTCTATACTGAAGATGGAACATAGTCAAAAGTGAAAGGAGTTCATTACCTTTTTACTTCTCCTTGGTACCTTTGTGCAGTAGCTTGAAAAGGAGCACTTACCTAGATCCAAGGTTTTGGATCCCTCCAACTCTTGGTTTTGTGGCCACAGTCCTGAGAAGCTGGGCTGTTCCAGAAAGCCAGTAGCTAGTTGTATAAGTGATAAGAGTGGACTCCTGGGGGGATTTAAGGGTCCCTGACCAGTGCTGGACTCTCCTAAGGCAGCATAGCAGGCCCTGGATAATACAGCCATCAAAGCTGGTGGGCCGGAGACATGGCCACCTGCGCCCTGAAGAATCATGGGAATCTTCCATCTCCATGGCAGCCAGATAGACTTTCCACCCTAGACTTATACCAAGGATTCTCCAATGTGCAGATCCGAAGAGAAAATGTTGTTATGATATAGTTGAAGGGTAGATGAAGGACACGGTGAAACTTTTAAAAAATTACTTCTAAGTGAACAGGAAAAAAAATCCTAAATTGTAAATCATCACTTCTAATTACCCCTTGAATTCAGTGCTGGGGCTAAATCATGGACTCTGTCAAATTAGAGAAACTCAGGGGGCTTCCATCCATCCATCAATACAGGCTTCTTTCTATGGAAATGAGTGAATGCTCCTCTAACTCCATCTACTTCACACTGAGCAGCACAGCTGATGTGGAACTGTACCATGAGGAGTGCCAACTACGCATGCTGTCAGTGTGTACACACAATGTGAAACTTGGTCTAATACAAAGCTGAAAGAATATTACAAAGCTCAAATTCAGATGTACCTGTCAGAACCTAGTATCAGCAACCACTGTGGCCAGCAAAGATTCCCTGGGCAGAGAGTTTCTAAAGCCAGCAAAATCAGAGCGGCCAAAAGGTATCCTATTTCAAGGGTAACAGAAAACCAACCAAGAAGCAGCTGTAAACATCCACTCCAAATCTAAGGTCTTTTCCCTAGCAATTAGAAAGAAGGAAGTGAACTTGCTCAAGAGCTGCCTGCGTGGGGTGAAACTCAGATTCTGAGATCCTAGGCTAAAAACCCTAGGAAGCCCCCACTCGAGCTTCATCAGGCTCTGTGTTCTAGCTCTGGTGCAAGTCAAGGCTTGAAGTGCAGTAAGAAAAGAATTGAAATGATCTCCCATCTTGTGCCCCAGCCAAGATCCTTACTTATGTTTGGGAGATGGAGAAGAGTAACATAGGGTACAGAAGGGATGAGGCTGAGGAGAAGTGGTAGAAATGCAATTTACATAACCAACAGAAAAATCCTAAGCACCCTCCTCACTCCTGAGCAAAGGGAGTTTGCATCTGTGATTAGTTCTGCTTCCCTGAGGAAAGCCAGTCAATACATCCTGACATAGGCTGGGTCTATAACTTTCCTAGGACTCTGCATGTGCCACAATCCAATACTGTCAGCCTCCACAAAAGCCCCCTTGATTCCTCACTATAGCACCCCTGGGGTGGTGGGGACTGCTGTAGAGTAACCTCCCACACCTTAAGGAGGCATTTGTCTCAATCCCCCTGGTGGGAACTGGTTGGGTTTAACTAATCTGAACAGATTTTCTGATTCTAACACTCTTTGATGTTACTTTCTGAAAGAAACCTGCACTGATTTCACCTCATCCTCACTCGCCCTTCCAACTGAGATGCCTCTCTTTCTTATTCTAATATCTTGCCTATTGTGTGTCCATGCCATTAGACCATGAGATTGCTGAGAGCAGAAACTATAACTTGTTCCTGATAATGTCTCCAGGGCCTAGTTCAGGGCCAAACCCACATAAGGTTCATTAAATGTCTCTGGAAGGGAAAAGGGAGTAGAGTGACCAACTTGTCCAGGTTTGCCCAGGACTTTCCCGATTTTAACATTGTGCCTGGGAAGCCCCTCAAACTCAGGCAAACCAAGAGACTTGGTCACCAAAGCCAGAAGGGAGAGAGGGAGAGAGGGAGAGAGGGAGGGAGGGAAGGATTAAATTAGGTTTCCACGTGCTCTGACTTGCTGGGATGAGGAGGAGGCTACCTTCCCACTGGAGCGGTGGTGGCTGGGTAACAGGTGAGCTGTTGGGGACAGTGTGGAGATTCAATTGAGCTCATCCCTATGAAAGAGAAGCAAAGGGACAATGGGCCAGACTTTATCCATTCATATTAAATTCTGAAAATAGAATTGTTGTATTCATTCAGGAGAGATCTGTTGAGCACCTACCCTTTGTCAGGTGCTAGATACTGAAGCCAGGAGGCCCTTCACTCCAGGAATCTAGAGGAAGCAGGGCATGCTGAGAAAAGGTCCTCTATGCTTCCTGTTTCGTCTCTGTGGGTAAAGCTCTGCAGACACATAAACATAATTGGTAGATGCATCTGCATGTTGGCATACACACTGTGTATCTTGGGATTCCTAGCAGACAAAGTGTTACAAGTACTACAATAGGCCTTTGCTGGGTATTCCCTTGTCTATAAAACCCATAGTGCAAGAGCATTGTCAGTTGGTTTGTTTTCCAGCAAAATGAAGGCCTTTCCAGAGGGCTGTTAAAAGAATTGTCAGGCCTCTGGCTTAAATTAGACTTGACATCATGGACAAGTAGGCATGTAGCTGCTAGGGACTGCTGGAGGTCAGGCCATCAGGAGGAGGTCCAGGGAAGAGGAAGGATGAGGGGTTTCCACCGACCTCAGGGCAGATGGAGGTAACCTCCCAGATATCAGCCCTGCCTGCTCCTTCCATGGCCCTCCCTTGCAAGTGACCCAAAGGCCAGTGGCCGAGCAGCTGTCTCATGGCCCAGAGACATGGTGAAACCAGGGCTGTGTGATTGGATACAAGGCCAGTACCTGTTCCTCTCTCAGTTTTACTCAGATTTTTCATTCTCAGTGACAGGTCTTGGCCTAAAAAGAATGGTTCTGATTATTTTTTATTATGGCCCACAGAAGAGGGACTCAGCAAATGTTGAGTAGAGTTGGCCATCTATCTCTCGGTTGGCTTTGAATCTATCTTTAGACCCAACGTCCACAGATTTGACACTGTATCTATTTGACTCTTCATAAATGCTGACTGATTTTCTTCCCTAAACTCCCTTCCCACTCCTAACTCCTACAGGAGGACATAGAGGTACTGGATTTTTTTTTTTTTTATAATGTTTTTTTTTTTTTTTTTAAAGATTTTATTTATTTATTCATTTATCCCCCCCTTGCTGCTTGTGCTCGCGGGGTCAGCTAACCATGCCGTGCGGGCGGGCTTGCCTTCACCAGGAGGCCCCGGGAACCGAACCCGGGGCCTCCCATATGGTAAACGGGAGCCCTACTGATTGAGCCACAGCCGCTTCCCTTTTTTTTTTTTTAATGGAAAAGAGAAACATCTTTCTGGGTTGTTTCAGAACATAGAAACACTGTAAGAGGCTATTTGTTTTACATATCAGAAGGAAACAGACATGGAGTATGTCTTCTCAAAGTTAAGATTAAATTACCAAGCCTATAAATGATTTCAATCCCTCTTCTGTTACATGTTTATAGAATTTCTCCTCCTTTTTTTCTTCCCTCCTTTCTTCACTTATTTTCCCCGCCATGGGATGGAGGTATAATAGTGAAAGGGGTCTTGCCTTCTGTCCTCTGGAAGTATACAAGTAAGTGGAGTTTATTACTATCACCAGGCAAAATAGTTGGGAGTTCAGCTTCTTAATAAGAAGGCTCATAGACGAATCCCACTCCCTCTTAATCACCTATCCACTGTAATCCATGTTAAATTATTTAAACACAATATGCCAAATTGAGGGGGAAATAACTGGGAGAGCCTGAGGTGGGAGGGGAAGGATCAATCAGGAAGACTCTACAGAGGAGGTGCTATTGAGATTTGAAGAATGAATAGGAGTGTATTATGCAGCTAAACTTAAAAAAAAAAAAATTACCAGCAATCCATTATTAAGATAAGTAAAAAACATGGAAAAGCAGGTTTATACCAGTGATTTGGCTTTCAGGATAAATGGAGGGGCTCAGCATATTTTGCCCAGGCTGGGACTCTTCCTTGCACAGACTCCACTGTGCCATCGGTATTCACGTCCCAAGTACTGGCCTTTGAGATGCCATAAGAGCCCATGTCCCTATCTGTAAATGAGAGAAGAAAGTGAGCTACCATTATGTGGAAAGCTTTCCTAAATTAAGGATTAAGACAAAAGATGTCAGCTTTGTTCACAATTAACTAGAAACTTCCATTAACTGAAACGCCCCATTCCCCAAGCCGGCTGGCTAATTGAGGTTTTGCTGCATCTGTCTTTTTGTTTTGCTTTCTTCCTTCTGTTTGCTCTGAGGCCCTTCCTTTTGCTCTGAGTTCCTGTGTTCCTGTCTCTGCAACAGCATTTTCTTCTCTTCTCTTCTCTCCTCTCCCGCCCTCTCAGTTGTCAGCGCTTGACTCAGCCGGAGCTGTGTGGGAATCGGTAGAGAGTGAATCAGTGAGTTGGGACTCTGAAGGAAATTCATCATCTATTTACTCTTCACTTGATAGGGTACACCTAGTTCCTCCTCAGCTGACCACTTTCATTGAAACTATTTTTGTGGGTGAGGCCATAATCCTAGACTTTAGACAGAGAAGAGTATAAAAAGCAGTGCACATGGGGTGGACGGTCAAGGAGATTTATGTTTCTGAGGGAGGAGATTGGAACTTTGACAAGACACAGCTGGCTGAGGGAGTGAGCTGGAAGATTCAGCCCTGGGGTGAGGAAGAAAGGAGGAGGGGGGCCTTAAAATAGCAGGTGGCTTCACTGTTTCTATAAATGCAAATGGTACGTTTTCACTGAACACTGATTACGAAAAAGGTCTTTTATTAGACAGCTGTACCAACCCATAGGATAGCCCTTGAGGCTCTTGCTGGGGAATGTTCCTGCAGTTCATAAATACGGTCGACTGCACTGCGCCCAGCAGTGCCAAGAGCGTTTTCTTTCTCTCTTTGCTTAAGGACTCTGTACAGGCCAGGAATGGGTGGCCTATGGGGTAGAAGACAGTAACAGGCCAGGGCTTTACTTCAAACACAGCCAGATATAATTATTCTTACCATTTGTGTATTTATCTTGGAATAATTCATCCTCTTGTTGAGGCCCCTCTAGTTTTCATGGAGGACTGAAAAAAGAGACCCATGTGTTCTGCCTTAGGGGCTGGAGGAGGACAGGAAGAATGGTGGTGGGGCCAACAAGGCTTGCAAAAAGACTGTCAAATCTCTTCTCTATAATGCAGATCTGAATGTAATTGGTTTCTCCTTTTTTTAATTAATTGAAAAATACCTTCTGAAATGGCAGAATGAAATGGGCAGGAGACTGAGAAGCACTTTCCCTGGAGTAAGTCACATGCTTTCCAAACTTCCTGCTGTCAGAAAGCTGGAACCAACATCTTATGGCAGGTTAGAATAGTCTACCCTACTTGGTAACTACCTTGAAAAATATGGCAGTCCAAGAAGTTAAGACAGCTCAATCAGGGCTGAATCAAATCTCACTGGCCAGGTCCCCACACTAAGCCAAGGTCTCCATTATTGTTTCCCAAGAAGGAGTGACTCACAATAGTTAATATTTATTGAGCACATACTATATGCCAGGCACAGTGCTAAATTTTTTTATCTCCACTGCCTCACTGAATTCCAACAACTACATGAAATAAGTCTATTTTCAGGAGAAGCCACCAAGGCTTAGAGAAAGGACTGTGTTCATGGAGACACAACTGGTAAGTGGCAGAGCCAGGATTCAAACCCAGGTCTGTCTGAAGCCTCGTGAAGCCTCAGCAACATGGCCTTTGCTCTTGACCGCCATGCCCTGCTGCCTCCCTTCATATGCTCTGCTCCCTTCCAAATACATCTTGTTCTTCCTGCCCTCATTTTATCTTACTCAATAGTCCTCCCTGACCTTCCTACAGATGCTTGGCATTACAGTATTGCTCTTGCTGGAAATGTCAGATTTCCTTGGTCTGATTTGCTTAGTTTGGGATTTTCTGTTAAGATATATCAGGGATATAACTAAGGAAAAATGCAAGCAGAAGTTCCTTGCCACCCATCTGTGGTACCATGAGAAGGGTTGTTTAAAGGCTGCCTGGTGGAAGAGCCTTCTTTAGAAACCTGATGGACAAAAGGAGTCAAGACCTCCCTGGTTTAATCTAAGCCCTCCAAGAGACACTACATGTCAAGATGCACATTATTCAATTTTTTTCCTACAGAACCAAGACCTTTCTCAAACGTGTATTATGTGAAGCCATTTCAGCCAAGTGAAGAAAATTGATTTCTCAACATGGAAGGATCGTTTTTGACAGTTGCCCTGGAATAAACAGTGGGTCTTGGACACTCTAATAAATCCATTTGGAGGATCAGATGGATTCCACAAGCAAAGAGTGTGCAGCTTGTAACACTTTCCTTTTCCCCCTCAGAGGGACAGTAAGCTGACAGAAACCCAAATGTTCCAGAAGCAGGACTCAGAGCCCTCTCAGTATGTCTGTTCCCCAGTGGGAGCAGAAAGAGAGCACATTCACTTCCCAGACATTTGGTTTTGGAAGACAGGGACTGGCTCCCCCTCAAGCACTTTCCTGATCGCCCGGCCTTGGCTTGAGCAAGCAGGGTGGAGGCCACTGATCTGAGAAATACATTTGCCCTTCGGTTGCAAAACATCTCAAGTGATTGATGGACCAGTACTGAGGAAGAAGACATAAGTCACTGTCACCTGAAATACAACTACCTCTAAGAGGAGAATATTTTACCCTTTCTGGAAGCCCTAGAGCCACATAGACATGAATTAGAACAGGACTGAAAGAGAATCAGATTCATTTGCAGTTATAGGGATTTGAGGCAGGCTAACAAAGGAGTAATGGTCCCATGTGGCAAGATGAGAAATTTACTCAGTAAACCGTGACCTTTGCTTTCTCCTTTGGCTAAATGTCCCTGATACCACATCCAGGCCTCAGCAGGGGCCATAACTCTTTCTCAGTGGCTGCATCCACCAGGTGGTGGTCTCCAGTGGTGGGTAGAAGTGTTACAGACCATGCTGGCCTCAGCGAAGAGCTCAGTTAAGAGCCAGCCTCACTTGGAGAAGTTGCTTGCCTTCCCAGATTCAGGCCAGATCACCAAAATTTTGTGTCTCCTTTTGTGACCTGATGACCACAAGTCTTCATCTCTCTGGGCCTTCAATTCTTCTTGTATAAAAGGTAGGGATCAGACTAGATATATGTTTTCAAACCTATTAACAGTAAAACCCATTTTGTAAACCAGATGCCACAAGGAGCCCAATAAAACACAGAAACAAATACAGATGGAGCTTCTTCAAGGCTAGTATAACAAAATGGTAAGAGGTATAACAGTTCAAGCTCCAGTCCTGCCACTTACTAGTCCTGTGATCTTGGACAAGTTATTTATCCTTTGAACCTTGTTCTTGCATCCATAAAATAGGGATTATAATAATACCTACATCATAGAATTATTGTAATGATGAATGAGATAATACATGTATAACACTCAGCACATAAGTGTTTGATAAGCCTTTGCTATTATTATTCATCATTATCAGGTTGCAGCAGAGGTGGAGAGCATAGAACTCCATACACTTGGTCCCTCCCCCTCAATCTTCTCCCACCCCTTCTGCTGCCCTAAAGAAGCATTGAGAGACCTCAGGGCTCTGTGGGTGGGCCCAGCTTGAAAATCACCAGCTAGATAAGGGTTTCCTAGATTTTCTTGAGATCAGAGTCAAGTGAAGTGCTTATTAAATATCTAAGTCACCAAGCTTCAGCAGGTGTGGTTTGGGCCCCAAGTTTCTGTACTTTATAAGCATGTAAGTTGTTTCTTCTCTTCAGGCACATTTGGGGACACTGGAAGATGATCCCCAAACTCCCTTCAGCACTGATAGGCCAGGATTCCATCTCTTTCTCTGCCTCGATCAGGGGCAAGACACACTCCCAGATAACCCATGGGCTCAAGGCCACCCATTTCATTCTGGTGGGGAAATGGCCTGCCTGGCTCTGAGGCACCTGTCCAGCCTGCTGGAATGTCCCGGGCTTGCCCTCTAGCTGACCTCCTTCCTGGGCTCTGGTTCTTGGCCTCTCACTTAAATCCCGTGGCCCTTGCTTGTCCTCAGCCTCAGCTGACTCCCCTGGCTTTCAGCATTTGCCTGCCTAGAACTAAGGTACGTGCCTGACCTCTCTCTGGCCTGCCCTGTTTTGTTATTGCCAGAATCCTGGTGGGGCAATTTCACAAGGAGATTGAATCAGAGTGCATTAGAGTAAGAAATCTAAAGAAACACTATTTTCTGCCTAATCTGTTTTCTCCCCATGGGTCAATTTGGCTGCACTTTTATTTTAAAATAGAAGAACCTAGAAACAAATGAGCAAACACCTTATTATTGAAAACCATCTGCAGAAAATCCCATGGAGCAACTCCAAGGTCAAAGCTATCTGTTCTGCCTCATACACAAAAGAGCCGACAGGCAGGCAAGATGGGAAATGACAGAATCATAAGAAGCTTCAGTAAAAGCAAGCATCTTTCTTTTTCAATTGAATGCAAAAGTAAGACTTCTCTCTGCAACTAAAATCTTCAACCAAAGAAAATCTGTGTATTTAACAGAAACAACAACTATCCTGTTGAGTTGGCTGGGGTGGTCAGGAAAAATCAACAGCAGCCCAGAGACTCGTTTTTGGCTCTTTTCTTTTCTTTGATCCCAGATTTTCATTAAAACAAAAATTGCCATCTGTTCTTCCTGTAACTTTCATGTTGAAAAAAAATAATTTCAATTCTTAAAATTGTATGTTTTCTCTCTCATTCCCCCAGCCTGATTTCCTCTGTCTGCCTAGGTGGAGGTGAGAAAGGGAGTTGAGAAGTGAGTTTCTATTAATATGTCTGTGCACGAATTCCCATCAAGAGAGGATGCACCCTGTGGTGCCAGGCTATTAAGCAGTATTATAAGCGAGATACATCTTGGGATTTTCCAATAGAACTTTCTGTGATGATGGATATGTTCTATATCTGCTCTATCCAATATAGTAGCCACTAGCCACGTGTGACTATTGAACACTTGGAATGTAGCTAGTGCAACAAAGGAACTCAATTAAAAAAAA
Organism: Tolypeutes matacus; assembly: GCA_026826555.1. Taxonomy (NCBI): domain Eukaryota; kingdom Metazoa; phylum Chordata; class Mammalia; order Cingulata; family Chlamyphoridae; genus Tolypeutes; species Tolypeutes matacus. The sequence goes on from JAKSZT010053785.1 coordinate 4,806,038, forward strand.
TTTTTTTTTCATTGTCATTAATCTAAATCTAAATTTAAATAACCACATATTTAAATATATGGTACACTTTAGGAGATTAAAGGTAGGTGTGTGTGTGTGTGTGTGTGTGTGTGTGTTGGGGAGGGCTGTAGAGGAGATAAGCAGAGCTGGGATCCTATGGCAGCAGGGTTTGGCCTCCTCCCTCTCTTGGTCTTCTCTTGGTACAGGGTCTTCTCGTGGACCACCAACAATGCCTGAACATCTCAGGAGTCAGTTTCCTCCAGCAGGTGGTCATATAACTTCATTTTTTTTCAAGTATTATTTTATTTATTCCGCCCCCCTCCCTGTTGTTTGCGCTTTCTGTCTGCTCTCTGTGTCCATTTGCTGTGTGCTCTCTGTGTCTGTTTGTCTTCTCTTTAGGAGGCACAGGAACTGAACCTGGGACCTCCCATATGGAAGGGAGGTGTGCAATCACTTGAGCTACCTCAGCTTCCTGGTTTGCTGTGTCTCTCATTGTCTTTCCTCTTTGTGTCTTTTTGTTGCGTCATCTTGTCACGTCAGCTCGCTGTGCCTGCCTGACATGCCAGCTCGCTATCTTGTTCATCTTCTCCAGGAGGCACTGGGAACCGAACCTGGGACCTCTCATGTGGTAGACAGGAGCTCAATTGCTTGAGCCACATCTGCTTCCCACAGAATTTCTGTTTTATATAAGATTGCAACTTTCAGCAACTGCTGTTGATGTAGTATGCGGCCTCTCCTGGTCTAACCACATCCTTCAAATCTTTAAAGCTAGCATAAAAAATTAGTTTCACCTGGGATGCCAGCTCCACTCCCAACCATTAAGCATTTTGTTGGAAAAGAACATGAGGTCAACTTTCAGCTCAGCTAGAAAGAGTGCCCTGATCCATTGGAGACACCTGCTGTGGCTTCAGGCACTGGGGAAATGGTGGAACTTGTTCTTATATTGCCAACCTCACAGTCAATCCTTGTTGTAACTTTATTTCAAAAACTAGTGAACAAATTATCTTATAGTTATCTAGTATATTCTATATATATCTAGTATATTCTATATAGGTACTGTTGGGCCTATACATTGTTTATTTTATACCAGATACCCTCTGTTTTCTTCTCTTTTTCCCCTAGTGCCTGCCTACCTGTCCAACACACCACCACCCCTTCTCCTAATATCTGTGACATTTTTAAATCTTTTGGCAGAATACTACTAAAGTCTAGAAGTAATTCATGTAAAGTTTAACCTTTAAAGTTTAATCTTTTGTTAAAGACTAAACTAAGCCAGCCAGATTGAATTAGGGAGAAGGAAACCAGCCTTCCTACAAATTTGTCACTCTATGCTGAAAGAAAACAAAGCAATCAACTCCTCGTTTTCTCCAACTCAGCATTGTATAGAGCTTTACTCTTCTTAAAAGTACTCGATCTTCGATGATCTCATTTGATACTTATAACTGTGACATGAAAAGGGCATGTCACATTTTACAGATGAAGAGAAGGGCATGTCACATTTTACAGATGAAGAGACTGAGGCCCAGAGAGGACAGATACTTCGCTAATGATTCCAGAGTAAGTTTTCTGATTGGAGCAGGGATCCTGGATTAAGGCTAAAATGTCGGACTGAGTGGTGGGAAGGCCTGCTAGGTGATTGCATGAGGGTCTTTTTTTTTTTTTTTTTTTTCTTGAAAAGCATGGGGAGAGGGTTCACGTCTTCTGGGAGAAGAGTGTGGTGTTTGGGTCACACGGTCACCCTGGAGCCAACCCCACAGTGGTATGTCCAAGCTTTATGGAAAAAGGGGTTCCGGGAAGAAGCTCAGGAAAGGGCTCAGGCAGTGGTGTTTCTGTGTGCAGATGAAGAGGTGTGATCCAGAGTGTGTGAAGGAAGTATTCTCCCTACCTTTGTGTGCAACACACCTGGGCTCTGGTCAGGTGAGGACTCCCGGGGACAAAGCACTGCTCTGTAGCTCCGGGTTTGGCTGCTGGGCACTAACAGAGGCGCCTTGGAGGTGGGAAGCATAGCCAGGGTCTGCCTTCCAGGAGTGAGCCTGTAGAGGGGCCGCTCCCTTGCCTCCCATCTTCACAAGTCTGTTGGTGGGTTCAGGAGCAGGGAATGGGCACTGCTCGCCCATGCCCAGTATCCTGCTTCTGAGCCCGGGCCCAGGAGTGTAATACACAGGCCCTCAAGTGATTCACTAGCAGTAGACATCAGAGAAGGGGACAGAGAACATAAGGACTTAGGTGTTAAGATGGTGTTTGTGCTGCTCCCAGAAATAACTTGGAGGTGAGTTTGGGACTCAATGTCCTGCTTTAGTTTGGGCACGGGGGTGGGGTGGGGTGGGGGGAGCAGGGGCGGAGTTGGGGGGGATTGGGGGGTGGCGTTGGTGAAGTTTGGGTTGTTATTGTTAATAGGATTTCTCTGTGGCCAAGAGGCCAACGAGGCTTGGAGAAAGTGGACTAAGTGGTAATAAACAGGTACGTTAAAGTCTGAAATTAATTTTAAAATGCAAGCCAATCTCTTAGCAGAGGATTCTACCTGCTGCTGCTTAGGCTGTGTAGTCAGATTTGTAGCATCACGGAGGCAGAAGAGAGCAAATTAAGGACATGGAAATAAAGCACAGAGCTTTTGTAAAATGCCTACATGCTTCAGAAATAATATTTCCTGGGGGGTAGGGTGGGGAACGAGGCATCGTTGTAATGGGCAAAAGAGAGACCCTGGTAGAAAAAGAATCCCCCAAGTATGTTGTTTGACTATCAGACTGATGAAATGTAAGCCACAGTAACAATAAAAAATTAGCCTGGCCCGTGCTGTGGGTGCAGCCCAAGGCGAGAAGCCTGTTATTGCTTCCAGGGAGGCTTGCAGTGCCCCACAGTCAACTACTCAACAAGTACGGTTGTCTGATTACCTAATTTTAAATGTTCACGCATTTACATTTGTCAAGGAAATTTGGCAAAGGAAACCATGTAACTATTTTTGGTTTCTCTTTAGGTTACACTTTATTCCGCATAATTTTGAGCCACTACAGTACGAATTATACATGGGATAGTTTTAGCAACTCTACAGAAGATGAACTTCCTGCCACTGGTATTTATGTTCTGATGCAGAAGACAGAGAAGGGAGGTGTAAGTGAAAGGTTCACAGTTTCAGACATTTTACCCTCAGTCCATATTTGATTTTTTCTTCTCCCATTTCCATGTCTTCTCCTCTTCCTGTGAGAGTAAGAAAGCAGGAAAGGGGCCGCAGGAGAATCTAGGGCTGTTTCCCCTGACCGGTGGCTGCAGAGCTCTGGAAAATTTCTTTCCTTCAGGGCCTCCCATGTAGGTATGTTGAATTAGGAGCAAGGAGAATTACTGTCAGGCTCAGACCAAGCCGAGCGTCTCAGAGGGCAATGTCTGGGACAAGGAGGGATAGAGAGGCCTTTGATTTTCTGCTGCTTGGCTCTTCACTCACAAAATATAAATGGCACACCTTGAACTGAAGGCCATTTCCAAGCAGCAGCAGCACTGGTCTCAGGAACTGTTATCTGCCGGAATTTATTGCCTGCTCTGCTTCCTTGTCACCCCTTGGTCTTTCGCTCACCTCTCTAAATTTAAAAACCCTTCATTTTCATTTCCCCTTAATTTTTTTCCTTTTAACTTATAATGTTTACAATTCCTGTTGGCTTTCTAATTCTTAATATTTCTTTTAGCTTCATTTACTAACAAGCTTTTAACCTTCACCTCATGGCTGTTGGTTTTAATTTTAATCCTGTATAGCTTCATTTTTTTGTGTTTGTAATCTCTTATTGGACTTCAGCTATTTTTCTTATTTTAGGATCTTATCTAGTTGCATCTTTTCTTTTTCAAATGTGTAACGTTTCTTTATTGGAATTGTAGCTTGTCTCCCAACTTTCTACATACAAAATTTTATTATTATTTGAATTTGAGTCCTTTGGTGTCTCTCATTTTAAACCTAAATTATTTTAGTTATTTTCTTTCTTTATATTAAAATTTAAAATAAAGTTTCTTATTTTAAGCTTATTTTTAAATGTCTTTTCTTGTTTAAAATGTTTAAACTTTTAAAAAATGTTTTAACTTTTTAGTCTTCTTTTATTGTTGGATTTAGATCCTCCTCATTACCTTTCCGTTCTTCTTACATATTTTTTCTATTCCATGATTTGTTTTTCAAATGGCCATCAGAAGGTATAGACCCAGAAGTGATACTATTGGGGAAGCCCCACCATAGAAGAGGCTGGAAGTCTCTTTTCCTATAGCTACCCCTGCAGGATCCTCCCTATCCTCTTAATAGAGAGATTAAGCCAATTAAGGGTTGTTTGTCAGAAACCCTCTCTCTACTTACAGGAGGGAACCACAGGCTAATCACCCCCACCCCACACCCCAGGAAGTAAATACTGCATCTGCACAAATGGAGGCTTAGGAAAAATAAATCCACTGGCCTCTGTTACTACCTCTCTCTGAGACATGGGATTGTGTTTGAGGTTAAGCTTCCCCAATTGCCTCTCTTTTATTTTAAGGGCGAATATGATGCCATTCTGAGAAGTTTAGAGTCACGGAAGTTTCCTGTATCAGCTCTCAGACTGACTGGACTGATGAGATGTCCAACTCTAGGCAATTTCCCTCCTAATCTCCTTGGTCCCTTTGCAGGAACCCCCAAGGGCAGCTGTCTTCCCCATGGGGGATCTGCCCTATGACTGTATAACCCACACTCTGCACTCCCGTCCTGTCCACTGTTGCTGGTAGTGACCCTTGAGAATTCTCTTTTGACTCTTTTCACCAATGAGCCCCCTCCCAGTGTGGTTCCACAGTTCAGAAATCCTAGGAAATCCCTTTAGTTTGAGAAACTGTTTAAACACAAACTGCCATGTCTTGGAGGAGCTTAGCTCATCTGCTTTTTCTTCACAGGAAAAAGCTCAACCAAATTGCACCCTATAAAGCTTTACCTAAGTTATTCTGGACCAACCTAAGTTATCTCTGTACGCAGTTTTTCCATAGTGGAGAAGCAGATCAAGAATAAGGTGTTATTTAAGAGGTATTTAGTCCAGAATTCTCTGGTTAACCTGTATAGAAATAATCCTGCTGAGGAATGTCTGTAGGGTCCATTTTGTTTGAGTACATTTTTCTCTGGGAAGCCAAGAGTTGAGGATTCTTTTTGGTAAACATGCCAGGTCCACATTTGCCACAGTCCAGTCTGCTTCTGCCTATGATTCCTGAGGGGCAAGCACATGTCCCAGAAGGGTCTCCAGTCTATACCAGAGGGGCAGGCAGATGGGTGGGGTTAGAGGTGGGTAATCCATAAAAGCCACAAGACAGAAAGAAAGCTTTGTATTTCCTACAGCATTTATTACTGGCATTCACATAGCAGATACTTGTTAAAATGTGTTGCATGGAATCAAACCCAGCACTAAAGCTTCCCCCTTGCTAACTCTGGGGCTGCTAGATGGGGACTAAGAGGCAGCATGGCGCTCACATCAGTGATTATTCTTGGCCCCTAGAAGAGGCTCAAGGTTCCTCCAATCCGGAACAGTCTCTCTGTGGGGTAGAGAGAGGAGAGCAGGGTGTGCGGGGAGGAAGCTAAACCAGCCTGGCTCTAGGCATCAAGACAACTACACTGTCTCCCAGCTTTTCCCATAGTGCCTCCTTGCCACTGGGCAGCTGTGGGTGTGGATGGAGGGCAGAAGGGTTGTGCATGCTTCCTTGCCTGCTGTAGCTGAAGCCCATTTAGTGCTGCCTCTCTCTTAGGCTAGCATCTCCTCCACATCAGTTAGCCCAACCCGTCACTGTACTATGTTGAGTGTGATAGCAAACATTTGCATCAATAATGAGCCTGTGTTGCTTGTCCTTGTCCTCTGTGCTTGTTTTCTTTTTCCCAGGAGACTCTGGGCTTTTCTGGGAAGGAGGGATGGTTGCCAATGAGTAGCAGGATAGGAGTTAAAGACTGACAAAATTGGAATCCAGAAAAAAAATTATCCATTTTATCATGGTGACTTATAATATTCTGTGCTAGAGATGAGCACTCTTGTATAGTGCTGAGGAGAGATTAAATTGGATAACTTTTCTGAAGGACAATACAGAAATATGAAACCAACCACTTTAAACAAGTTAATATCCTGAATTTGAGGACCATTTCTTAAGGAGAAAAAAAATCACACTTGAAGCAAACATTTAGGGACACGGAAGTTTATTGCAGCATTATCTATAATGCTAAAAAAAAATAAAGGAAACAGACACTCAGGGGTAGATATTAAATACATTCACATGATGGAATATTTTGCAGTCATTATGCATAATGTTTTCACTACTTTTTTGACAAAGGAAGATGCTCTAGTATAATCTCCAAATTAATAACTATTGAAATTCACCATATTTCTGCATTTCTAAAATACCAACAACTGAAAGAGGCACCAGAAGTTAACAAAAGCCTTTTAGGAAAAAAATCATAACAGTGTGTTAAATACACATCAATTGTAAAATACACCCCACTTTAAGAGCCATTAGAAGGTGAAAAATAAGTGCCTTAGAATAGAAGAAATCTGGTATGTCTCTGGGATTACTACTGATATATTTATTTTATTCTTTATATTTTTTATTTCTTAATATATTTTTATATAAATTGTATTTTCCAAATCTTTAATAGTAAACATAATAGGGTTGGGGGAGTACCTGTGGCCACATCTGATGTTTCCTGCGTGGAACACTGCTGTTTCTCTCTGCCCCCAACTCACCCCTCCCAGGGAGGCTGAAGGACTTAGATTGGTGAGTTTAGAAGAGGCCCTGGAATTGCCCAGCTCCTGCTGCTCCCCTTCCTCTAAGGCATCAACCTACTGGATGTCTGCAGGGTCACCCTAGTTTGTGATGAGATTACAGAAAAGGGCCCTGCCCTGCAGAAGGAGAAGAGAATTAGAAGGACTGTCATTTGGGGGGTTACGTTCAATTCCAGAGTTCAATATTAGGGAGCCCACTTGCCTGCACTTATCAGTCACATTCTCCAATATCAGCTTCTTCAGTGAAGAGATCATATTTGGTTTTCCAAGTGCCTGTTTGGTTTTGTCTTTTTCTCAGTTCAAACCCAGGCATGAAAGAGGGGTATTATTTATTGAACTCCCTCAAATCTCCCAGTAAAGATGTTGAATTTTATAATCAGAAAAAAAAAAAAAGAAAAAAAAAAAACCTATACAAGAAATCTCATAAAACACAACAAAGCCTCTTGGGAAATGACACTCCCAGTACTGGGAGCTCTGAGTGGGACCAGAGGAGGGTAGTGAGGCGACAGGGCATTCAGGACGGGCCTGAATGGAGCTGGAGAACAAGCAGTGGCCTCTCAGTCAGAGCTGCCCCTCTCTCTTCTCTCTAGACTCTAGCATCTCAGCTACAAGATTGGCATCTGAGAGGAAAGTTTGATTTTCCTCTCCTTGCAGCATCTCTTGGTTGCTAAGCAGATCCCTTGGGTAACTATGTGGGCATAAAACCTTTGCAGAACTGCCAGGAATCTGCTTCACCCAATTGTCAAAGTGAAAAATGAAATCATTCCTCTCACCTGTCACTACTTTGCACAAAGCTTTCATTATTGAATGGTGATGGCCCAGAATGTTATTCTCACCTACTTGCAGGAATATAAATGAGTTTTGCATATTTTACCCCCAAGAGAGTGGGAGAAGAAGAAGGGAGTGTTGGGATCTCTCAAACTGATACTCCTATGAGTCAATGACTGGGGAGAAGCAGGTGGAAGAAACCAGCAGTGCCCTCTGCCCTTGGCAAAATGGTGTGTCAGGAAGGCAAATGCTTAGCTGCTTTAGGTTAGGCCTTCCTTAGGCTCAGAGATGTCCTTGAACCCTCTGAACAACACCTCCACACCTGGAGAGGTTGACTTGTCTCAGTAGAGAGACGTTTTCTTTCAAGACCCACAGTGCTAAGTTTGCCATCCAATGAAGTAGTGTGAAGTTTAGCAATTGTATTAGGCGGATTGTCTGAACAAGAGGTCATTACCCCATGTTGCAGGGAACCCAGGGATACACAGTCAAGGAATAAGGCAGCTGTTCAAGGAACTGGGCTTTTCTCTTCTTGTCATCCCTTCCTTAGGTGTATTCTCCCTGCCCCGTCCCCCCAAACTCCTTAATCACAAAGTAGCTGTCTTACCTCTGGTTATTGCATCTGTATTTCAGCAGAAAGAGGTGGCAGGATGAAGAGAAAAGGATGAAAAGGAAAAATACAAACAATGAAGCCAACCAACACTATCCCTGTTTAAAGAGCTTTTCCAGAAGCTCTACCCAGGAGCTTCTAAAAGATCAAGGGCACTTGGCCACTCCTCTCTGCAAGAGAGGCTGATATACTGAGTATTTTAGCTGATTCCATTGCTGTCCTCCCAAAAGTTAGGGCTTATGTTAGTTAGGAAAAAGGTGTGAATGGGCATTCAGTAAGAAACCAATAGTAGACACCCTATGAAGTACTGGAAGCAACAGGTATATAATCAGATCTGACCTCAAGTTCTGACTCTGACAACATCTTGCAGGAAAAGTAACTTATTCTCTCTGAACCACAGTTTTTCACTCTGTAACATGAATATGTTGAATTTAAAAATCTCACTAGTCCCTCCCACATCTCAGATTATTCAATACTAAAATCTCTTGAAGTTGCTGGGGAGTGGTTGAAAGTCAAGGAATCCTAATGGCATACTAATGGCATTAAAGAAACACAGCTGGCACTGGAGTAGCTAAGGAGGGCGATATAGCTGTACTAGAGAAATAAAAGGCAAAATAGAAAACCTGCTATAGACAGTGTCCATCTCATTGATTTGGGTGAGCCAATGATGTCACTGATAAAAGATACCTTTTACATAGAACACCTTGATTTCAGTATGGGGACTCATACCTCAGAATGCTGCTAAAGCTTGCTAAGAGTTTCAACACTGTCATGTCTATGCCTAGATTTCTGATGTCAAATTTAATCCATTGTATTTCTCCCCTTTCTTCTTTAGACATGTTTCTGCAATTTAGAAAAGCAATCACTAGGTGGTGCTAGACAGCATGTTACTATTCCTGAAATCTTAATGGAGGCACATTTATTGAGTGTGGGGCCTGGGCCAGGTGCCCTTCAGGGAGCTTTAAGTCTAGTGGAGTGCGTCCTCAAGTGCATCAGGATTTCTCTGATGCATGTGAAAAGTGGAGATTCCTGGGACCCATGCCAGACCTATGGAATCAGAATTTCTGAAGGTAAGGTCAAGGAATTCTATATTTTAAAGAAACGTCCTGATAATTCTTATGTGCATTATACACATTCAACTTTCAAAACCACTGATTTAGCTAACAGGTATGTACCCAACTAAACAAAACAAAATATAATAAACATTATGATAAATGTATACAAAGGGTCAAGAGAGACACCTTTAGAGAGGTGATCAATTTAAAGAGAGTGACAGAAAAGTGCTGCTTTGAGACTTAAACAAGGGGTAGATGTTCTCTGGAAAGAAGGGGAGAGGGACATTCTAGATCGAGACAGAAGAGAACTACTAGCAAAGTTATAGTGGCCTAAAGCTGGGCTGATGTGCTAAGGGTAATTAAGGATTGTTAGGGCTAAAGTATATGGTGTTAGGAGAGTGTGGTGGTTGTAAGCTGTATGTACCCCAGAAAGACATGTTCTTAAATCTAATCTATTCCTGTGGAAGTGAACTCATTGTAAGTAGGACCTTTTGATGAGGCTACTTCAGTTAAGGTGTGACTACCCTCACTCAGGATGGATCTTCGTCCTCTTATTGGAGTCCTTTATAAATGGAATTAATACACACACAGAGAGAAACCCATGGGAGCAAGAAGCTGAAATCAGGAAACCCAGAGAAGAAAGACTAGCAGACACCACCATGTGCCTTGCCATGCGGCAGATTAACCAGGAATCACCAGTGGAAGCCAGTCTTCAGAAAGAAAGCATCATCTTGATGATGCCTTGATTTGGACATTTTTACAACCTCAAAGCTGTAAGCTTTAAGCTAATAAATTCCCATTGTTTAAGCCAAAACCATTTCATGGTATCTGCTTTGAGCAGTCTAGGAAACTAACCCAGGTGGGGAACTACCAATGGGGGACGGGGCAAGGAGAGGAGGGCATGGAGGCTAAGGAGTTTAGAACCTATCCTGTGGTCAGTGAGTTACTGCCAAGGGCATTCAGCAAGAGAGTGATCTGATCAGATTTGCATTATTTATTTATTTATTTATTTTTAAGATTTTATTTTAGAAAGGTCGCTCTGAGGGGCAGTGTGGAAGATGGATTAGGAGGGGGCAAGACAGGAAGCGGGAAGAGCAGCTGGAGGTGGTTCCAGCAGCTGAGGCTGTTCCAGCAGCCGAAGCTAGACCCAGGCTAGGTATGAGGGTGGCAGGAAGGAAGGCCCTCTTCTTCCTCAGCCCGAACGCTCTCTGCTTCCAGACATACAGCCCTGAACTTGTACGCCACCACACGGCTCCAACAGTACGCCCGTTTTTTAAAAAACTAAAATGTATGAAGATTTTGATTTAACACCAAATATGAAGATGAAACTTCTTTTGAAAAACTTTTAAAAAAAAATTTTTTTTTAATGATCTCCTGAAGCAAGCTGTGGCTCTTGGGCAAGTCAATTAACCTGATGCTTCTCAAATAGGAGTTACAAAAAGCCACAGCATAAAATGAGTGTATCTTCTAGGAATGCACAATTTCTTTGAAGACTGGGGGCATTATTTTATATGAGTTCAAATGCAGACATATTAAGTTGTGGCTCACCAATTTGGACTCTACTGTTTATTCTTCTCAGCTCTTGGCCCATCTTTAAAATGTAGGGGTTGGTTTCTATGATCTCTGGGGTCTTTTCATACTCCAATATGCAATGATTTTTCCTAACTAGTTAATATCCTCATCTTTTTTCTCTTGTTGTTAGAGAGAGGTCATTTTTTCTATTTCTGTAAGGTCACTCTCCTTAATTCATTTTCCTGCTGTTGGCAGCTTTTTGCCCAGTTCTCAGATTCTTTTTAGGACAAGGTAGGGACTCTCACCCTCTGCCCCTGAAGTTCTTGCTCAGCCAGCAGTTTCCCCTGCAATCTCTCCATCTATCTTCTTTAGGGTTTGTCACCTTTCCCATCCCTAATTTAAAAAAGGAAGGGTGGGGAAAGCAATAAAGACAGAGGAGCCCTTTGCTTCTGAAAGAGGAGACTTCCACCCTCCATTTGACTGTTCCCTCAATTACTGCTGGCTTGACATTTTCTCCCTTCATTCTGAGAAGTCCCTCCTGAACTCACTCATTTGGAGTTTGAGTTATTTTGCATTCAATGACTTTTCAGCTTTTGATTTAACATTTAACAACTTTGCCTGTCAGCCTCCCTTCCTTTTCCTCCAAAATGCTTGAAGAGAGCTAAAAGGAGTTGTCCCCCACTTAAAGTCATAATATCACTTAGAGTGGAATTTTGCTGAACCTTGAACAAAAATTTGACTGGTTTCATCAAGCAGGGGAGGCAGGGATGTAAGCCTGAAGTTGCTGAGTGAGTTCATAATCTGCACTTTCCCAAACCTTTGACACAGTTACACACACACACCCTTACACAAATACACATAGCACTCATAAAAAACTGTATGTTGGGGGGCGGATGTGGCTCAAATGGTTGGGCGTCTGTCTGCCATATGGAGGGACCTGGGTTCGATCCCCAGAACCTCCTGGTAAAAAAAACACACAACAAACAAACAACAACAAAAAAAAACCGTATGTTTAGGAATTGTGGTTGAAAGTTGGAAAGTTTTGTCATGAATAAGCTGTGGATTTAAAACAGAAAATATAGGGTAGGGACAAGTAAATTCATCTCTCAGTGTGGGGTTTCTAGGGATCACTGCAAAACAGCTCTTATTTAAAGATAAAATCTAAAATAGAAAGTGCTCATTAACAGGTTGTCTAAGAAAAAATTGCATTGGACAATGTTAAACAAGGATGACTTTATTCAAGGACTGCTGCTGCAGGGAAGGAAGACTAGAACTCAATTTCACCATGACAAAGAGTGGCAGGCTTTTGAAGGGAGAAGGAAGGCTAGTGGGAAAGTACTGGAGGGCGTGATCACTGGGATGGGCGAGTGAGTTACTGAGTTTGCAGTTAGGGTCATTTGGTTCCACATGTTTTCTTTTGCTATGATTAGCCACCTGGTGCTTGTAAGGGCCTGAGAGAGGAAGGTGGGGATAAGGAACTCCACGGTAGGCTCCTTCAGGCTCCTGGGCAGCAGGTAGTGTGAGGTCCAGGGTGAGAGGGAGGTCAGGGGCCTGGAGTCAGGGAGAAGCCTGTGTCAAGTTTAGTCGAGCTAAGGGGAAATTAAGGCCACATTCATTGGTCAAGGTGAAGGGATAAACAAATTGTTTTATAGTCATAAAATGAAATACTACTCAGCAACAAAAAGAACTAACTATTGTTATACTTAACAAGGATGGCTCTCAAAATACTTACAAAATACTTAGCTGAGTGAAAGAAGCTAGACAAAAAGAGAGCAAATATTCATATTAAAAAAAAAATTCTAGAAAATGCAAACAAAGCAGATCAGTGCTTGATTGGGAACAGGGTGGTATGGGGAGAGAGAGCTGGATTATAAAACAGGCACAAGGAAACTTTTGAAGTGATAGATATGTTCACTATCTTAATTATGGTGATGATTTCACCAGTATATATATATTTACACAAGTGTCAAAACTCACCAAATTGTACATTTTAAATATGTGCAGCTTATTTTATGTCAGTTAGACCTCAATAAAGCTGTAAAAATGAAAAAAAAAAAAAAAAACTAGCAAGAAGCTTTTGAAGTTTCTGCTAGGTGGTTCTTTGGACAAATGAAGGAATTATTTTATATAGCTGATTGTAAACTAAGAGAATTTGTTAAATTTCTTGTAAGTTCTTCAGGGTCCTTATTTAGAGCATTCTTTGTCCACAATGGATTATGAAGGGGAGCTTGAGATCGTTGCCCCTTCCATTCCACTCCTCATCACCACGGATGCCTGAAGGATAAATATACCCTCCGTGGCAGTGGCTGCTGCCAAAGGCAGACTGTTGAGTGAGGTGGACAAAGGTTGCCATGTGAGAGGCACTTATTGTAAGTTTGTGGCTCTTTTAGTTCACTCTTCAGGTGCTATCTCTTGCATGAAGTACATAGACCGGAAACCTATCCTTCTATGAATTATCATCTAGGGATGTTACAAGTCAAAAAATATCCTGTAGTTGTCATGTTGAATTTCTGCCAACACCCCAGCAATCTGCTGTGTGTTCTCAAAAGACTGTCCTACTAAATCTTGCCCTAGATGTGAGGACCAATAAGGCCAATGCAATCACTCCTGCTTGTGGACTCAACATTTTCCAGGTCTACTCTAAGACTCAGGTCATGCCAAGGAGGTCCCAGGGCAGGGCCCTTGGAAGAAGTGAGGACTCCAGGGTACCTGTCCCAGTTTGGAGACTGGCCACCTGCAGCATCGAGTTCAATCACTGATGCTCTCAGGGATGCCTCTCTAGCATCTACAAAATGGATGAGGTCTTGTGAGGAGGAAATAGTTCTTTAAGCTCTCTGAACTCTTGAGGACAAGGGTGCCTTCTACACGATATATACATATAGCTAATGTATAAGGTATAAAGAATAAAATAGCAGTTGAAGCCCCCATAAACTCCTCCACAATCACATGCCCCTCTTCCATCCCAGAGTTGATCATTATCCTGAATTTGTGTTTTACCATTCCCTCCCTTTTCATTATAGCTTATGTCTGCAAGTACATCTCTTAAAAAATACGTTTAGTTTAATAAGTTTCTTAACATTATGTGAATGAAATCATTATGTATACTTCTATGACTTTTCTTTTTGTCTAACCTTTTATTCTTTAAGAGTCAGCCGCATTGATATATGCTGCTCTATTTCTTTGCTTTTCACTGCTGTATAATAGTCTAGTGTATGACCATCTCTTAATTTTATATCACTGTCCTATTGATGGACATTTGTGTTACTGTTTGTGAATATTCTTATACATGTTTCCTTCGCATTGTGTATTCATTTCTCTAAGAATGTACCTAGGAGTAGAACTGCTGTTTATAGAGTATTCATACTTTCAAATTTATTTGATATTTCCAAATGACTTTTTAAAATTGTTGTGTAAATGTATACTCTTAGCAGTGTAAACAGCTCCTGTTGCTCCATATCAGACTTTTCCATGTTTACTGAATAGGAGGTTTTAAAATAGTATCTTGCCTTAATCAAATGATCAAATTCAAGTACCACCTGATAGGATGCATCAGAAGTTCTCTAATATTCCTACCAAAAAAAAAAAAAAAAGAATAAGCTGAATCTAATCATGAGGAAACATCAGACAAACTCAGATGTAGAGACAGTCTAAAAATAACTTACTTGTAATCTTCAAAAGGGTCAAGGTTATGAAATCAAGAAGACTGAGAAACTGTTCTAGATTAACAAAGATTAATGAGACATAACTAAATGCAACACGTGGTTCAGAACTGGATGCTTTTGCTATAGAGAACATTATTGGAATAATTTATAATCGAATGGGGTCTAAAATTAGATGGTAGTAATATGTCAATGTTAATTTCCTAATTTTGGTGGTTGTATTGTGATTGTATAGGAGAACACTTTTATTTGCAGAAAGAACAAACATGAATTTTTGTAGGATCTAATCTTTCTTTCAAACAGATAAATGTCCCAACACCATTTATTGAATAGGCCATCTTTTCCTCACTAATAGCAACACTACTTCTATCATATTCCAAGTTTCCATATATGTTGGGTTAATTTCTAGGCACCCTATTCCATTCCATTGGCCTGTCTTTTCCTAAGCCACAGGATCATTTTCATTTTTTTCTGATGAATATTATGATATGAGGAAGATTAAAAGCCACTTACAACAATTTGTGTAATGATGGGGCCACCCGGTCTCAGAATTGTTTCCTCTAGCCCCTCCTATTCCTTATTTCCTGTATGTCAACCATCAGGAGGCTGATTCTGTTTTTTCACCACAAGTCAACTGTGAATCTGGACGGCCATTTCTGGAGAAACCGCCCTGTGCCTCTTTGTCTTTCCCCCACACAGACAGCAGGAGGCATGAACCTTGGCTCCTGCCTGCCTCTTTCTTGATCTTGACGCCCCCATCACTTGGTTCTGGACCCCCTCCATAGCATTCTATGCTTGGAAATAAAAGACCATAGGGTTCTTTGCTCAGCAGCTTTGGAAAGAAATTACTGGGCTTTGAACAACTCTTCAGTAGCCCTCAGTTAAAATAGTGCTCACTGAAAGGGAAGCATGTGAGAGAAGAACAGATAATGAAGGCCTTCTCCACTTAAGCGCTGACATGGCCCTGTGCACAGATAAGGAGCTTACCTTAGGGGGCCCCTAACACTAAGATGCTTGCTCTCTAAGTCGGGCCTCCTAGTCAACAGCATCAGCATCACCTGGGAATGTGTTAGAAATGCATCTTCTCAGGCCCCAGACCTACTGAATCAGAAACTCTGGGGGCAAGGCCCAGCAAGCTGTGCTTTAGGAAGATTCTGACTATGATGCACTGGTTTAAGAAACACTGGCATGGAGCAGGTGTAGCTCAGTGGTTGAGTACCTGCTTCACATGTACAAGGTCCTGGGTTCAATTCCCAGTACCTCCCAAAATATAATAAAATAAAATAAAAAAAAGAATCACTGGCTGAAGGAATCTTCATCATTGAGAATAGACTTTCCCTCCAGCTCTTAGGGATACAAAGGTGTGCTTAATGGATAAAATCAAGTCTTTCAGCAGGAACCATCTGTCCACACAAACAGCAATGCTTTAATTTGGAAGTCCTATCTCCCAAGCCCCTGCTCAGATTTCTAAGCATCTGCTGAGTACCTTCTACATAGATGTCCTCCCGGGACATCAGATTCAGTGTCTCTTCTCCCTGCAACCATCACCACCTCCTCTACAGATGAATGGCATTACCACTCTCCCAGGTTAGAAACTTCTGTACTCTCTTCAAATCCTCCTTCACACACAATCACCAAGTCCTACTGATTTTAAATCTCTGTTGTATCTGCCCTTCCATAAGTAAAGTCCTCCTAGGTGTGTACTGCTTTTTGCTAAGCACTTAACTCATTTAATCCCCACAAAAACCCATACAAAGGTGATACAATTATTATCTTCATCTTACAATGAGGAAACTGCAGTTTAGAGAGGCAAAGGAACTTCCCCAGAATCACCTAGGTATGATATTTCAAAGGCAGATTTTGATTGGAGATCTATCTGAAGCTGAAGTCAAATTCTAGGGTTTTTTTTTTCCTCCAAAGGAGTTCTAAAATCAGCCCCTCATTACTACTTTCTGAGTGATGGTTTCTAACTGGTCCCCAGCCTTTGGTCCATCCTTTTATAATGCCTTCAGGGATCTTCCCCAGGAAGAGTATGGATCCCAACACTTTAATATCTTCCATGAATGCTTAATGCCTAGAGAATAGTTCTAAACCCCTAGTGCTCAAGGCTCTCTATAGTTAGGCTCTACCTACTTCCCCAATCTTGCCTCCCACTTTATTCTGCTGAACTAAATCACATGCACTTTGAATCTATTAGTGCTCAACCCTTTGCCCCACCTGAAAGGACTTCACCCACCACCTGGGCAGTGATGCTTACTACCCACTCTCCCACTGATTCATAAGATGGCAAAGACCCCATCAATATGTGTAAGTTAAGGCAGGTAATTTTGCAATGACTAAGTGCAGCATATTGTATTATTCTCCACAAATATTCCATGCTGCTCCCTGGGGGAGGATTAGCCTTCCCCACTCCACTAATAGCAGGCCTGGCCATACGGCTCACTTTGGCCAATGGAATCTGAGTAGAAAAAGGCAAAAATAAACTTATGGTATGTGTTATCCTGACTAAAGAAACAAAGATTTTTTTCCAATCTATTTTAAGTGGAACCAATTAACCCCTTGCCTGTACCACTGATATCAAAAGCAGCAGGGCTGGGCCAACAAGGTGGTCATGTCCTGTGTTATGAAAAGATGCTGACCATGCTCTTGGCCTCTGTCTGGGGCAAGTGAACAGACAGTATCTCAGCCTGGCCAGGCCGCATTCTGGATGAGTAATCACTATCCCATCCACCAATGCCACATCTAGGAGGTAAGCACCATCCACGAGAACATTTCACCAGAGGGGAAACCCAGATCCTGAAGGGCACGGGTGGTGGCAGCTACAAGACCAAAGAACGCACTCAGCAAGGTGTTAGACATGACCTTTATTTACTGGTACTTTCAGACAGGAGAGATTCCCTCCAGTGGTGGCAGTCCAGAGAATGAAGACAGCACTCCACAAAGAAACGGGAAAATGGGAGGCAACATACAGAGTCTCAGAACAAAGACATTTCATAACAGAGTTTCTAGGGTCACATGAAGCATACAAATGGGGTCTGGTGATGTTACTGCAGGAAGGAATTGGACAGCCTGGAGAAAATTACAGTCTACAATATCATCTGTACATTGTTTTCTTGTGAGGAGGTTTGTTGCATTTTAACTTGTGTCCTGGGACATGCAGGCAGCCGAGGGCTGCAGGCTGAGTTACCCTTAGGGAGGGGGAGCCAGGCCCCAAGATCCACTGCACCCACAGGAGGGTAGAGGGGTGGAGAGCTGGGTCTGCACTCCTTAATTTCAACAGATTCCTGCTTGAAGAGCCTCAGTGTCAAGAGCTCAATACAATTGGCTCATGTAGTCCCATCAGTGAGGGAGAATGCGGTATGTGCTGCCAGGAAGATCAGACTCAAAATGCTGAGCAAGACTGAAAGCCAGAGGACCCAGGGGAACCTCCTACCGTGCCTCACCCCTACATACACCACACATCCCCCCAGCCCCCACCCCCACACCTGTCTTGGTTTATAAGGTTCTGTACACAGACTGATGTTAAGAGTCCTCCTGGATTTGGGGCAGCTTATATGCTGTCTTCCTCAGAATGCCTGCTGTACTTCTAACCTTAAGTCCTCAGGTCCAGTTATCTCCTCTGCACTTTCCTGTAGTAAACTCACCAGGATGGCTTGCAACAACATTGGATTTGTTCCTGAAGGTCAACTCTAATGCTACTTTCTCCTCAAAGCCTTTCTTCATCCTCCAGTCAACTTTCTCCTCCTCCTGGAAAGCAGCAGGACACTGCCAGACTGATTTCATTCTACCTCCCTTTGGCCACATCAATATCATTGAGTAGCCACAACATTGATCATAATGTAGCAAGAAAGTCCCACACATTCTCTCATATTTTCAAACCTAGAATTGATTGACCAAAGCCAATTTAAATACATTTTAAATTAAGCATGACATTAACTTTAAGCTTAGTTGCTAAGAGATGACCTCATCATTTCAAAATCCCAAACCTCAAATTAACATGCTTGACTCAATGCAAACTTTGTAACCTTAAAAAAGAGAATTGTTCACTAAGATTCAGACTTGTGGTTGGTATTTAAGGAGTGAAGAGGAAGAATAATAAGTATGACAATCACTTTCAGAAAGTATAGTGCCTTATGACCCTAAAAATGTTCAGATCCAGCTTTACCAGCAATGTGCCTTGCAAGGCCTCAGTGCCTCTGAATCCCTATATGTGAACTGGGTCAGAGTGCTACATGGGCACAGAGTCACGCTGTAAGGAACAGGCAGGAAACCCAAGACTAATCTGCCTTTGCTTCCCCCACATGCATGCTGGGATCTCCAGCTGGGGCACTCACTGCACCAGGGGTGCTGAGAGACCCACAGCCTGCAACATTTTTTTCTTTCAAATCTGGTTGGCCAACATAAAAATCAGAATTTTCCAAAAGGAACATTATGAGGAAAGTAGAAACAAGCAACAATTAGGAGATAGAAAATACAAAAGCATGAAAACAGAGGTGTTTACTCAAAGATTACTAAAGTCTGGTCATAGTTTGACTTGGCTGCCAGAGCTCATGAAGTTCCCCTGGGGGAGCATCTACCCAGAGCCCCCATTTCAGTCTCTTCCCTCTAGGGCTCCAACCTCCACAGGTCCAGGCGCCCTCCTAAATGGTCAGTAGTGGTGGATAGGCTGTTCCTGAAAGGAATACAAACCTCTGCACTTCTCCATCCCCTTCTTCAGTCAGAAAGGTGAGGGAACAGTTTCCTTATAAATGCTCCTAATTATCACCCGCGCATCATTGTTTGAGACCCAGCACAGACTGCTCATGGCCTCCTTTTGGAGCCAGCCACGTTTCTATGGGCTGGCCCGGAAGCAGGGACAGACCAGGAAGGGAACTACATTCTATTGCTATGGTTTAGATTCAGCCTGCCCTATTCAGCTTTTCAAATCTACTCACAAAGACCCTTTTTCTGAACCAAAGAGAGAGAATTTTGACTATGCTTGTAAAGAATAAATCTCCAGCTTTGTGAAGGTAAGTCAGGGCCCTCCCACTAAATCCTGTATCTCCATAGCAACAGAGAGGGTCCCATTCTCTAATTCAGGAGAATCTGTCTTCTGAAACTCTGCAGAAGAGCCCCTGTGGCACCTTTGGCTCAGCCTATTCGGGCTTAGAAGAGATGGCTGCAATTACTCTGCAATTACTCCGAGTGGCAGAGACCCCCTGTAGTGTAGGAATCCACTCTCCCTCACCCTGCTTCTCCTTTTCTCCATCTCTCCCCATTGGCTAAAACAAAAAGTAAAACATGAAGACTTGTGGAGTGGAGTATTTAAGAGCAGTTTCCTACCACCCTTCAAGCCCTACAGTCCTCCAAAATGCCATAGTATTTCTTTTTCATTCCTGGATTTTGTATAGTCTAGGAAAGAAAAGGAAATAGCAAGAGCAAAATAAGGGAAGTAAGGAATCTATGACCTAAAAAGAGAGAGCAGGAATAATGTGTTGAGTATAAGAACTACCTTCAAATTTGAGAAATAAACAGGCTTTTTTGTTGAATTTTTTTACTGTGTCCCTGGACACTCAATCTCATTTTTAGATAAAGTACGTTCCAATCTTCTGAGCTCTGGTGTCATTATGTAGGTAAATAGTAGAAAAACTCAGTGAACTTTACTAGAATAAAGTTAAATAAAAATATTTGTATTTAAAAAGTGGTATTAATGCCTTCTCAACTGTGGAATTCTGGTATTTTAAATGCGCATTCTCCATGTTTTTTTTTTTTAGGTAGTGTTTAACTTTATGCTGATTTGGCAGCATCTATTAAAAGTCTTTAAAAATTGTACGCTTTAACCCCTCATTTCATTTCGGGGAAATTGCTAAAAGAAAATAATAAGCTATATGTGCACATAGTTATGGACAAGGATATACATTATAGAATCATGTATAATAGCCAAACATTGGAAATGACTTAAATGTCTAGCATTAGGGTATTGGTTAAATAAATGATGTTATGTCATTACAATGGAAAATTAAGCACATATTAAAAACTGTATTTTTAAAGAGTATCAAAGAATATGAAGGAAATATATATATATATATATTTATATATATATATAGTGTATATATATATATATATGTATATATATATATATATATATATATACACACACTCATAAACATATACCAAATGTGATTTTCTGGCTGCTAATACCAACATAAAAAAAATAAATATTAAAAATGGTTTAAACATGACAAAGATGATATTGCAGTACATTGGGAAAGGATTGGTCTTTCAAGAAATGGTGTTAGATCAATTTTTTTATCATAAGGGAAAAAAAAAGCATTTTGACCTCTATATCATACCATACACAAAAATTAATTATAAATATTCTATATATCAATTATATATGACAGATGTGTTTGTGTGTATATATTTATATACATATCGTCTAAGTGTGAAAGCTAAAATAAAACAATAAAACTTTTATAAGGAAACATAAGACAATATCTCCATGACCTTAGGATAGGCAAAGATTTCTTAAACTGAACAAAGAAGTTCTAACCATTAAAAAATAAAAAGATAAATTGAATTTTCCTAAAATAAAACACTTCTTTTAATCAAAATAACCATTAAGAGAGTGAGAAAAATTAAGCTACAGAAAGGGGGGAAGATATTTGCAAAACATACATCCAACAGAGGACTTATTCATAATATATACAGAATTCCTACCAAAACAAAAGAACAACCAGACAACACAATAGAAAAATGGGCAAAAGATTTTAACAGGAACTTAAAAAAAAAAGATATCAAAACAGTTAATAAACATATGCAAAGGTGTTCAACTTCTGTAACTATGAGAGAAATACAAATTTAAGCCACAATGTGATACCACTACATACCCAACAGAAGGACTAAAATGAAAAAGATAAACAATACCACGTATCAGTAGAGACATGAAGCAACTGAAACTTTCATATACCATTGGTGGAAGAATAAACTGTTAAAAGTTTGGAAACTCTTTGGCAGTATCTACAGAAGCCAAACATGCAAATCATGACTCACCAATTCTACTCCTAGGTGCTTACTCAACAGAAATCATACATATGTTCACCAAAAGATAGAGACAGGAATATTCATAGCAGTACTGTTTGTAATAGCCCCAGACTGGAAGCAGTCCAAATGTCCATCAACAGCAGAATGAATAAATTATGGAATACTCATAAACTGTAATATTATACAGCAAAGAGAATGAACAAACTAATGCTACCCATAGCAAAGTAGCTAAATCTCAAAAATATGTTGAGCAGAAGAAGCCAGACACAAAGAAAAAATACTGAGTGATTTCATTTATATAAAGTTTCAAAACAGGCAAAACTAATCTATGGTATTAAAAGTCATGATCCTAGTTACTTTTGGAAGTGGGAGTGGCTAGGAGTCACTCTTCAGTGATGATAATGTTCTATTTCTTGATTTGGAAACTACACATATATTAGCTTTGCAAAAATTCGTCTAGCTATAAACTTGTGATTTGTGCTCTTTTCTGTATGTATGTTATACTTCAATAGGAAGTTATTTTAACAGCGTAAACAGATAGAAATTAAGTTAGTTCAAGCAACAAAAATGCTTAGAGATAAGTTATAGAGAACCAGAATGGTGTCTTAATGTTTTTGAGAATTCAGGCTCCTTCTGTTTTCTGCTTCTCCATGGTTAGCATGTGAATGTTGCAAGGTACCTGTGACACCTCTAGGCATTCCATCTGCATTATGAGAAGGCAGAGGCAGAAGACCAGAAGTCAAAGAAAGTATCTACTGATTCTAAGTCTGTGGAATCATGGATATATTTTGTTTTCATCATAATTTTCTATGGTTCCCAAATATTTCACAATGATATATATTCTTGTCATTTTTAAAGGCAAGCTCTGCTAACTGCATGGGAATAAAGCAAAAATCATTTTCTGATTTTCAACTTTAAGCCCCATGGAGGTAATTCAAAGGATTTCCTATTGGACTGAATAACTGGAGTATACTTTCTATGCCTATTAGGGCACAAAAGTAGTCCTGAACTTATTCTTGGATGGGTGCAGAGCTACTCCCTCATTCTCATCTTATCAGGTGCATAGAAAGACCTTGTGTGGGGGCCCATAAATGCTATTCTTTGGGAGCAGAGGTGTTTCTGACCTGAAATGACTTGGGGAAAATGGTAGCGTCCCACACAGCAGGGTTTGGTGTGTAGGTGTTTGCTGCTGCTGTTCAAATGCATATTTTATCCATTTTCTGGAGCTCAGCAGGGTAGAGCTTAGCTCAAAATAATTAAGGAGAAATGCAAATCAAGAAATAAGCTTGGTTATAGTTTAATTCACTGAAAAAAGACAAAAGTAAAAAGTACTATAAATTTTATATTTATACCCACAATTGATTTTTTTGGGAAGATAATGTTGATCAACATTTTTTCTTAAGAAAGCAATCTTTGAAATAGTTTGTATTTTTAGTAAGTTTACTCACCCTGTCTGAATGATAATTCTTGACCCTGAAGTTTCAATTCTTCCTTGCCTTCAGTCATGACTACCTGAGGAAAGTTCATCACAAGCAAACAAACTTGGCGGGAGCTTCCCCTTGAAGACATTAAACACATTTTTCTCCCTCCTATGTAAAATCCAAGAACCATCTGGTGATAGCCTTGAAATTTTCCAGGGAAGGGAAGTGGGAAGTTGATACGTGGTGGTTCTGAAATATGAAATGGGAAATTGTGTCAAAGAAGAACTGAAAACCTATGTAATTTTCAGATTTCACTCTCAACAATATTTATTTACTCTGCACTTTGCATTAGGCCTTGTGCTAAAATCTGGTGTTTTAAGAGAAAACTAGACATCCCTCATTACAGCTAACCCCACAGTAACCCCCAGAATCACCTGCTGTAAGTACCTCCATAGCTAATCCGACAGCCATACTGGTCTACCTTTAGTTTCTCTAAGGCTCATCTCCTCACCATTACAATATATCTGAACATTCTTCTCTTTCTTCCTCCTGCCCCCATAACACACTCCCCTCAAACTGACCAACTTCTACACAGCCATCATGCCTTTAGTTCAGACACTTTTTAAAAAATTTTATTTTGTACATTTAGTAATTGAAAATACAAACAATTAAAAACTAAAAAGAAAACAGTTGAATAAAAACATACATTTCTCAATTAAATGTACTGGATACATATAATTTTTTTTTACTTTATTTTATACATTTAATAATTGAAAATATAAACAATTAAAAACTAAAAAGTAAACAGATGAATAAATATACACATTTCTCAATTAAATGTACTGGATAGACATAAATTTTTTTTAATCAAACAGTATGTTACACAATATATTTGATTCATAGTAACGCAATCATACAGTATTTGTCCTTTTGTGTCTGGCTTGCTTCGCTCAACATAATGTTCTCCAGGTTCACCCATGTTGTCATATGCTTTACGACTTCATTTCTTCTTACAGCTGCATAATATTCCATCGTGTGAATAGACCACAGTTTGTTTATCCATTCATCACTTGATGGACACCTGGGTGTGCAGATGTCTGTTTGTTTCACTGCACTCAACTCTTCTGGGTATATACCCAGTAGTAGTATTGCAGGGTCACATGGCAACTCTATATTCAACTTTTTTAGGAACTGCCAAACAGTCCTCCACAGTGGCTATACCATTCTGCATTCCCACCAACAGTGAATAAGTGTTCTTATCTCTCCACATCCTCTCCAACACTTGTACTTCTCTGTCTTTTTAATAGTTGTCATTCTGATAGGTGTGAAATAATATTTCATTGTAGTTTTGATTTGCATTTCCCTAATCATGACTGATGTTGAGCATTTCTTCATGTGTTTTTTGCCATTTGTGTTTCTTCTTTGGACAAATGTCTATTCAAGTCTTTTGCCCATTTTTAAATTAGGTCGTTTGTCTTTTTACTGTTAAGTTGTAACATCTCTTTGTATATCCTGGATATTAAACCCTTATCAGATATGTAATTTCCAAATATTTTTTCCCATTGAGTTGGTTGCCTTTTCACCCTTTTGACAAAGTACTGTGAGGTGCAAAAATGTTTAATTTTGAGGAGGTCCCATTTATCGGTTTTTTTCTTTTGTTGCACATGCTTTAGGTATAAGGTCCAAGAAACCACCACCTACTACAAGGTCTTGAAGATGTTTCCCTACATTTTCTTCTAGTAGTTTTATGGTCCTGGCTTTTATATTTAGATCTTTGATCCATTTTGGGTTGATTC
The DNA here is from genome assembly GCA_026826555.1 of Tolypeutes matacus. Classification (NCBI taxonomy): domain Eukaryota; kingdom Metazoa; phylum Chordata; class Mammalia; order Cingulata; family Chlamyphoridae; genus Tolypeutes; species Tolypeutes matacus. The sequence continues at coordinate 4,830,625 of JAKSZT010053785.1, forward strand.
TTGTATAGGGAGTGAGATAGGGGACCTCTCTCATTCTTTTGGTTATAGATATCCAGTTGTCCCAGCAACATTTGTTGAAGAGACTGTTTTGTCCCATTAACATTAACTTGGTAGGTTTGTCAAAAAACAGTTGACTGTATAAGTGAGGGTTTATTTCTGGGTTCTCAATTCTATTCCACTGATCGATGTGTCTATCTTTTTGCCAGTACCAAGCTGTTTTGACCTTGTAGCTTTGTAATATGTTTCAAAGCCAGGCAATGAAATTCCTCTCGCCTCGCTCTTCTTTTTTAGAATGCTTTTCGCTATTCGGGTGCACTTTCCCTTCCGAATGAATTTTGTAATTGCCTTTTCTATTTCTGTAAAGTAAGCTATTGGGATTTTGATTGGTATTGCATTGAATCTATAAATGAATTTGGGTAAGATCGACATCTTCACGGTATTTATTTTTCCAATCCATGAACACGGAATATCTTTCCATTTGTTTAGGTCTTTTAAATTTTCTTTTAGCTTTGTTTGGTAGTGTTCTGCCTATAGGTCCTATGGTTAAATCAATTTCTAGATATTTGAGTCTTTTTGTTGCTGTTGAAAATGGAATTTTCCCCCCGATTTTCTCCTCAGATTGTTCAGTTCTAGTGTACAAAAACATTACTGATTTTTGCATGTTGATCTTGTATCCTGCCACTTTGCTGAACTCACTTATTAGCCCAAGGAGCTTTGTTGTGGATACTTCAGGATTTTCTAAGTACAGGATCATGTCATCTGCAAACAGTGAGAGTTTTACTTCCTCTTTTCCTATTTGGAAATTTTTTTGGTTGTCTAATTGCCCTAGCCAGAACTTCTAGTATAATATTGAATAACAATGGTGACAGTGGGCATCCTTGTCTTGTTCCCGATCTTAGAGGGAAAGCTTTCAACCTTTCCCCACTAAGTATGATGTTGGCTGTGGGTTTTTCATATATGCCTTTTATCATATTGAGGAATTTTCCTTCTATTCCTATCTTTTGAAGTGTTTTTATCAAAAAAGTATGCTGGTTTTCGTCGAAAGCCTTTTCTGCATTGATTGAGATTATTATGTCTTTTTTTCCCCTTCAATTTGTTAATGTAGTGTATTAAATTGCATACCAGGAATAAATCCTACTTGGTCGTGATGTATAAGTCTTTGATAGGCTGTTAGATGCAATTTGCAAGTATTTTGTTGAGAATTTTTGCATCTTTGTTCATTAGTAATTCATTAGTAATTTTCTTTTCTTGTAGTATCTTTATCTGGCTTTGGTATTAGGGTGATGTTGGCTTCATAAAATGTGTTGGGGGGGGCGGATGTGGCTCAAATGGTTGGGCGTCCGTCTCACATATGGAGGGACCTGGGTTTGATCCCTGGGACCGCCCGGTAAAAATAAAATAAAAATAAAATAAAATAAAATGTGTTGGGTAATTTTCCCTCTTCTTCAATTTTTTGGAAGAGTTTAAACAGGATTGATGTTAATTCTTTTCAAAATGCTTGGTAGAATTCACCTGTGAAATAATCTGGTCCTGGACTTTTCTTTGCTGGGAGATTTTGGATGGTGGAGTCAATCTCCTTAAATGTGATTGGTTTGTTAAGTTCTTGTATTTCTTGTAGTGTCAGTGTAGGTTGGTTGTGCATTTCAGGAATTTGTCCCTTTCATCTAGGTTGTCTAGTTTGTTGGCGTATGGTTTCTCATAATATCCGCTTATGATTCTTGTTATTTCTGTGAGGTCAGTTGTAACTTCCCCCCTTTCATTTCTGATTGTATTTATTTGCAACTTCTCTCTCTTTTTCTGTTAGTCTAGCTAGGGGGTTGCCAATTTTATTGATCTTCTCAAAGAACAAGATTTTGGTTTTGTTGATTTTCTCTATTTTTTTTTGTCTCAATTTCCTTTATTTCTACTCTAATCTTTATTTCTTTCCCTCTGCTTGCATTGGGATTGGTTTGCTGTTCTTTTTCTAGTTTATCTAGTTGTTCAGTTAAATCTTTGAGTTTAGCTCTTTCTTCTTTTTTAATATAGGCATTTAGGGCTATAAATTTCCCTCTCAAGACTGCCTTCACTATATCCCATAAGTTTTGATAAGTTGTGTTCTCATTTACATTTGTCTCAGTATATTTACTGATATCACTTGCAATTTCTTCTTTGATGCACTGATTACTTAGGAGTGTGCTATTCAGCCTTGACACATTTGCAAATTTACTTTTTTCCTATTAATGATTTCTAGTTTCATTCCCTTATTACCTGAGATGGTGCTTTGTATAATTTCAATCTTTTTATATTTATTGAGAGCTGTATTGTGCCCTAACATGTGGTCTATCCTGGAGAAAGATCCATGGGCACTTGAGAAGAATGTATAATCCACTGAGTTTGGATGCAGTGTTCTGTATATGTCTGTTAGGTCTAACTCATTTATCATATTGTTCAAGTTCTCTGTTTCCTTGTTGATCTTCTGTCTATTGTTCTATCTAATGATGTAAGTAGAGTGTTGACGTCTCCAACTATTATTGTAGAGTTGTCTATTTCTCCCTTCAGTTTTGCCAGAGTTTGTCTCATGTATTTTGGGGCACCTTGTTTAGGTACATAGATATTTATAACTGTTATCTTCCTGGTGGGTTATCCCTTTTATTAATATATAATGGACTTCTGTTTCTCTTATAACTTTTTTGCATTTAAAATCTGTTTTGTCTGATATCAGTAGTATATAGCTACCCCTGCTCTTTTCTGGTTACTATTCACGTGGAGTATCTTTTTCCAACCTTTCACTTTCAGCCGGTTTATATCCCTGGGTCTAAGGTAAGTTTCTTGTAAGCAGCAAATAGATGGCTTATGTTTTTTCATCCATTCTGTCAGCCTGTATCTTTTGATTGGGGAGTTTAATCCATTCATGTTCAATGATATTACTGTAAATGCACTATTTACTTCCTCCATTTTATACTTTGGTTTTCCTAAGCCATATGTTATTTTTGTCTTTTTATTCTTTTGGTTATCCTTTCTGCTATTCTTTCTTCTATACGTTCCTCCAAGCCTGTTTCTCCTGTCTTTTTCTTTCAGGTTCTAAGGCTTCCTTTAATATTTCCTGCAAAGATGGATTCTTTTTTGCAAACTCTCTTAGTTTCTGTTTGTTTGTGAATATTTTATACTTGCCTTCATATTTGAAGGACAGTTTTGCCGGATAAAGAATTCTCAGCTGGCAGTTTTTCTCTTTCAGTATCCTAATTGTATCATACCACTGTCTTCTCACCCCCATGGTTTCTGAAAAGAAATCTGCATGAAGTCTTACTGGATGTCCCTTGTACGTGATGATTTGCTTCTCCCTTACTGCTCTAGGAATTTTCTCTTTATCTTTCACATTTGACATTCTGAGTAGTGTGTCTTGGAGTAGGTCTAGATTTATTCTGATTGGGGTACAGTGTGCTTCTTGGACATGTAAGTTAATTTCTTTCATGAGAGTTGGGAAATTTTCAGCTATTATTTCCTCAAATACTCTTTCTGCCCCTTCTCTTCTCTTCTCCTTCTGGAACTCACATGACATGTATGTTGTTGCCTTTCATGTTGTCATTCAACTCTCTGAGCTTCTGCTTAATTTTTTCAATTCTTTTCTCTCTCTGTTCTTTTCTCTCTTTAATTTCAGTTGTTATGTCTTATTTTTTCTTCTATCATTTCAAGTCTGCTGTTGTATGCCCCAAATGTGTTTTTGATCTCACCTATTGTGTCTTACATTCCCATGAGCTCTGTTACTTTCCTGTTCAGGATTTCAAATTCTTCTTTACACTTGTTCAATGTCTTCATTTTTTTTTTTTTCATTTTAAAAAATTATTTATTTCAATGTCTTCTTGATGTCATTTCTCTCTTTTACCCCATTGTCTTTCAACTCATTAATTTGATTTAAATTTGTGACATACCTGATTAGTTCTCTCATATTCTGCATCTCTTCTGGGGCTTTGATATATTCCTTTTCTTGAGCCATGTCTTCTATTTTCTTAGTATAGCTCATAATTTTTTGCTGATATCTAGGCATTTGATTAGGATGTAGTTTACCCAGATGCTCAATTTCTTTCTCTTTTGTAGGGATTTAGTGGCAGGAGGCTGTGAGTTACCACAGCTCTTTGATTTTTGGCTCAACCTTGATTGTTAGGATTGTCCTGCTGGTTGCTCAAAACTGGACACTGGACCCAGTAATTGGTTGTAGAATAGCTTCCTATGGCCTTGAGGAGGGAGTCTATAGAGACTGGAAAAATCCTTTCCTACTTGTTTTTAATTTTCTTCTGTGCACTTTCTTGGTCTGCCAGCAGATGGTGCTCTTTGACAGCTCTCAGTTCAATACCTGGTCAGAGTGTATTTGTTGCAACACAGACTAGATCAATGTGATAGAGCTTCCTGTCTGGAGACTAGGAGCCTTGTAATTCAAACTTTCTCTGAGACAGTTCTCTGGCAGCCCCCTCCCTTTTCCCAAGTCAGAAAGATTTCCACTTCCCTCTGAGTCCACAACAATCAGACCCTGTTAGTAGAGGAGGAGATTGAGAGGGTTGTATATCTTTAGCCCCTTGTCAGCTCCCAATGCAAACAATGGAACAGCCCCCACCTGGCCTGGAAGGGCTCTTGGGACACAGCAGACCAAATCTGTGTGGTAAAAACTGAGTCAGCCTTACGTTGTGTCCCTTTCCCTCCCCTTTCCTGGGGCATCCTCAACAATTAGTCCCGGCTGGAAGAGAGGGAGATTGCGAGGGTCAGATTTCTCCAGTCCTTTGCTGGCTCCCTGGGCAAACCACTGTGTGGTCCCACCTGGCCTGGAAGGGCTCCTGGGACACAGCAGACCAAATTTGTAGGTCAGAAGCTGAGTCAGCCTTAGTCTGTGTCTCTCCCCCTCTCTTCCCCCTTTCCTGAGGTCAGAGATCCCTGGAGTTCCCTTTGTCTGTCATCACAGGCACAGAGGCCCGAGAATTCTGAAGTTTCTTTAGTGTGAGGGATGGTGCCAGCAGCAGCTGCCACTGGTTTCAACTCACAATTCTGTTGTTGCAATTTCCCTCCTTTGTCCCTCTCTCCTCTGGGTGTGTCCAGCCTTTGCCTGGTGTCCTAAACCCTAGGAGATCTTTTTTCTAGGCTGTTTGAGCCTGTCCTCTAGCTATTTTTCTGGAGAAGAAGAGAGTCCTGTGTCTTTCCAGTCCACCATCTTCCCGGAAGTTCAGACACTTCTTCATAGAATGATTTGCCTAAGTCCTCCCAAGCCCACTCAAGTTCCGCTGCCTACATTTTCATTTAGAACTTCTCCCCCACCGAATAAACTTAAAAACAAGGTGACAAAAAAAGTGTCTTTTATGACTATATCTCAGAAGTCTTGCTTGTTCAACACACTGGTGACATAATAAAAGCTAACATTTATTGAGCACTTACTACATGCCAGGTACTGTTCTGGGTGCCTGATTCATATTAAATCATTTATTCTTCACAACAGCCCTATAAGTAGGGTGGATGGATACTCTTATACCAACTTTACAGATGATGAAACCAAGGGATAAAAAGGAAAAACAACTTGTACCAAGTTCCCAAAACTAGTAAGGATGTCATTTAATGTAGATAACTCCCAAATATGTACCTCTAACCTTGACCTCTCACCTGACCTTGAAGCCTGATAGATAGCTCCAGTTAAATGATCCCAAGTCATCATATCCCTTGCTGAACTGATCTTTCTCCCCACAAACCACAAACCAGTCATGCATTCTGGCTTGCCTATTTTGTTAAAAGCACCATCATGTTCCTAAAAACCCTGGTCCAAAAGCTTAAGTAGACTTTGATGCTTGCCTTTTTATCTCTATAGCCTACAGATTCTATAATGCTCTGGAATCTAGACCCTCCCTGCCCTTTGCCAGTATTCCACATCTGGATCTCATTAACACATATATATGCTCCTAGTTGGCACCCAGCATCTGTAATCACTCCTATTCCACCCACTTTACTAACAGGTCAAAGGTCTTTAGTAATTCCCCATTACATACTGAACCAAGTAAAAATACTCCCACCTTGTATTTAACCAACTATTATCATTTGGGCCTAAAGTAACTTCCGGGTTTGTTGCCCACAACTACCTTCATATTCCTTGTGCCAGAGTGAATGATTCCCAAACCCAACCTGTCTTGCCTGTTTGTCTCATGCTATTGGCCTCTCTCTAGAACTTCCTAATCTTCATCACCACCTATTGCAACCCTACCCACTCAGCAAGGCACATCCCAAATGTCTCCTCCTCCATGAAGGATTTCATGGTCACACCAGATAGATGTGTTCTTACTTTGAAACACCATGATCCTTCTGCCCTATATGTTGACTTACAGATACCTTTAAGGTGGGGACTATGTTCTCCTCATCTTGGTTCCCAGAAGGGACCAGTATGGTGCCCTGACAGGGTAGATATTAAAAAATTATTTTAGGAATTAAATATTTTAATGTCATTACATTGAATTGACTGTAAATAAAAGTGGGCTCCAACCTTACCCTATGAAGGAGTTTCTATTCAGTTAAGTTTATAAAAACTGATTCAAGTTCATAGTAAATATAGAAACAAAATAAACTTTCCCACAACAAATCCAAGAAGATCTCTAGGCTGAGTGTTAAAGTCGGTGCCTTTAAAACCAAAGAATTTTTATGGAAATGAAAACTTGGAAGTCAATTGAATATCTATCAATAAGGGACTGATTGAATAGTTTAAAGTCCATTTTTTCAGTGGCATTAAAATGGTAATGTGAGTCTATGTTTATTGCTGTGAGATGTCTGTGACATAGTTTTAAGGGACAAAAGCAGATTACATAACAGTGACTTTGTTTGTATTTTTTTAAAGTGTGCATGTGTGTATATGTGTGTGTACATCCAAAGGGGGGGGGGAGAGAAAAGCCTGAGAGGATGAACACCAAATGCTAACACTGGTTATCTCTGAGTAGTGAAATTAAGGGTAATTTATCTTTCGTTCTAAATACTTTTTTCTGAGTTTTTTTGCAATAAGTAAAAACAGGAAATTATTAAACTTTCTATTGGGAATGCAGCAGAGGTGGGGAGCATAACTGTATGGCAAGGCACGTGTGAGGCCATTGTGCTTTTATTAAGCTGTATAATTGTTAGAAGGCCTTGCATTATAGTTGAATCAATAGTTACGGCTAATATTTTGCTATTGTTATATGCCCGGCACCCTGTAAGAACTTTGCATACATAAGTTCTTTCACTTATTTGTCACAATAACCCTGCTCTGTCTTATTTTTCTTAATAATGTTAACACTTTCTGAATCTAAGAAGTTTCCTCGTTGATTTCCTTTATTGTGTATCCTTCCTCTCACTAGAACATAAACTTCATGGGGGCAGGGCTATTTCTCTGTTTTGATCACTTCTGTATTTTCAGTACCTATAGCTGTGCCTGGCACCTCAGCAAGACTCAATAAATATTTGTTGTGTGAATGAATGAACAACTTTATGACATAATAACTAGTATCATTCCCATTTAACAATGAGCACCATAAGCAAGGCTAAACAATTTGTCAAAAGTCGCCCAGCTATGAAGGAGCAGAGCCATGTCTCAACCCACATCGATGTGATTCAGGATCTGTGTTCTGAACCACTCTCTCAACAGTTACAACAAATCCTTGAATCAAAGTGTCCTCCCTTTCCCACAAGTAGTCAATCCATGGGTGAGACTGTGAGGTGTTACTGAAGAACTGGCAAATACAGTTTCCTTCTGAGTATCAAATTAGTAAGATCTTCACATAATGATGTTCTATCACCTGTAACAGTCATCATAACAGGCAAGATATTTCTCAGATCAGGAGCATCAGGAATTATAGCCTGGGAAATGGTCTTATGACATGAAAAGAAAAAAGAATTATTATTATGAATGGAAGAAGTTGAACTGAAGAGAGAGGAACATCCAAAGGACAAGGTGAGAGGAGAGCTAAGTGCAGGAGCTGGAAGGTGGAAGACAGCAATGTTCCGGACTGAGGGCCTCACGCCAAAGCTGGATCCAGAGGAAATGAAACAGGAGATGCGTGAAGACTTGCTCCCCTCTATACGGAACTTCCTCATCTACGTGGCCCTGCTGTGAGTCACTCCTTTTATCTTAAAGAAATTGGACAGCATATGAAGATTGGGCTTCACATGTGAATGCATGAGATGAAGATCCTTGTTACAGTTTGTGCTTCCATCTACAAGTGAATAGGCCCAGAAAGATAGAAGAAACTCTTTGATTGGATGGACATAAAAATTCTACTTGTTAAGAACAAATTTGGTTCTGGTGACTGACCTTTGTAGAGAAAATATAAAACCATTTGTGAAGTATGAAAAGACTTTTTGTGATCATAGTACAATGTTATGCTTGTCATATTCAGCCTCCGTGAATGTTGGTATAATTGTAAGTAACGTGAAACTCCCTTTTCTAGCAAATATTAAAGGGAACTTATGTCTGAAATGGTATTGTCTTGGCAGTCATTTCAGTTTACCATTTTACTTCTGTCAGGAGTGTATTTGTGAAGAGTCCCTTACAATTAGTTATGTTTTGTGGAAGTCAACACAACAATGACTTTTTTTTCCCCAAAAACAAAGGACGAGGTAAGGCCAGCACTGATGCAGGGAAAGTGTGTTTGGACAAACAAACTTGAATTTTGGGGACCCTTGGATGGATATGGCAGCTCAATAATGCTGGCCCTTAAGATCATCCATGTAACTAGTCTTTCTACTGTCGTGGGGTTTCCCATGAAAAACTTACCGGTTCTCCTGATCATGTGGAACTGAAGAGGTAAATGACTCAGGCAGTGGGAGCCTGCAGGTGTTGGAGGCCAGGGGCCTACAGAGAGAATTTTCTGACTAGCAGATATGTGTTTTCCAGCCCCTTTGGCAATTGGATTTCTCACTATAAATTAAGCAATTGGTATTCTGAATTATTAAAGGGTCTTGTGAGCTTGATTAATGTGGACCTGTCCCTGTGGACCTGATAACCTTGGGGAGTTCCAACAAATCCAGCCGCTGGATCTTCAATGGGAAAACCAGCCCTAAATTGTAGGGATCAATTCTACCATCCCCCCTCACACATACATGCACACACACATAACCCCATACCTATACACAGTCACACAACACACCCACGCTTGTGAAATATGCACAACATACATATGCACACTCATATCCACATGTTACACAGCTATGAGACCCTGCTTGGCCAGGCAGACTTCCTAGAGGAGTCCATCCTTATAGCACATCTTCCCGGTGGCCGCAAAAGCATGTGGTTGAAAAGATCTGAAAAGTTTCCTTCAAATGTGCTTGTGTTTGGTGGTTGCCAACTTTTCACAGAGGGCAAACAGACTCAGTTCAGTACAAAGTCAGCTCAGGTATAATAGCAGGGTTTTCTGGAGGTTTTTTTTTTGGCCACAATTCTGCACTCGGCTGGTCCTAATGGCAACTTGTCAGCAGGGGCTGCTCCCCTTAGAGCAGAAATTGAACAAGGCCACAGGGATCCTCGGAGGAGCTGAGGATGAGACAAAGAGCACCTTTTCTTCTCTCCCACCTACACAAGCCCTTCCTCTGCAGGAGCTGAGAGCTGGCAAAAGCCAGCCCAGGGGGCCTTTATGAAACTTCCTGTTTAATGTTGAAAAACATAATACCCAAGCACCCTGATGAGCCATTTCTTTGAGACTGCCCTTGCATCTTCTCCTCATACCTGTTACCTCTTGCCAACTCACTTGGAATATAACCTAAAGTCCTTCCTTGGCCTCCAAAGCCATTACACGCTGCTCCAGCTACACTGTGGCTGCATCCACTACCTCCCTCTCCCCTTGCTCAGTCTACGCCAGGCCCCTGGCCTCCTCGCTGTTCCTCTAATGTGTTACTGTGCTGCTGCCTCAGGATCACCACACATGCTATTCCTGCTGAATAGGATTTTTTTTCCCTGCAGATAGCCACATGACTTGCTCCCTCATTTCATTTAGGTCTTTATTCAAATATCACCTTATCAGAGATAACTTCCATCTTACTTAAAATATATAGCAACCCCAACCTCTCAATGCTTTTTATTCTCTTACCCTTATTTTTCCTCATAATTCTTATTCCCCACTAACATCCCACATATGTGTTTCTTATCTGTTTTCCCTTACTAGAATATAAGCGCCTTAAATGCAGGAAGTTTGATTTGATGACTGCCCTCCCACCAGGGCCTAGAATAGTGTCATAGTAAGTACTCAATAAACATGTGCTGAATGAATGAATGGTGCTTCTCCTCCCCCCATTTTCTGGTTTCTTAATGATTTTACCCATTACTCCCAAAGCTATAAAATCCTCAAATACTATGTTGGTTATAGAAGGGTGCCATTTCTCTCTGAGGTGCCTAGTATGCAGTAAAAGTCCTTTGCAGGGTTGGGGCAGCCCAACACTAAGTCTGGGAACTCCAGTTAGGTTGGGATTACAGTAATTAGCTAGTTCTACCCAAAAGAACAAACAAACAAAAACACAAAAGGGGAGATTCTAAGGGGATTCTAAAACCATTCTAAGGGGGTGATGGCCAAATTAATCTTGGGGAGAGGAATGCTGCTTGCTTTAGAGAATTACTTTAATGGGCCCTTTAATTCTGCAAAGAGAGGCCTAGAGCTTGGGCAAAATAGAAAAGGCTGGGATAAGGAGGGCAAAATTTTTTGTCCGTATACTATTATAAAATACGCTGTCTTAGTTTGCCAAAGCTGCTATCTCAAATACCACACAGTAGGTTGGCTTAAACAATGGGAATTTTTTAGCTCATGGTTTTGAGGCTAGAAAAAGTCCAAAATCAAGATATTGGCAAGGTTGCTTTCCTTCCCCCTCCCCCCCCCCCAAACTGTAGCATTCTGGTGCTAGCTGCCAACAATCCTTGGGATTCCTTGGCTCATCTCTCTGCCTCCAGTCACATGGCAAAGTCGTTTAATTTGTGGCCTCTGTACTTTCAGGTTCTCTTTTTAAGGCCTTCTCTAATATGGATTAAGGCCCATCCTGATTCAGTTGGTCTTACCTTAACTAAAAATAACTTCTTTAAAAGTTCCTATTTATCAATGAGTTAATTACCATAATGGGATTAAGTTGAAGAACATATTTTTTCTGGGGTACATAACTCAATTTACCATCAGTGTCTGCACTGGTCAGAGAAGGTTTTATGTTTTGATGTTTTCTAATTTCCCCGACTGGCACAAAAGACCGAAGTTTGAGCAGGAGCTAGAAACCTGAAGAGACCAGAAGGAGCTCCTGGCAATGTCATATGTTTTACATTCAGCTTTATTTTGTTTTATGTTCCATGAAGAAATTCCCTCATTAACCCCAAGTCTGAAAAAAAAAAAAAAAGTTTTGTCAACCACTAATGATGTCAGCCTTGTGCTAGCACTGCCTTAGGGAATCAAAGGCACACTATGTCCATGTTTGGGGATGATGGAGACCAGATGGAAGAGGGAAGCATTAAGAGATAGTGATGAGATGGCTAGAGGCAATGGGGGAAGAATTCTGAAGCCGGAGGGCAGAAGTGTCAACCAGGAGAATGTAATCATCCATAGGAATTCTTGAAAATTTAGGATAGGAAACAGAATTTCTTGCAATCAATGTGGTATCAATATTTAGACAGCAAAGGAAAGGGGAACCCTGGAAGAGTGCAGGAGTTAAAGACTCTTGGGTTATCCTGGATCACAGAATCCAGACTTGAATCTCAGTGGTCATCTAGTTTTCAAATCTTTCTATAAAATGAATTATTATAGAAATATTTTTATCAAACGAATATGGAATCCCATGTATGAAACAGATAAAAATTTAGTTGTCCTGATGAAGTGGGATAGGGGCTTGAATTTATGCCCACTTGGCCTTTCTATTGGATCCCATGTTGGCCCTCAGAATCACAGGAATACAGTTTGAAAACTATATCTAGAACACAAAAATCTATATCAGAACACAGGAATCTATTATTTGATATTCCAGATAGTTGATCATTCAGCCTAATTCTGAGTACTCATTACCTGCTAAGTAGCATGCCCTTGAGTCAGCTGTCAGTGATGGGGCATTCTTCCTTCTCTTGAGCCGATTTTCTCAACCCTGGGAATTCTACCTACTGATCCTGGTGACAAAATCAAAAGCCTAACTTCTTTCCACAGAACAGTTCTTCAAATATTTGAACAACTCTTATCTCCTTCCCTAAGTTGCCTTTGTTCCAAATTAAACCCCCAACTCCTCTCAAGTTATTCTTATAGTTCATCTACTACTTAGGGATCTGAAATTACTGGAATTAATTGGAAAAGCAAACCCATCAAAGAGAGTAGGTTCACTTAAGATCAAAACGGGCACATAAAGTCAGAACAACCACATATACTTTGAGAGTAGTAGAGGAAACTAAGAAGTGTTGATCTTCTACTATAAACACAGCCTAGAAAACATGTTCCATCCTAAGCACTGAATGATGAGCACTGTGAAGATGGCTGGAAATGTGAAAATTAAAAAAATTAAAAAATAGGATCAATGCATTTATAGTATAGAGATAAAAAGCAATAACCTCAACATGCATTCTAGATTTGCCAAGTTTGCACACATATTTTAGGAAGATTTTGCAAGTTTCAATATAATATATAAAAATGATCAGCATTTTTATTTTAGTAAAAAGAGATTCCCAGCTTTTGGTAGTTGACTGGAACTATGGACACACTCTGTTTTAATTTTTTTTAATGTGTATAATTCCTACCTGAAAATCAGTAATAATGCAACCCACTGAGGTGTAATTGTTATTTACTCTGCAGTTTTAACCAGTCCAGAGATGCCAGACTGATGGGTTACACATGTTGAATAATAAGTTCAGATAACATGTTTGGTATATAGACTCTATTTATTTAACAAAATGGAGATTTCTAATACCTAGCACTTTTCTATATTTAAAATTCCAGCAAAAAGAGACTTATATTCTACAGTATACATTATTACAAAAGAGTTCATTAAGAACTTAAAACACTTCCTCAGGGTGCAATATTCTCTACTGACTAGGATTCATCATCCTTTAGTGAAGTGAGGTAACATTTTTCTTGTTGAAAAAGTCAGTGTTTGTCAGAGGAGATCTATTACTAACACAACTTTCCCTTCACTCAGGCCATTCGTCAGAGGATTTCTTTGACCAATAAAATAGGTGGAAGTCAATTTCTGTTTTGGCTCCCAAATTTAGCGTTAAGTCCTTTTAATTTAGAAAATAACTCGAACAAATATAAGCCAAAGAGCGGAGGCTGGCTTTGCAGCCTCTCTCCTCACATGCTGCTCGTTGCTTTGGCTCACGTGCTGACCGCTGAGCATGTGCTATCAAGAATGCGAATGCGCGGGAGACCTGCTGAATAACGGGTAACACCCAAAATTTGAGCTATTGCTCTCTCAGACCCTGAAAGCAAATGATTACTTGTGCCTTGCAGAATCCGGAGGCTCTATCCCCAGATGCAAAGTACATTTTCCAGGTTTCTCCAGGGCAAAAGCAGGGTGAACACCCTCACTAAACCTGTGCCGAATGATGAAGAGTAACTGTCCGCTTTCGGCATTTATGAATAGAAGTCTCTGATTGTTGTAGTCCAGCAGAATGCCTACTCTGGCTGGGTGCTCAGTCACGTGTACGTCACTCACAATGCCACTGTAGAAAAATGTATATCTGAAATGAAACAGAATGAGAAATAGAAACTTTAGAAATCTTGATGGACCATGATAAAGAAAAGCGCTAGGAAATAACCAAATTTTCAGGTATTAACTTGAATTCACAATGATGAGTGGCAATAATATTGTCCCAACTACCTAACCAGAATTCCTCCTAGATGCTAAAATGCAAAGCTTATCCCAAAAGACAAGTATCTTTAATAATTTTGTTCCCTCCACATTAGGAGGCAGTCCCAGAATAACCAACATATGCCTTCCTTGTGATTTTTCTCAACATTCTAATTCTTTCCCAGCTGCCCACATGTTTTAACTACTGCATTCATGGTGTGTCATTCTTTTGAATAAAACTCCTTTGAGGCTGCCATGTATTTTTAAAAGTACAGCAGGCTTGCCTTCCATACAATGTATTAATTTTACAGTTTTAAAAATTTATAGGTTAACTTACATAAGGGCCTTTGTGAAGTTTAAGAAAGATTTAACTATTTTTTTGCCCAACTTCATCCTTTGTATATGTTCCAAACCAGCTTTCCTTTTCATCCTATCAATGTTTTCTGCTGGCTTGCAGCCCATGGAGTGGGGAGCAGGGGCATAGGTGTGACTTGGACTTCTGTCGTCACTTCAAATAGTTTCAATTCAACAAGTATCACTGAACATATTTGCGTATCCAGCACTTTACTTGGCACTCTGGAGGATATGAAGGCTTTGGAATGCTGACCTTGCCCTCCAGGAACCAAGCAGGAAAGAAAAAACTGTTAATGGTTTAAACACAAACGAACTAGGTCTGGGAATTAATCTCAGGGAACAGACTGTTAAGTGTCTATTAAACACATTTAATGTACCTTTTTGGTTGTGAAAGGCAAGGCTCCAAGCCTAGGCTGGGAGGGAGAAATTGCTAACTAGAAGAAGCTAAATTGGTCTGGGTGACAAAGTAATGCAAATTTGGGGTTTTCTCCTGGAAGTCTTAGAAACTGAGAATGGGCCCTGAAACCAGAGGAAGGGAAGAAATGAGAGATGGAAGAATAAAAAAAAGAGAGAGAGAGATGAAAGAAAAGTCTGTGGATATGGTAAGTATTTAGGGTGGGAGACACAGGGACACCTGGGCAGACCAGGGCTTAGGAGCCTGGGTAAGTGACTCGGCTTGGTAGGGAAGGCTGAAGACCTGTAAGACTGTGATGCTTGACTGAAAGACCCAGAAGCTTCAGTGCAAGGTGTATTTAGGGGTAGGCAAGTTGGCAAAGTCACTGCAGAATGAAGCTCGTGTGGAGGGACAGAGGTTCATGGGGATGGGGAAACAAGAAAGACTTACCCAATGATAAAGGACCTTTTCAGTGCCTTGCTAATGGAAGATACGATGGAACATTCTGAAATGCTGGAAGGCGTAGGGCAGACAAATGTTGCAGGTGGCAATGATGGGAGCAGCAGTGTGGGCTGCAGTGTTTATGAAAGACTCCTAGGAGCAGATAGGCTCATGCTTACCCAAAAAGAATGGGAAGACTGGAGAGGTGGAAAAGAGGGAGATGGATGTCCAAGCAGTGGGGGTAGCAGAGGCAATAGTGAGGTGACAGAGCAAGTCTGTGTGACTTATTACATGGATAGGTGAATCAGGGGCCAGGCTCTAGGCCTTTGCTGATCAATACAGTAGCCACATGCCACATGTAACTATTTAAATAAAAATAAAATTTTAATTAAATTAAAAATTCCTTCCTCGGCCACTCTAGTCACATTTCAAGTGTTCAATAGGCATATGTGACAACACATTTCCAGGACTGCAGA
The DNA here is from genome assembly GCA_026826555.1 of Tolypeutes matacus. Classification (NCBI taxonomy): domain Eukaryota; kingdom Metazoa; phylum Chordata; class Mammalia; order Cingulata; family Chlamyphoridae; genus Tolypeutes; species Tolypeutes matacus. Next base: position 4,846,048 of record JAKSZT010053785.1, read on the forward strand.
TTATTCTTGGATAGTGCTGCTCTAGACAGCTCTGAATGCCCAAATTTCCTTATCTCAGCTTGGAAGGTCCCTGGAGCCCACAGGCCCAGCCCTGGCCACTCACTGAGCCAATCTCCACCATGGGGGCCATGGAGGGAAAGACACTCCTTGAAGCCATGGTAGGACTGTGGATCAAATGTTAAGACCTGCAGTCTGCTTGCCCTGCTTCTGCCTCCATTTCCTACAGAGCACACCAGTTCCTATACCAGCCTGAACTCTGCCCTGCAGCCAAGCCTGTTTGCATGGGGCCTGACTCCCTGCCAGCTTTTTTCTATGTGGGACTGCAGGTCCCTGTTCACTTGTGGATTGTCAAGAGGACCTAGTCTTGACTCCTGCATGACCCTGGAACTGCCTGTGCCAACCCCCCCACCTGACGACTGGACCTGACCCCTTGAATCTCACAGCTGACCCTGATTGAGCCCAGATCCTTTGGGACACTGTTGACCATTCCCCAATCTGGTCAATTTGCACCTGGTTTCCCCTCTTCACTGTGCCCTGTAGCTGTTCCCACCTGAACTCTGACACCACTTTTGAGCACAAGGAGGTGATATTATAACAATGATGTTTTAGAAATATTTGTCAGTAGTGACACATAGGATAGCCTGGAGTTTCACAGCAGAGGCCCCAGGAAAAGAAAGAGTCTGGTAGTCTACAGCTGACCTTGTTGAGAGAATAGAGCAGCTGAGCCTGGAGAGGAACAAGCCCTGGGAGAGAGATGAGATTTTCCCAGTCTATAGTTGATATTAGAAAATTTTCCAACCCTATTGAAGAACATAGATATCCATGTCCAAGAAGCATGGCGTACTCCCATCCAAAAAAATCCAAATAGACCAACTACAAGACATATACTAATCAGAATGTCAAATGCCAAAGACAAAGAGAGAATTCTGAGAGGGCAGAGGCTAGAAGCGAAGGTACAGGCAGAGTGCCTGTTGCAGAAACTGGTAAAGGAGGTGAGGGAGCCTTGACATGGGGTGGTTAGGTTAGCTATGGACAGGAAGAAACAAGTCTACATCAAAGTGATTCGGAGTCTCTCCATTTATCCTTCCAATTGTGACATCTTAAAGCTCATATTCTGTACAAGCAGAATCAAAAGTAACTGCACTCAGCTCAAAATCATTAAGCCAGAAAAAGTGAAAAACATAGAAGGATCTGCTGCAACATTGCTCTCAGCTACCTAAAACCCAGGCGTGCTCTACTGGAAGCTCTTGAAACGTGAATGAAGGCTCGTGAACTCTGTCCTCTCTGTGCTGGGACCACACAGGCTGGCACACATTTCCTCCCAGAATCTATGGAACCTACCCTGGCCCGAAAGGGCCAAAGACCAAAATTCTAAGTTGAACTAGTCAACAAACAATATACAATTCTGGTTCCTAGCATCTAGAAATTTGTCATTGGAGGCTAGTCTTTGGTTTAGGTTCCTAATGGATCAAGTATCTAAGGAAGTTTTCATGAACTCATTACTTAGTTCCAGCTATAAATCTACTGATTGTAAATTCTGGTTTTGAGTGATTTTAAACTTTGGGCAGGGACTGGGTCCTTAAGCATCGCACAGTGCTGAATATCAATGAATCATAATTGTTCTGACTTGATGAAATGCGACTTTAAATAGCACTTGAGATGGTGTCCTTATGAACCATCTCAGAGAATCAAATTCTGTCAAGGAGGACACAGGGAGAAATATGCAGCTAGAGATATGCAAAACACCAATCTGTGGGCCTTTTTCTGGGAACCTGCAGGCACTGAAAGTTCCCTTATGAAAGCGTTTCATTTGAATACTGCCTCACATTTGTATGCAACTTTATAATTTCAAAGCTCTTCCCTCTACCTGATTTCATGTAATCCTTTCAACCTCAAAAGAGCAAGCCAAGCATCATTGTTTCCTGACAAGATAGATGAGGCATGGAAGGTATGCTCAAAGGCCTCATCAATATACGGTAAGTAGCGCCAATAAGAGGCTAGAGGCTAGGCAAGGCTGGAGCCAGGACTAAAATCAGGCTTCTGGCTCCTATTGCACACCAGCCTGTGAGCCACTCAGATTATAACGTGCTTACCTTCTCTCTGAGAGACTAACGCAGGTTAACAGCTTTTTCACATCAACCAAACAACACTAATAATATGACCAGGGGTTGGCAAAGTTTTTTTTGTAAAGAGCCAGATAGTAAATATTTTAAACTTTAGGGCAGTCTTTCTTGCCATTATAGAGCAAAAGCAACCACAGACAATATGTAACAATATGTCAACACATGACTATGTTCCAACAAAATTTTACAAAATTAGCCGGCAAGGTGAATCCTATTTGGCCATAGTGGGAGGAGTGGGGGTGGGGATGTACTTCTTCCTCAATCCTGTTGATTCATTCTCTGTGGAGGGAGCTCTTTTAGCATACATGGCCCAGCAGCCCCTTCCTCTTCCCAATCTTTGCTTTGAGCTACCAGCAGGAAACACACATCATTCCCTGCAGGGCAGGGAATATTGCCTGCTCAGGGCTTTGGGCAGGTAAGTCTGTTTAATAATAGGGTTCAGTATAAGAAATCCTCTTGCCCTCAGGTATGAACTACATTCTCTAATATCAGCTTCCTCAGTAATCTGAGTAATATTTCATATACTTTATAGACTTGACTCTCATTTTCTCACCTCTGTGGCTCAGAACAATGCATGTACCACGAGGTCTCCCCTTGTCCCAGGGCACCAGCCTGCACAGCCGAGCTGGAGCAGATGCCAAGTCGATAAGCTGGGCAGTCTGTCACTGTGGTTTCCCAGTAATGCTGGCCACAGGCAGGCAGCTCCTCACCCAGCACTGATGGGATTCTGCAGGCAAAGTGGAACAGATTAAGTACAGAAATCATCAGCGTTTTATCTCATGAGCACTAACATTCCCAAACTCATGCACAGTTTAGGCAGGATTCTATTCCTGGAAACTGCTAGTATTTGACCAAAGACATTCTTTATTCACTGTACCCTCCACCTTTTTTTTTTTTTTAACTTGAGTGCCACAGAATTCCCCAAACCGTCAACATGCATTTGACATATTTTCCACTGCCATATATAGCATGCATGCATTATATATTGTATCTCTTGAAGGAGCTGGGACCCAGGAAACAATGACAAGACAAAAAGAAATGACATAATCTCTGCTTTCAAGGGGAGTGACAAAATTACAATGAAAGCAGGAGAGGAGTTCCAAGAGAACATGACCTGCCATTTCTCATTCAAAGCTTGCAAAAAAGGATTCTCTATAACCATTAAAAATGAGTTCCAGTGTCAGCCCACCAGTAAGAATGAGCATAGCAACCAAATGAAGTGGAGCTCTCAAACAACCAGCTGGCAGGGGTGACCAGAGCCACCTTGGGGTGCCAGGTGAAATGAACCACGCTTAATTAGTCTGCTTTGTAGAAGCTTGTGGTCAACAGCCTTCCAGACTATGGGCTCTTTGGATTGTAGAAGGTGCACCTGAGAGGTTGCTTAAAGGTCTCTTTTTGTCTCACCTTTCCTATTATTAACAAGAACGATTAAATGAACCAAAGAACTTTCAACTGCTGATGGGTGACCTTGTTTGCATGAGTCGCTCAATTTTGCTTTGAAATGGCTGAGACAGCAAGAAAGTATTTTTAATTTAAGCAGCGTTAATATTCAGTCAGCACCCTCTCCCTCTTCCCTTTAACAGATGAGAAAATGATTAATATAAGGGAGTGTATTTCACTTTCTCATGTCTTTATCCAACAACCTCATTTCAGAGAGGTGGCTACTGACTAGGACTCACTCTGGAGAAAAGCCTGGCTGCTTGATATTTATGAACTAATTTTCAGGTTAATAATAAATAAATGAAATCCTATAAAATACATTATAGTTATCAGCAGTTATTATCTATGAACTTTTATCAACTTCCAGTCTATTTCTTGTCTTTTTGAATTTGTGAGAAATCTAAAAAAGGATAAAAAAGCCAGGACAGAAAAGATTTCTTAAATCTTTTTTTTTTTTTTTTCTGAATTCACTCATGGGTATATTTTTACACACCCATACTGTGTTGGGCCCCATGCTTGATTCTTGGGATTCAAAGACAGGGCTGCTGCTGAGAATCATCACCCTTGAGTGGCTGACAAACGACTCCCTAAAGGGGCAGTCCTTTTGCACAGATACTAAGGGCACCAAGAGCAGCAGAGACAGGCCATTTCCGGGGCAAGTAACACCTGAGCTGGGCCATAGAGCCAAGTAGCAGGCATTCTGGTAGGAAAACACTGCAAGCCACTGAGGCTGAGCTTAGTGTTTTACTGTGAGCGCTGTGGCCAGCCCACAACATTTTACACAGCGTCACTGTTTTCAAAAGACTTCCACGTATTTTTTCTCCCATTCGACCATTTTGACCCTCAAAATAATCATGAGAGGTTGCAGGCAAATTGCAGGGCAGGGTCCCTACTTGTCCTCAGCTGTTGGCTCTTCATTACTTTGATGCTTCCTTTCATGGGATCGAGATTCTGAAAGCCTTCCATGTGGCCAGGACCAGGACCTCAACACAATGTCATTCTCCCCTACTCATTTTCAAGTGGATTGACACAAAACTCGGTTTGCTCTTGAAAATTATAGGAGAATTAACCCGGAGTATTTTTCATTGAACCAGAAATACTACCTTACAGTAGCCAATGTTTGAAACAAAACCATCTGTGCTTATACTTCCAATACAAATACCAGCATTTTCTCAAGTTATGACTGGTAGCTGTCACTTTCCCCGGTAATGAACTGTAATGTGTAGACTGGAGCACACATTTGTATTTGATACCACATCCAGGCATGTTCATTGAACTAAGAATAAGCTCAGGTGGGGCCACATGAAGTGACACACCCTAAGAAGATTCTACAGCTGAGGCACCAACACATTTGTGTTTTCTTCTTCTACTTACTCTGTCAGTCGTCTCCTCTCAGCAAAGCTGATCACTGTTCCATTTGAGGAAATTTGCAAAGCAGGATGAGCTGTTTCTCTCAACAAGAGAAATCTGGTTCCTATTGCAGTTAAGAAAATAGGATTAGGGGGCGGATGTGGCTCAAATGGTTGGGCGTCCGTCTGCCATATGGAGGGACCTGGGTTCGATCCCCAGGACCTCCCGGTAAAATAAAAAAAAAATATATATATATATAGAAGGCGCATGGGCTGCCAGGCTCTGTGTGCCGCTGAGCTGTCGGGCCCCGGGAGCCATGCAGCACGATGATGACGTAACAGGGGAGAGACAAGACGAGATGCTCCGAAAGCTGCAGAAGCCAGGAGCCGTGGTGGCACAGGCGGCAGAATAACTGTCTCCTGCATCGGGAGTCTCCAGGATCGAATCCTGGTGAAGACTGGAGGATGAGAAGAGATGGCAGGAAACAGACACAGAGAATTACTCAGCGAATGGACACAAAACAGCAAATGGGGAAGGGGGTGTTGGTTAAAGTGGATAAAATAAATAAATAAATCTTTAAAAAAAAAAAAAAAAAAAAAAGAAAATAGGATTATAACATTGCCACAATGTCAAGTGCTATCCCAGGGCTGAGCCCCACATTTCCGATCTTAGTCTCCCTTTCCTCTGACATCAAAGTCCCCTGCTCAGTGTTTCCAGACCCACAGCTGAACCTTTAATCCATGACAAGGCATTTAGTGAATGCCAGTAGCCGGTTACCTCTATCTGCTGCCAGGTAGTTACACCTTGACAGATGTCTCATAAAAGAGCTCGCTCTGCTGATGTGTGGTCCAAGCACCAGCATCTACATCAGCATCTCCAGGCATCTGTATCACCAGGAGAATAGTTAGAAATGCAGCATCTCGGGCCTCACCCCAGATCTACTAAATCAGAGTCTGTATTTTATCAAGATCCACAGGAGATTCATATGTGCATTGTGGCAGTTTGATATTATTTATGAATTCTGAAAAGAAATATTGATTATGTTTGTAAATTAGTCTGTTTCTTTGGGCATGATACCCTTTGTATTAAATTTAGAGGTTTCATTCTTACTTGATTAAATTAAAATTAGGCTTTGATTTGGCCACATCAGTAGGACGTTGACTCCCCGCCCCTTGGTGGGTGGACACTCATAGAGAAAATGATGAGGCAGAGGAGAGAGCTTACTTTTGATTCTGGAGCCCCGGGGAAAGAGCTGAGCCATTTGCCTGATAGTTTACAGCTGGCCTTGTGGAGTGAGCAGAGCAGCTGAGCTTGGAAAGAGACGAGCTCCGGGAAGAGAGACAGCATTATGCCGCCTACAGATGAGAATGGAAGAAGCTGGGACCATGGAGCCTTAAAAGGAAGAGGAAGGCTGAACCCTTACAGAGACCAGCAGCCATCTTGCTCCAACATGTGGCAACAGACTTTGGTGAGGGAAGTAACTTACTCTTTATGGACTGGTAACTGTAAGCTTCTACCCCATATAAATACCCTTTATAAAAGCCAACAGATTTCTGGTGCTTTGCATCAGCACCTCTTTGGCGGACTAACACACATGTTAAAATTTGGAGAAGCACTGGTATAACCTAAAGGGATAGTTAGAATCGTGGAAGTTTTAGGTGCCATATTGAGCTTGCAGGCAAAACATTTTCTGGGCAGGTTGCCTTCAGGTTTTTTCTTCATAAACATCAGGCTGTCCTTAACTACACCACAAACGGCACAGGCATAGGGACAAGCTTTTGCTTCTTGGCAAATCACTTAATGTGCCATCCTTAATCTTGTGCCATTGCTGAGTCTAGGATAAGATAAAATGATCACCTATTCATTCCTCACTTCCCTTCACAATAATTGAGAACAACCAAACATTTTTTTTTTTATTTTACCGGGAGGTACCGGGGATTGAACCCCGGTCTCTCCATATGGTAGACGGACGCCGAACCTCTTGAGCCACATCCGTTTCCCAACCAAACATTTTTTGTTGGCAGTATCTGGGTACTTCCCCCCAAAACACCACTGAACAGTTTTTATCACTTCCTTGAGTTATTCATTCGTTTATTCATTCATTCAACAAACATTAATTGGCACAAGCTATTGCCAGGCACTGAGAATAAACAGAAGAATAAGAATAAAACTTGTTCATAGAGTTTACAGTGTAATAGAACAGGTTCTCCCTACCCCACCCCACCCCTACACATACCCCTACCCTCAAAACATACCCAGAAATCATAGAACATTGTGACTCAAACAGGAATCATCTGGGGAAATGTTAAAAACTACTTATGTCGAGGCCCATCTTCAGATAATTTAAATCAAAATCTCTAGGAGTGGGGCCTGGTTTCAGTATTTTTTAAGCATCCAGAGTGATTGGTAATGAACAGCCAAGGTTGTGAACCTCTAAACTAGAAAAATAAAAGGAATATCTTGACCTTTGACCAGCCTTGGGGTCCTTATGCCAAAAATCTAGCACTGAAAGCAGACTGGGGGCTTATGAAGTTGCCCCCAAGGATGGCTTCTCTGTACAGCAATAGAGAAAGAATGGGAATGTTTGAAAATAGCTCTTTGTATACGAAGGAGAAAGTACCTCTGGTGGAAATGAGGGCAGCTTCACTCTGTTCACTTGTCCCAAAAGCATTGATGGCTCTCACGTAGAAAAAGTAATTATCATTGGGCTGGAGGTTAACTTTCAACTGGAGTCCTTTAATTCCAGAGAAAGATCTAAATATAAGGGAAAATAATCATTTAAATATAATGGCACATACTAAATGACTCATCATATTTCAATTCTGTAGTGAATGAACATCTTTTATTAACAATGAATAACTTACATTCTTCCCTTTTTATAAGCACAGTGTTGGCAAACCAGATTCTACAAAAGGGTCATTGTCCACTAAGACTATGTTATTAAATCATTTTGGTTTTTGTCAACTTTTGTCCAATATATGCTTTCTAGAATATTCTTTGGAACAGAATCAAACTTTTAAAAAATTCATTCAGAAAACAACTAATTTTGTGGTTAATGAATCTCCAAGAATTTATTTTCTTTATCATTCTTCAGCTGAGAGGGCCCTTTTGGATTAAGGTGACGTTAAACCAATCTACAGTTCAAGGGACACTAATAATCTCATTAACAGAACTGAATTGTGAAAAATTTAAGATGAATAATGATTTAGTATATGACCAACATGCCAAAAGCCATCAAAGTTAATAGAAGCTAAGTATCTCTAGAGAGAGGAATATCTTTAAAGCATCTTGATCCTGGCCAAAAAAAAAAGAATTCTAATGGCTTAAAAAAAAAACCCTCCAAATTTGCTATTCCTAAATTGCCCATTTAAATTAAAAGAAAAGTGCTGGGAGTAGTGTCTAATTAGTAGTGGACTTGACTAGTACACTGTAAAATCCCAAGTATTTAAACACAAATGGACTTTCTGGATTTGAAGATGCAGCTCTCTGAACTTGCCAAAGAGCTCAGATAGTTTTGTACCTCTTTTGCACTCTCTTACTCTGCTTTACATTATAGCCTAGAGCAGGCGTTCTTAACAAGGAGTTGGTGAACTTGAATGAAATTCAAAAAACCAGTATTCTTGTGGGGACGTGTTGGTGCGGGTGTGATATATTTATTAAATAATACACAGTATATTGTGGACTTAGCAAGGGGTCCGTGGTTTGAACCTGACTGGCAAAGGGGTCCGTGGAGCAAAGAAGGTTAACAACCCCTGGCTTAGAGCATTTATACAAAGAAAGTACATAGTACTCTTTCTTTTAGCTTCCATTTGGGGAGGGCTTGGATTTGTCTGTTTGCTTTTGTTTATCTTTGTTATTATTTTGTTTTGAATTAATGTACCACAGTAGCACTGGAATTAAAGAGTAGTCACTGTTTATCCACAGATAGATTTTTTCCCCAGGTTATTTCTACTTCTATTGACTTATTTTCACTTCTCAATACCTGCCTTAAAGAAGAACATGGAGAACCATGAAAAAGAAAAAGTATCATTGATTCAGAAAAGAAACTAATTTAAAAGTTCTTGTAAGCAGAAAATCTGTATAGAGTAACAATCCATCACCCCCACCACTACCTGTAAAGTACAAAAACTCAGTGTGTTCCTGAGAAGCTGGGGTGGAATGAGGGAAACAGCCTAGGTCTATTTGTGTATCTTCTATTTAGTGCCCACTGTGTGGGAAAGGTCAGTGCAAACTTCTCACATTTTACTGGTTGTTATTTCAGAACCTATGGCCTGACCAAGACCTCAGGAGAGTACTATCTTTAGACACACTGAGAATGGATTGATGAAATTGAGCCATATGTCCACTAACAGCTAATTATGCATAAGTTAATTAATGAAAAACCATGTCTTATGATTGAGAATGTAATTCCTGACTAAAATGTCTAGAATATTATTCTGGGGTAAATGTACTGCATATGTTTGAATTTATGACTGTAGAGATGTTTCAAATGTACATTAATTATAATTAGTAATAAAACAATTATCTCAATAAGCACATATGGGCCTGAATAGAATTTCATACTTCATTCACTCATTAAATAAATATGTATTGATCACTTTCCATGTGCCCATGCCCAAGGAAATTTCAGCCTAGAGACGAATGAAACATACTGTTACACTTTCTAACAGTGCAGTTGTTAAATACTAAGGATACCAGTTTTTAGGTGTTTGCTCTTAAATTTGATGAGGTCTGTCAAGGAGGAAACTCCATATACATATAGTCAACTGCATGCTATGTCTCATTACTCATTTAAAGAATAAAGGTTTATTTACATGATACTGAAGTCAAAACATGGGACCAGATCCTGCTTTCAGTGCCTCAAACAGATGTCATGCCAATTTTGATAGATATACACAATGCCCTCACTGAATCTGTGAAATAAAAGCATCAGGCATGAAAATGAAATCAATAAGAAATGTGGTGGTGTGTTATTGTTTACAAGTTGCCATCTTATGCTTAATCACTAAAAGCAAAGTGAATAAGCTCAGATACATATGTTTTATTTCCATGCCTATTTATTGTCTAAGCTCACTTGGATGACATACAATATCTTCAGGTCAGTTGTCCCTACCTTTTACCCAACTGAAATCTTCAAAATTTTGGAATTTGAAATCTGAAGAGTGGCACCCTTCTGTAGATTGTGATTTATTTACTATATTTCAAAATCAAAACCCAAAACTTACGTAATTGCAATTGAATCCACATGATTTTGCATATTGTGCCAGTAGAGTTCAAGTTCACAGACCAAAGTTACTGAGACTATCCAAACTGGGGTAAGTTATCAGTAAATGAAACCACAGCAAATGGAACCATGGCAGCTGGTTGGTGCTTAGTTAAATAAATAATATGACTGATGTGATTATGATTAGAAGTGCAGAGGAGACTACATAAGCTGATTCTAAAGATTATACAGAAAGTAAACTAGCAAAAATAGCAAAGCAAAGCAAAGTCATGAAAGGGGAAACTATCCTTCCAGGTACTCCAAATTATAAAGCTATAATAATAAAAACAGTGTAGAACCAGAGCATAAATAGATGGATCAATAGAAGAGATTATAAAGGTCACAGTCAGAGCCAAGCACATTGGCTCTTGAGTACTTGACAATGGTAGCATTTCAAATTGAAAGAATAAATAGTGGTGTTTCTGCTGGGACAGCTGGATAGCAATCCTGAAAAAAAAAAAGTTGAATTTCCTATTTCACACTTTCTCCTGAAATAAATTCCAGATTATAAAAGATTTGATTTATTTAAAAAAAATGAAACCATTAAATACATGAGAGAATTTACATATAAATTGATAAATTCAATTTTAAAAATTATATATGGCAAAATATATAAAAAAATATTTGCAACTCATATAAAAAATGAGGGCTAATTTTCTAAAGAACTTCCACAAATCAATAAGAATATATACCACAATCCAGCAGGGGGGTGGGGGTGGGGGGACGGGGAGGAGGGGGAAAATGGGTAAAGAAAATGAGTCAACACCTCATAGAAAAGGAAGTATATAGCTCTTAAACATAGTAAGAGATATGCATTCAACCTAATAAGAGATATGCAAAATAAAGTAATAAAATACTAATAAAATCGTATTAAGATTCCATTTCCACCTATCAAATTACCAAAGGTAAAAAAAAACACCATGTGTAGCAAGGCAATGAAGAACCAAGCACTCATATACTGCTCATGGAAGTGTCAATGGCTGCAGCCTCTTTGGAAACAGGTGGTTACTATCAAAATTTAAAACATACACTCCTTTTAACCAGTCATTCTATATGTAGGAATTGATCCTATAGATATACTTGCACATGTGAGAAATTATATATGCACGGGGTTGTTTACTGCAGCAATGTTTGTGATAGCAAGAGAGCAGAAACAAAAGCCTAGCAATCAGAGATTGATCAAATAAGTTAAATTATATTTTAAAAACATAATACAATGGAGTTTTAAAAATTTGAGGCAGCACCATATGTGTCACAATGGGAGGCTCACTAGGCATAAAAACAAGGTGATAGAAATATATCTATATATTATATAAATATATATGTGTGTATGTATGTGTAGTACACTACCATTTGTTGAAAAAAAATATATACATATATAGGCATAGACTATCTAAAAGGATAAATACAATTCAGGTAACAGTAATTGCCTCTGGGGAGGAGAACGGTGTAGGTGAAGTATAGGTAAAAAGGAGACAATTTTCACAGGATTCCCTGTTGTAACTTTTGAATTTGTAGCACATGTATGTACTATTTATCAAAAATTAAATAAATAATGTACTTTTAAGGGCTCTCTTACAAGCTCAGGGATTCAGGGGTTGATTGGATGTGTTTGAAGAATCTCAAAGGGCACATTAGTTTGGACTTCGTAAAGCAGCTTCTCTAGGAATTTGATCATTCAACATTGCGTACAGGATGGAGAGAAGGAGTATGCACGTGCTTAGGTGAGCTGAGGGGCGAGTCAGCAGGTGGCTCTTCCCCATACCACCAGGTCTAACACCTGGATCAAGCATGGGGGCTGCATGTGTGCAGACACTATGGAGGAATCCAGGGCCATGACTCCAGGAGGCAGCCTACGGATGGTACTGCTGCTGCAGTGCACAGCAGATGGCTAAATATGAATTGTTTTTTAAAAACACAGTTGGCTCTTACTGGCATTCCTGTTGGCGGCACCAACATTCAGCCATTCAGCCAACACCATTTAATGTGAACTGTGAATAGAGGCGCTGCTGGGCCCTATGGGGACAGCTCATAAAGCAGTGTTCTCCAAACCTGCCTGGGCATTTGAGATGTTCTGAATTGGAATCTCTTAAGAAGGAGCTTGTGAATCTAAACATTTAGCAAGCATCCCAGTTGATTTTTATGATCAGGTAGATTTGGGAAACAAAAGTATAAGATGGGGTAGGGGTAGGGATGGTGAGAAGGAGAAAGAGGAAAAAGAAGAAAACTACATGAGAATATAAGCAATATTAATACAAGCACAACTAATTAAACAGCTATAGCTGTATGAAGCCATTAATATAAAACTTCACCTAACTAAAAAATGGAACTTTTTGTTTAAATATGTGGGGTTAAATCAGGATTAAGAAAAAAAAAATTCTTTACATATTGATGTCCTTCAAAAAATTTTTGGTAAATAAAAATTTTGAAGAGGACCACTTTTCTTTCAATAAATGAGAAAATTATGGAGACTCAGTGTTAATTAACCATCAGCTATTATTTCATAATAGTGCAGAAACAGAGCTCATGGTGGCTGAGTGCTACTGACATGAGCTTTCCTGTAATTAGAATCTCTCATAGAGTTAAAATGAGCCAAAGGATTCCAGTAGAAAGATCCTGGATTTTCTTTATAATTACCTGCAAAAGCCTGATTGATACCATTTATATTTCAGAGAATCCCAGGGGCCTAGTAACATTAATTATTCTCTAAGCTCTCTTTACCATTCCAAGGCTATATATGTGGACAATTACTTGGGGTCCCCACAGAACTGCCTGCACAGACCCTGATTTAACAGCATGCTTTCAGATCCATTTTAAGAAATGGTTACACAGGGAATGTTTTTGCATCTTTCAAAAACCTACTCTTAAAAACAATCACTATTATTCTTGTTCAATAGCCCTTACATAAAGATCTACAGGAAAAGTTCATCTTAGAACTGAATGTCAAAAAATATAATTGTCTCTCTTGGTGAAATTTTGTGCTTTCTCTAAAAAAAAAAAAAAAAAAAAAAAAAAAAACGAGTTATGTAATCTCTTTCTTTCTCCCTCTTGCTCTCTCCCCCTCCCTCCTGTTTTACCCTTAGCTGTCAGAAAGTTCAGATCTAAATCTTATGTTCCACTGAGGTTCTTAACGTGCACTTTCTGATACAATCTCCTCACCCCTGTATTATCTGGCTCTTGTTCTTACTGGGTTGATTTAGTGGTTCTGTTATGTGAACAACTTGACTACTTTTGGAAATTGACAGAACATAAGTTAGAAAAGGAACAGGTTGAGTTTCCATTGACTGAGGTCTTACTATACAACTAGGAGATGTTTGGCGTTTTAAATAAACAAAGTCAAATTAGACTCATCAGGAAGATTTCACTGGGAAAGCTGAATTCCAAGAATGTTGGGGGAGAAAATCATCTTCATGTAACTCACTCTGCCAAGGACTCCTTGTGAGGGATATAGTACAGCCTGGTCAGGAAAACAATACCATCCTAATGATCGGCAACTGGCTCCTAATTACTCAGTGAGTTTTGACCTACCATGTCAGTGACCATCATACTGTCCTGTGAAGCAAGCAGGGAGCAGAAATGACTGCCTTTTTTACTCCCAGGGCAGAAAGGGTCAAATCACTGGCCACTGACCACTGGTCATTCATCACCTATCAGCTCAAAGCTTGGCAAGAAAGTTCTTTGAAAAAGAGTAAGAAATGCTGCGATTCTCTCTTTCCTGCCCATGCACTAGATTCATTAGGAAACTCTCTTATTCGTCCTTACTATATAGCAAGGTGTCCCCAGCTGGAACACCCAACTGTGACAGACAATTCTGTTGTAGCCCCACCAGGTGCAGCCCTGGAAGCTGGAAGAGGGAGGAAGGCAAGCTCACAGGCCCCAACACCCACCCCACCCCAGGATGGCTGCCTGGAGAGGGGCTTCCCGCGGAGCAGACCCCATCAGAGCTGGGGAACTGGAGGTTCACTACTGACTACTTTGTGGCATATTGAGTCTCACAGATTTGTCATTCAATACACAGCTTCTCTCTGCACAACCCACACAGCTAATCCCTGTACTATATTTCTCTCAGTTTTCCCTCCTCCACCCACAGTTCTGCTGACTTCTCTCCACATAGGAGAGACAGAACAGCTGAGGAAACAGCAGAGCGGTGGAAAATTTTTGAAAGTGTCTCGAGCCCACCCAACCTGAGGAGAGCATTCAAGAAAAACAGGAAAAGATGAGTAGGAGCTCCCTCTGCCCCCACACAAAAGCCAGGGATTGTCACTCCCGCCCACCCCCAATCCCAACAGGGGCCAACTGCTGGGACAGAGCCACAGTGCCCACATGCAAAAATATGCAAATATATTCTCTGTGAGGATTATGGAAGGGAGGCAATTGCTCGGCTATTTCAAAACAGTGCGTCATGAAACTTGGGGGCACAGTAGGCTCATCCCATTCAAACGCCCACCACAGGAATTCAACCAGCACCTTTGGTCTTAAATTGGAATAGCTAGAGGCTATCATACTGGGAAAATGAGTGCAGGTCTGAAGACGGATGTGTTTCTGTTCTGACAACCAAAATTAGACTCCCCAATCTAGGGGACAATTCAATGCCTCCCTCAATTTTCTTTCTTTCTTTTTTTTTTTTCCCTTTTCTTTTTTTGGTTTTGTATTTTGTTTTTAATATTGCTCATTTTTTTCTCCTTTCTTTTTATTTTCTTTAAACTTCTCTTCCTACACCAGACTAAAGCTTTTAAGGCTGCCTGTTTTCCTTCAGGGATAGAGGTTAAGAAAGAGATGTGAACTCATTTAGTTCTTGCTCCCTCTCTCCTCTGCTAGAGATTCCAGCCAGTTTGATGACTTGGAAGTGGCAAGGGCAAAAAGAGATTGGCTGACCCATTCATTCATTCACAATTCATTCATTAAACAGACCTTTATAGAAGGTCTACATAGATAGTGTCCTCATCCTCATCCAGTTTATGGACTAAACTCAGTCAAACTAAGCCACATCAAAAGAAGTAATCTTTGGTTCTCCTTTATTCCTCTTCAGTGACCTCTGGATCAATTTTTGGATCCATTTTGGTATAGGGTTTTTGCATAGGACCCAGAATTTATTGGTTACATAACTAATGGATAAACAAGACTGTAAGTGCCCTTCCCTATAAGTGATCCATGAAAGGGTTCCCAGCCCACAGATTAGACTTGTCCTATCTCCTGGTTAAGTATGCAAAAGCTAAAATTAACTTATTCATCAAACTTTTTTACTTTGTTGACACAATTGGTTTTCTTTCCAGTTTGAATAAGAAATTATCTGCAAGGCTGGCCTAATTTTCCTTGTTGGTTTTAGTGTTATGTGTTTAATGCTAATTGATATTTACCTATTCAGATGAAACATATTTATTGAGTAGCTACAGTATAATAGATACTGTCACAGGCACTGAGGCTGCAGCTTTATATAATTACGGTCCCTTCATGAAGCCAATGAGGTAGAGAGATCAGACAACCCATGGTTTGCTGTTCTTTCAGAGAGATTAAGTAACTTTATCCACTGCCATGCAGAAAACCAAAGTGACAAATATGGTCCTAATGGAATTGAAAGTAGGGATTATTTGTATTTGTTGACTAGAGGTGATCAAATTTTGAGTTTCTTTGTTTATCAGTTCTACTGCCTGCCTGTTCGTTCACAGCTGGCCTCTTAAGGATTGAGTCATATAGATTACAGGTTAAATAATTAATGTTTTGTAGAGTGTTGAACCTTCAGACCCTGGAAGGAATGTTTTTAAAGATGGTTGTGAGAACCAGATGGTCAAAAGACCAAAGATATATGGCTACTCCCAAAGAGCAGAATTTTCCTTCCCTCCTGAACCCTTAAAAAGGAGAACCAAGAGAAACACAAAGGAATTTTGTGGCCCTGGACCTCTGAGATCAAGGATTAATTATTTCACAGTGTGTTGATGCCAACCTGGGGTATAACACCTTGAGGCTTCTATTGATGAGGGATGTGGTAAGTAAGCAATAGACTTAGCAAGCGAACAAGCTAGTAATTTGTGGCCTATAAATTTTTGCTTGCTTCAAAAATTTATTTGTTGTCAGACTCAGTAGAGAGCCAGAGGCTGGAGAATCAGCCCTGAGCAGTGGATTGTATATATCCACCAGAATATACCTATTCTGATATACCATCGCAGTTCTTGGCACTGAAGGGTCTTTTAGCACCTAACTGGAAAACTGCTCCCTCTCCAAGGCAGTTCCAAGCTATCAAGAGGACTTAGCATGTGGAATTTTCCTTCACTTCTGAATTTGCTGAACTATATCCATTTATTATCAAAGGACCCATCTATTGTTCTAAAGTTAATATAAACTTCTGTTTATCCAGTCCCTCATATGCTCTCCTGCAACAAGGAAAAGAAAAATTAACCCATTGGCAAAATCTCAAAGAGAATAAACTAATGACAAGCCTTATGTTTCAATAAGCTCAATTTTTGTTTTAATGAATTTTGTGGTGGCCATTTTTTCCTACAATGGAAATGTCATTGTTTCCTTTAGCTGTGATGAAAGCCCCCCACCCCCACCCCCCCTTTTTTTTTCAGGGTTTCAGAATGATCAGGGAAAGGAAGAATTAATCAAAGAGATTTTAAATGATACTGTGTTCTTTCCTTTATATATCTATGTTTTTCATGTGTCAAAAGAAACAAAGAAAGCATAATAACTCCTAGTTATTGGGCTAATTCAGTCTGTGTAATGAAACAGATTTTAAAATTAGTGGCAAGAATAAGACAGACCTGGGTTTGAAACCTGACTTGAAACTCTTACTCCACTATTAAATACCTTTGTGATCTTGGCCAAATTATTTAACCTCCCCAAGGCTCAATAAATGGAGTTCATTACCAACTTCAAGAAGCCAGTAAGATTTAGTACAGTTCCTGGCATATGGGAAGGTCCTCAGCAATGCCATTTCTCCTTCCACCTCCCTTTTCCTTCTCTCTGTAGCCACATTTATGAGATGATACAGTTCTCTCAGTCAGATGGCTACTATGTCTCAGGGTTTCCAGATCTCTGCTGATTTAAGTGCCCAACTGTGCTGATATTACATATTCAAATGCCAGCTGGGGGCTGATGCCATAACAAGAATGACTCATTTCAGAGCACACCCTAGCAGTCTGATCCTTTCTCAGAGAGAGAGAACTGGGTTTTCCTCACTGATGGTAGAGAATGGTGAGAGAGGTTGTCCTGAGACTCAGGTACTTCTGACATGGTGTTCTCACAGCATCAAGGGTTCTTCACAGGGAAGGTGCGGGTCCCCTCCTTAGTGACATTAATCAGAGTTAGCAGAAGCTTCGGCTTTGAAATCTGACAAAGCTGGATTTGAATCCTGATTGCCACTCACTATCTGGGTAGGCTCTCACAGTGTCTGTTTTCTCTCTGAGCTCTTGGGAGATTAAATAAGGCAGCCTACATAAAGCACCTAGGACACACTGGTACATAGTAAATGCTCAATGAAAGTCATTTGCAAATGTACTGAATGCTACTAAACTGTTCACTTTAAATGGTTAATTATGAAATGTGAATTTCAGCTCAATTAAAAAAGGAAAAAAAATGTTATTCATTCTCTCCCTCTGCCTTCTCTCTTCTCCCTTTCTCCCTCTTTCCCTCTCTCTCTCTGTCTCTCTCTGTGTCTCTCTCTGTCTCTCTCTTCCTGGCCAGAGTTCACCTCTAAGTTATTTGCTGATTATGAAGGCTGCCTTTCAGCAGTTGGCACTATTAATGGAGATGTTGTTCCCTGCACACTTACTATGTTCTCACATTTGCTGAAATGCCTACATCCCACCCATACACACACTGCCCAACATTAATTCATCCTTTGATCATTATTTGTGAAACTTGTCTTCACATACTTGAAAGAAACTATAATTTTTGCTCAGTTGTATGAAACCTCACATGATATAACTAAAGAGTTGTTGAATGATCATGAAGATAATCAAGAACTTAAATAGTACACTTTATTAAAAAGCTGTCTAATTTTATACCATTATTTCTAAGTTCCATAACCTACCAAATGGTTTATCTCAGTAAACTTGGTTGAAAATAAAGCTAAAAATGTCTCTATTAAAATATGAATATTAATCATAATGATCTTAATATTCATTGTAGAAACTGAAGGTGCTTTATTGGCATGAGGTTGGAGTTTCAGAAAACCTCAGTAGATCAGTTAACGTCCAAGTGTCCATTGGATGAACGTCCCTTTATAGATAAATTTTAGTTTCATAATTTTCATGAGAGAGCTTCACATTTCTTTTTCCTGGAAGAATCTCTAGTTTCTTCATGCTCTTGGAGTGGCAAATATACCTCTGTGATGATATATGTTTAATTAGCTCCTTTATATTACTGATAATCATGGAGACATTCAGAATTACATTATACACAAGCTTGCTATTAGTTTCCTGAGGTAGGTGGTACCTATTCTGATATAACTAGTAAAACGTATATAAAAATATGCATAAACCCTGTCTAATGACTCAAGTTAAACATGCCTCTAAGAATGTTCACTGTTATTAAAATTCACATGCATTTTTCTTATGAGGGGGCTATTATTCATGTTTTTATTATATACTCGGAGGTCATTGACAAGGAGTGATCAAGCTGCAAATCAAGTCAACAGCTTAACTAGCTCAGCAGGAGTTTAGGAAGCCTTTTTCCCCCTGTGAGCACAGGCCTAGGAGGTTAACTTAGGGCCCTGAGCTTAGTTCCTGGCACCTGGGTTCCGAGGAGTGCTTTCCAGTGGAGAGGGGTCCTCACCTGAGACCCTCACCCTCAGGAGAGTGCTGTTTGCAGTACTCCAGAGTGTAGGTCTCAGTGGCCTCCAGGTTGGTGGGCCGCCATCGGATGGTGGCTGTGTTCCAACACACGGTACAGTCCTCGGCACGGATCACAGGGGTGGAGGGTGCTGCAGAGAGAACCAAACCAATAGTTGGTGGAGCAATGCTAGCTGTTTTCCTGGTACCCTGGGAAGAATACTTTGGCATGAGTTTAATTTAATTTTTTTTTTTTTTAGGAGGTACTGGGGATTGAACCCAGGACCTCGTACATGGGAAGCAGGCATTCAACCATTGAGCTACATCTGCTCACAATGAGAGTTGGTTTTTTTCATTTATTTGTTCATTTTTGTTTTTAGGAGGTACCTGGTATCAAACCCAGGACCTCAAACATGGAAGCATGCGCTCAACCACTTGAGCTACATCTGCTTCCCAATTAAATTTTTTATTAGAAAATACATTCTTTCTGAGGGGAGGGAGAGAGAAGACTATCTGTAATATGGGGGCATTTTCGGGACATTGGAATTGTCCTGCATGACACTGCGATGATGGATACAGGCCATTATATATTTTGTCATAATCTACAAAATCGTGCAGGATAGAGTGTAAATTATAATGTAAACTATAGTCCATGCTTAGTAGCAATGCTTCAATATGAGTTCATCAATTTTAGCAAATGTACCACACTAATGAAGGTTATTGTTGATATGGCAAAGTGTGGGAGGGGGAAGGGGTGGAGCATATGGGAATCCCTATTTTTTTATGTAACATTTATGTAACCTAAAGCTTCTTTAAAGATAAAAATTAAAACAACAACAACAACATTGTGGTTTGAAACCCCAAAAGGGATAAAAATTTATATAGTGAAAAGTATCCCCCCAACTCCTACCCTCCAAATTGCCCAGTTATCACTAACATTAGCTTCTTATAAATCCTACCAGTTTCTTTATACATAGAGAAGCAAATTAAAATAAAGATTGTTTTGCTATCCTCCCCCTTACACAAAAGGTAGCAAAGATCTTTCCCTTCAGTAGGTGCTCAGTGAATACTTGCTTTAAAAAGCAAGAAGGAAGAAAAGAACAAAGGAGGCAAAAAGCGAGAGTGAGCCATTTCTTCCCCGGAGGCAGTTGCAATTATCTTAAAGGCAATGCAGCCCTGGCTTTGGCTACACCTTTTGCTTCAGTCCCCTGTGAAAAGATTATCATTCTCAGTTGAACACCATGCTTAAGACCTTTTTGGAGCCCCCAGCATCCTTAGGATGAAGCAACCATGGCTGCTATGCTCCAACATTTCTCACCTCATGTTTTCCCTCTTCTTGTTTTTAAGTCATGAAGAAATAATACCAAACTTCTTCTAGTGGCTTGTACACTCCGTGCAGTTTCTTACTTCGATACCTCTGTCCCTCTGTCTTCTTCAAGTGGAATAGCTTCCTTTAACATGTTACTTCCTATTGATCCTTTAAACGATTTAGTTTCGGCATGAGTTCTAGGAAGACATTCCTGATCATGCCCTTCCCCCAGGCTGTCTCAGGCACCCTCTGGAGTGCTCTCATACTAACCTGTGCATGTCTGGATCATGGCCCTTACCACAAATTTGCTATGATCTCTGTTTGCCAGTCTCCCCACTTCACCATGAGCTTCTTGTGAACAGGAAGCCAGTCTTATTTATCATTATAGCCCTGGCACTTTGCACACACACAGCATATGATAGGTGCTTAATAAATGCTTATTGGTTGATCTCAATAGTCTGTGAAGAATTAGTTCCTAACATCCCCTTACCTGTTTTAAAAATCGCCCTTTCACTGGGCAGGCTGCATCCAGTGAAGTTTACAGCCATTACCCACACTTGGTAACATCGGTCAGGTTCCAAATCTTCAAAGATGCAGTAGCTTTCTTTCACTGTCACTCTGTATTCTTCTACCAAGTCTAGCATAAAACACAACCATAAACTTTAAGGTGACTTCCAAAGTTATTTGGAAGTCATAGTTATTGGACAAAGTAGCCAATGACTTTTCTCAGTGGAAAACCCAAACTAATAAACTCTTACAGATATCATATGATAGCTAGCACTTTAGAATACATAAGAGGACAACAGAATTCTGAAAAGGGATTTAGAATGACAAAGCATTACTTGTGAATGTGAACACATCAGAAAATAATAGCATTTTAGTAAGACTCTGAGCTTCATATACCACAATTAAAGTAACTTACTTCAATAGCAAATATTAAAATTGCATAGAGTTTATGTTAGCTTAAATCTCAGTAATAAACTCTCAAAAAAAATTTTAAGAAGCAATGCCAGGGGCCATGTGGCTCAAATGGTTGGATGTGGCCATCCATCTCCCATATGGAGGGACCTGGGTTTGATCCCCCAGACCTCCCGGTAAAATAATAAATAAATAAAACAAACAAACAAACAAACAAACAA
This sequence comes from Tolypeutes matacus, assembly GCA_026826555.1. Classification (NCBI taxonomy): domain Eukaryota; kingdom Metazoa; phylum Chordata; class Mammalia; order Cingulata; family Chlamyphoridae; genus Tolypeutes; species Tolypeutes matacus. The sequence goes on from JAKSZT010053785.1 coordinate 4,867,440, forward strand.
ATAAATAAATAAATAAATAAATAAATAAAAGAAGCAATGCCAATATTTCAGCACAGTATACCATAAAATAAGAATAAACCCATTTTAAAAAATTTATATTGTTCCAAAGCATCTTTACTTTTTTCTCAGTTTTATTCACATACCATATAGTCAATCTTTACATTTTAATATGCAGTATGTTTTCCAAGTTTCAAATCCTGGTTTCTGCTCATGAATTCCAAAATTATTTCAACTTAAAGAAATACTTGAGTAATTTTGAGGCCACAAACTAATAAAGTCTAAGAAGTAATTTTGTTCAATCAAGACATTTTCCTTTTAACATCTCTTAAATTATTTCACCTTCAATATTTTAGGAGTAAAAATTACTCTTTACCATTCTAAACATCTGTCCCTTTGAACTAATCTGATTATTCTCACCAAAATTTTCTCTCTTTTGAAAAAATGATTTTCTTTATTAAACAAGCCTATAGTCATTTCACTTATACTCCCTACTTACCCTTGAAGTCACATCTTCAGAACTCCTCCCATTAAGAAACCCAGATTGTTTCTTTTTATAGGCAACTTAGAAGCTCTTCTACTCAGCATGGTCTCTTTAGCTGCTTCTCTCTTTCCCAATGAGCTATACTTTATGAATAGAAAGTTTCAGTTCTAAAAACAATTTAAAGAACATTGTTTGGGGATTGAATCACGTCCCAAAGCATGTTCAGGTCCCAACCCTTGATCCTGTGGGTGTGAACCCATTTGTAAATAGAACCTTTGATGATGTTTTTAATTAAGGTGTGCCCAAACTGAATGAGGGTGGGCCTTAATCCAATATGGCTGAAGTCCTCATAAGCAAAAGAAATTGGACATAGAGAGAGAGAAGCCATAGGGGAGCAGCCAGAAGCTGGAAGTCAATGGAACCCAGAAGAGAAAGGAGATGCCACCCAGTTCAGTGCCATGTGATGGAAAAGCCAAGGAACTCCAAAGAGTTCCAGCCAGCCAAAAGATACTAATCCCAGGAGAAAGCAAGACTTCTAGTCTCTGAAACCATGATTCAATAAATTCCTATTGTTAAGCCAACTCATTTTATGGTATTTGTTTTAGCATCTGGGAAACTAAAACAAATGTCATAAAGACTTATACACACAAAAAAGCATTTCTCCACGGTCCAGAAACTCTGACAGCCATTTTCAGTGCAATCATTCCTTTAGGCTAAGTCCTGTTATCCCAGCACTCCCTTCAACAATGCACACAATATATGTTACTGCAGAACTATGACTCAGTAGTGATTATCACACTGTAGATCATCAGATTAGTTAACTGTCATCTCAGCAGTTCATGGTGCTGAAATAATCAGACTCAAGACAGGTAAGTGCTTACAGGGGTAGGGGAGGAAAGGGGAAAAACTCAAAAAAAAGTACTCCAGGTAATAAATAATTAGGAGGGGTCTTAGAGTGGCATGAAGTTTCATGTTATAGCTAGAGTAAACAGAGGAGATACAAAAGAGATGCATGGGGTAAAGATAGAGATGTGTGTGGTATAACAAAACAAACACATAACAAACAAAAACATGAATTTTGGAGTCTAAGAGATCTGTGCTTGAATCCTGCCCCTGCCATGCACAAGCTGTGTGGCCTTGGGCAAATTTCTTAACCTCACATCAGTTTTCTCATCTGTGAAATGGGGATAATAATACTTATCTCGACATTGCAAGGACAGATATAGGCCATTTTACACCAGCATATAACATGCATAACTGTGTGGGAGAGAGTGTGGTTTACAATGTGAACTATGGTCCATGCTTAGTGGCAAAGCCCCAGGCTGTGTATATCCATTGCAGGTGATGTGCCACACTAATGAAAGATGTTTATGTGGGAGGTTGTGGGAGGTGTGGGAGGTGGGGTATATGGGAATCCCTATAATTTTTGTGTAACATTTATGTAATCTAAGTATCTTTTAAAAAATAAAATAAAATAAAAGCAACACTGATTCCAGAAGAAAAAAAGAACTTATCTCGTTGTGTTATGACAAGCATATATGGTAATAGATGCTCAATAAAACTGGAATCCTTATTAAAAAAAACTTAGTTGTCTTTACACTATGCCTGAAGTTTGCTTTTTTAAAACACTTTTTTCTAAATAAGTATTACATGCCATCTTAAAGACTTAAATATTAGTAACAGTGAAATATATTATAATTCATTCCTTATTACAAATTAGGCTCTTGAGTTTTGTAATAAGATGTGAACCCTGTCTTGTGCTCATCTGGTTTCTAAAGAATATATTGGTCTGACTTCAACAAGCAACACAGAATGCCAACACTCTCAGTTCTCATTCGTCAGGAAGTACAACCTCAAACTGCCTGGCTTCTGGTTCTTATTAGAAGTCCTAAAGAACAACAGAATATTCACAGAACCTCAACTATAAGACATGCCATCCATTCACCCTACTAAGCACTTTGACTTCTTAATTAAGAACATTAGAAGACTATACTTGAGAACTGCGAACACTGAATTAAGCTTTAGAGTTTGCTTGTGGCTTTTACCAAATGTGGATCTGAGAAACTGCCACCATGTATCCAATGCCGTATTTGCATTGGTGAATTAAAATTATGGTGAAAGACATTGTCCTGTATACAGCTCATTTCCCCGCAAAAAAGTGGGACACATTTATTACACTTTTCTTTTAGACTTCAGGGATGGTTAAAACTTTACTCTCTATGAACCCCTGGCATGTTAATACCTTTCTGAAAATGAGAATCATTTAGTTGCTCTTATCCTTCAAAGACAAATTTGAAACTGAATTACAATATTTATGTTGATCTTTATGTTGATAATTATGCATTTTCTTTGCCTTGATCCTGATTTCAAATTTTGCTTATATGTTATTATCTTATTGTATGTGTTTTTATGGTATGTGACTATAAATGTTTTGTGGAAAGAGTCATAATATGTGTATGTTTAAATACTTCACCTTAAGATGTACCTGTATTTGTGAATCTATGACAAATCACAATCTTACCATTTGCTTCTAGGTCATCTTGTGGCTCCTCCATGCAGTAAACCTGGAATGAATCAATGACATCTTCCTTGTTCATGCTCCAATAAACTGCAATCGTTGTGCTAGTAGCAGAATTTGGTTCCTGAGGTTCTAATCTAGGAGGCTGTGGAACTGGAATATAAGCAAGATTTATTATAACAAATACCATTTTTATTGATTAATTCTTTTTGCAAAAGTTACTTATGTTTTTTGAAAAAAATCAAACAATTCAGAAATACATGGAGTAAAAGAGGAAAGGCTTCCTTGGTTCCAACACCTTGCAACCCCAATTTATTCCAGTAGCAACCATTGTTATTGTTGAGTGTGTATTCCTGCAGAATATGTGCACATATAATACACATAGAAATAAACAAGAATGGATCCCAAAATGGGATTACTTGATAACTTTTCTATAGTAGTGTTATGATTAGAACAGTAAACTTACACAGGTTAAAGATTCCATCAAATGACTCGGGTTATACTTCAAAACAAAAACTTGAGTATGCTTTGCTAGATAACCAAAGCTGTGTCCCTATACATTCATATACAGTCTATAATATTCACAAAGGAGATAAATGAAACCGTTTTAAGATATAGTTGCTTTTTCTTCAAATCTGCAAAGGGCTTGCATGAATATAATATCAAAATATACTTTCTGAATCTATTATCCCATTTCCTCTTTCCAACATGATTATACCTAGAGATTTTCTTAAAAATCAAAGTATAAAAACTACATAGGGGAAAAAGTATCTTATTACCTGATTTGTTTAAAACATCTAGCATAATTCTATTGTTCTGCATTTTAAAGACAACAATATTCTCAAGTGCCTTACTAGAGATTTAAAAAGTTTATAATTATGAATATTGAACATTAATGGTATATTCCATACTATAAATCAAGCTTCTATGCAATTCTCCAAAATTAATGAGACACAAAATCATTGAACAAAATATATTTTACATATCACAGGAAAAGGTTATTCCCATGATTGAAAAGATGTCATGCTTTTAAATTTATTTTTGTGGCTATTTTTTTCTAGTTAACAATTTCCTGAGAGATAAAAGACATTGTCCTGTATACAGCTCATTTCCCCGCTATTATTTCATGAGATTACTGTATTAAAAAGTTGACACTAAAAGAAAAGAAAACAAAGGTTAGTTCAATAACAAAATAAAAACAAGAAAAAATAAATAGGTGCAAAGAATAGAACAAAATGAGGCAAATTGAAAGGACTCAAAAAAGAGATAAAGAGCTGAAGAAATACACAAACCATAAAACATGAAAAGCAGGATAGGAGAATGGTCAAGTTCATGGGATTCAGAGCAGAAAGCCTGGACTAAGGTTAAATCCCAGGGGCCCCCCCCCCCCCTTACTAGCCATGTTATCTCAGCCTCAGTTTCCCCATTTTAAAAATGAGAAAACAATAATACCATTACTTCATAGGGTTATTGCAAGATAATGTGTGCCAAGTCTTGGCAAAGTGCCTGGCACACAACCAGAGCCCTGTGGGTGATAGCACCATCATCTTCAGCAGCTTTAACACAAACAGCCAAACAAAGGGCCAACAAGGAGAATTCAAGCAGTTCCAAACCTTCAACGGAAGATTTTGTATAAAAATGGGGCAGTATGAGATCAAAGAAGGATATTGGACAAGAACTCACCTAGAGATTCAACTCTTCAAGGAACTTGCTATATGACCTTGGGCAAACCTTAATCTCTTTGAGTCCTTTTTTATGAAATGAGGGATTTGGGGCTACATGATTTGAGGGCCCCTCCAGTGCTAACATTCAGAAGAAAAAATGGCCTTAGCAAGAGCACAGAAAAGGCAAGAGATGGCAGGACATCCTTGAAGATGGGGGGCTGAACTAGGGATCCATCATTTTGTAAATCAGAGGCCACAGGGTAAGATATGCTGAGCAGGCTGCATGATAAGGCAGTCGGGAACACCTCCTCAAGGACTAATTATGGTTCAGAGATGCTCACACTATATTTAAGTTTACTCAGCAGGAAATTATCACATTCTAAGAGGTCCATCCAGCTAAATGGAGTTCAGTAAATTTTCATGTTGCCCAGGCTTATTGAAGAGTCAAGCAGAATGCTTCAACTGTTGTCAACTGTCTTTGAAACAACGTCAGAGAACTTTTTTCCTATGAATTATACATTGAGATAGAATTGCTTATTTAGATTACATCTATCTCTTTTTAAATGGTAACATTTTTTCCTCTCTCTCTCTCTCTCATTGGTAGCTTACAAACTTAAAAACTGATCATCACTCTCCCACTCCCCATCCCCGCCCCAAATCACCTAATTTTAAGGAAGAACCAGTTGTAGGGAATTAAGCAAAGAGTAAAGGCTAAATTTACCAATGTGTTCCTTCCCCAAAAAGCATTAAAGTTAAAACATCCTTTTAAAGAATAGTCCATGGATGTAATCTAATAATAATGGCTGGATTTACAACTTCTATTTGGAAAAAACATCAAAGACCTAGATTTTATATTAGCAACTTTGTTTACATTTCTGTAGTAATAAACTTGAATAGGTGTAATGCCCCAAAATAGAAAATGGAATTTTTAAGTCTTCTTTGCCAGAGGCTAAGGAATTGAGCAAAGGCATTAACCATAGCTTTTCCTTTGTCTGATGAAAGTGCCCATAAAGAACCTACTCTGCGAGCTAAGCACTCGATATACTTGGACTTCAGGACCTGGGGCTAAAGATTTCCACTCAACTCGGCTTTCAAAAGGTCCCAGGAACCCGAGTCAAGGAGCCCTTGGACATTACTAATCCTTGTTTTTTTCTCTTTTCATAGAGATGTGCTCCTGCCTCTCTGGGGAAGGGAAGTGGTTAAGTGCAAACTCCCCACCCCACGTGTACCCCCACCTGATATGTGGTCTTGAGCAATATGATGCTTTTCTGTTCTGCAGTTTCCTCACCTGTCAAATGGGAATAATAATAATATCTACCTCCTAGGGTTGTTGTGAGATTAGATGATGTGATATGAGTAACAGTCTTTCCACAGTGCCAGGCATCATGTAAGTATCAAATAAATGTTTGCCACTGTTCTGTTTCTCAGTGGAAAGGTCATGTCCTTTCCCCCATTTTATCTATTTAGTTTAGGTTTAGGGAGTGATCAGATTAACTTTTCAGGTACCCAGTGAGGACTTTATATTTGAGAGGCATCACTGGTCACAGAATGAGGAAAAACTATTTTCCAGTTCTCTGAAGCAGATGCACAAAGCATCTCAGTCTCAGAGATCAATCTTTCCATAAACAGTTTCCAACTACTGGGACTGCCATGTGAACTATTTCTCAGTTAATCATTTACTTTAGGAAAATTTCACTCTGTAACCTCTAAAATATATAAAATTTCCTTTCATTGCCTAGCAGGTATTCAAAAGTATATCTTTCTAAATGAAAAACAGCATATAGCAAATTTCTTAAAAGCAAAATATCTGCTCTGTTAATCAAAATTTCTTAGTTTGTAATCACTGCTCTATTCTGATGCCTCTCAGAGACATTACAAGAAAACACCTTTTTGTTTTGAGACATTTCTAGAGAAAACCCATTAGCATAGATAAATGAATTTTTCACTTTATATAGGGTTGGGTTTTTTCTTTTTCTCCTTCTCCTTCTCCTTCTCATTCTCCTCTCCAAGACCCAGAGTTTTTTGTTTGTTTTTTTAACCAGTTACTAAACTCTTCCTACAAGAATGAAAGTTAATTGCCAATTTAAAAACAGCAGACTCTAAGGTAGTTTTGGGCTACTATAGTATTTTTTCAGGGGGACAACTGAGTACACTGCACAGTAAATGAAACCTGGTAACTTCACTGAAACAGAGCAGCTTTGAGAAATCTAAATAAGTTACATTGTCTTGTTTGTTAAAATAGCACATTAAAAAATATTTTGAAGAGCGGGCAGGATGCTTCTGACAGCTGAGTGGGAGGCTTCTGGCTACAGAGCATGTTGCTGAGCTGTTAGTTCTCTAATCTGTTTAGTTTGAAAAAAGGAAAAGGAACTGAATTTAAGAGGAGAAAACCACTCATAAGGAAAATCTGTTCAACATGTGTGAAAATATTGTATTTATTTTTCTTTCTATGCCTGGCTGCTGGCATGAAGCAAATAATCTCTAGAAGAGAGAGAAAGAAATCCTATTTTAAAAAGAAAACAAAAGAGGAGACCCCTTGGTTTCATTGCTACTTCCTCTCACCTCCTCAATATCCCAGCAAAGTCATAAAACTTCAAATGGAAAATACACTTTATAACTGAAATGGTATGCTAGCCCCATGCTTTATTTCAGAATCTAGTCTTCAAATTTTACAACCAAGACTTTTCCTTTTTCAAGTATATTTCCTTACATTCACAAACTTTACAAAACAAGCAAAAACTGCTGAATTTCATCAAGATAATTAATCAAGATAATTCTTACCAGCCACTTGTTTTAACATCTGGTCACTTTTTGTCAAACTGTCGTCATAATGTTCAAAAAGTGAAAATGCAGCAGGCATTTTCTCTAAAGAAGCTGTGTTCTCCATTGCAGAAAGCAATCTATCAAGGAGAAAATATCTCTGTATAAGTCAAGAAATTATTAACAAGCATGATGAAAGGTAAAAATAATTGTTCAAAATGAAGTTGTGGTAGTGGTTGGTTTTTATGAAGCAAGACCTCTAATTGTATCCAAAAATTATTTAAACTGTTTCAAAATCTGGAAAAAATATGTATCTAAAATCTATTCTTTGGGTTCTTTGTTGAAACTGTTAGCATTGGAAATTTATTCCTATATTCTCAAATTGGAAAGGTTATATCAAATTATGTAATCTCAAATTTTGTATCTATCAAGTAAGTCCTAAAAATTACTATATTTAATGACTATTTTATTGATTTCCTAAAGAACATACTTATTTAATGTTTACCTACTATGTGCCAGGCACTGTTCCAGGTACCAAGGCTATAGCAGTGGAAGAGGGTAAAGTCTATCATTCTTTTTTTAATATACATTTTAAAATAAAATTTTATTGAAGTATATCATTCATACATGAACATACATAAACAATAAGTATATAGTAAAAGTTGTGAACTTAGAAAACAAGCATGCATATCATCATATGTCTATCATTCTTAAAAGACTGAATGAGCCACAGTTCACAAATTAACAGCATCTACATACTCAAGACCCTTTTAGAGTGATGCCAACAAATGCTCTTAGCATTTGTATCCAGGAAATAGGTGTAAAAAACAAACAAAAAAACAGGTCAACTCTGAAGGGCAAGATGACTTCTTCCCCTTATATAAGGAGAAATGACTAAAGCATTTCTCTTTAGTTTGAAGGGCCTCAAATTAGATTAAGAGCTTTCCTCTGGACACCTCTCTCAGGCAGGGCTGGAATTATCTTCCAACAATGAAGCCAACAGGGAGGAACTGCATTGGCTTCATTATCATTGGCTTCTTGATTTTCTCAGCACAGACCTATTTCAAAGCCTTTGCACTTACTCGTGGATCCTTTTATGGCTCCTTCCCTCGCTTAGCTAAAGTCCCTGTTCACATGTCAGCTCCTCCAAGAGGCCGTCTCTGAGTACGCTGCTAATACAGCCCATTACGTCCACTCTATCCATTACTTGGCTTCATTTTACTTCCTCAAACTTATCACAACCTATTTGTTTTTTGTCTGTCTACTTCACTAGAAGATAATCTACATGTTGTGTTCACTGCTGTATTATTACTTGGCACATAGTAGGCATTTAAGAAATATCTTATGAATGAATAAGAAGCCAATAGTTTCTTTTGGGTGAGAAAATCAGGAGCTCAGTTCTGGTAAATTTTTGATTAGTATGAGGAAAAAAGATTATAAATATAATTAAAATAGGTCATGAGTGTCTACTACGCTTATTGAGTTAGGGACAATAAAATTCACCTTTATCTGATTTAGGGGTGATGGTTCTAGTAGGGGCTTCTGTGCAGAAGTAGCATTTGGGCTGGGTCTTAAAGAATGAGTAGGAATTTCCTAGATGGAAAAGGGAGTAAGGGTGTAGTAAATAGAAAAACAGCATGAACAGATGCATGGCGGTGTGAAAGAGTGTGGCTCCTTCAAGGGCCAGGCTGGATGGGGTACCTTGAGAGTTAACTCTAACTGGTTAGAGCTAAAATTAAAAAACTGGTTTGTTTTGATGGTGAAGAGCCTTTCATACCCACTGAGGAGTTTTGATTTTTATTTTTTAAGGCAAGGAGAGCCACAGAAGTGCCTACACAAGTGCCTACACAAGGGAAGTTTAGAAGAATACCCTGCCAAAGGTCTGGAGAAGGATCAGAGCAAATAGACTAAAGAGGCAGTGAAGTCAGTTAGAAGGACACCACAATAGTCTAGGTGAGGGAAGACAGCACAATCCTCAGTTAAGGCTTTGGGGATGCCGAGGGTAGAAGGAAAGATGCAGAAGTAAAATATGGTGGTGGCTAATAGCATATACTAAGGACTCTTAATAAACATTACTGACTAAATGGGTTCCTGTAGCACAAAAGCTCTGGCTGCAGATACCACAAATAAAATGTTTGAGTTTTGCCTTCTGCACTGACCTGCTCAGTTTTAACATCAGCATATGACATGGCAAGTGGACATCTTTCTATGAGTAGGTCCTAAATGATTTTGACTCCCCTTTTTCTCATTATAATAATGCAAAAGAACAAAATGGAGAGAAAAAAATGCAACCTCTTAACAGAACAGCATTTTCTAAGCAAGTGTGTTTTTCAAGATAAACAAATTTTGAGTCTAAATATGCTTGACAGCACTCCTTAATTTAAGCATTTTTAGTGTCAAGAAAAATAATTTAATATGCAAGAACTGTCTTCAGAGATGTAATATGAAGAGGAAAAAGAAGCTAGGTAAAATAAACTAGATAATTAGTACTTCTTATAAAAAAGAAACACCAATAACTTGGAGACTTTGAAGCAGAACTTGTTTTTGAGGACATGAAAAGCTTCTTTGTAGTGAACAATCAAGCTTCATCAGCTGTGTGTGTGTGCACGTGCATGTGTTTAACAGGACTTTCTTTAATTGCTCATATTTCTCTACCATATCCCAGAATTTTGTTGTCTTTCTTCGTTACAGAAAAATAACAGTTATCACAGTATATTCCCCCCTTTGGTGACTTGGAGCTTTAGCAAAGATTAATTCATTGTCAATTGGACAATATAATTGAAATTAATTAAAATGACACACAGATGAACAAGTTCAAGAACAAAACCAAAGAAAATATATTTGTTATTAAACAGATGTCAGTTCATATTTGCAAGTTAATATTCTAACGGTTAGAAAACTGAAAATGTGCTATAGTATTTTTTAAGGTAAAAGCATTTATAAATTTTCATTCACCAAATTTTCTTACCAATCAGTATCTTCCATGAATGGATTAAATAAAATAAGCAAATAAGCACCTACATGTTTAGAGAATATGGGATGGCACTACAAATCAATTTACTATTTGGATAAAAATATATATCCAATCATATTTAGAAGAAATGTATAATTAAAAAAAAAACAAAACTGGCCTGGGTATCAGTTTCAAGATCTGACTATTGTATGTCATCTGTAAGAACTGTTAAACATTCAGATACCCAGTCCACCCTGGAAATTCTGATTTAGTGAATCTGGGGTGGGGGCCCAGGATCTCTGATATAACAACATGCATAGGTAATTCAGATGCACAGTCAGTTTAAACAACCACAGGGCCAGAGGAAGGATTGTTATAAACCAGAGGTTCTCCACCCTAGCTGTATATTAGAATCCCCTAGGGTGCTTTAAAAAATGCCCAGGCCACACCCTGGACCAATTAAATCAGAACCTCAGGGGGTAGAGGCATAAAACCTTATCAATTAATGCTAATATTAATAGACAATTAATTTTTCTAAAACTATTGGTAATATTCTGTTGAATGGGTTTTTCATAGGTAAATGGGATGTGTCTGCATGGTTTCAATTTCCCAGCTGAATTTTTCTTCATCCAAACCAATTTTTCTATACTTTCAGATACCATAGACACAAATTTCTGTTATTACTTTATGCTATTTCAAAATTTGCATTGAAATAAAGTGACAATAATATTTACAATCTTGGGAATTTATGATAAAAGGGTAAAAATGGGAAAACATTATTTTCAACCAGTAAAAAAGAACTCAGGTCTTGCTACAGGGCAAAATGGACAAGGTGACAGGCCAGTACAAGAATTTCAATATCAGATGCTCCACAGGATAAACATGCACGTGATGGTATATGTTTTTGTAAATGACATTTCCTAATTTCTTGTTGAGTGTTTTGCCTTTTGAAAGAATGAAGAATTTCTCTTACATTGAGTGTTAAAACATCAACGAAAAATAAAACAGAACAAAAATCAAGAGGAAGATTCATTTAGGTTAGTTGAGCAGAAAAAGAAGATAATTGCACCACTATCTTTTGAAGTAAAAATCAGAAAGCATTCCATTAAGATTATGTAAGACATAGAATTATACAAGGCAGATATGAATGATTCTTCAAATACTCATATTTAACCATTAAGTCTAAGTATCTACAAAATGTTCTATATGCAGTGTCAGGAAAGATGGTATAGATCAGGTTGTAAATATAGGGCACAATTCAAAGAAGCAGTTAAAAATCTACATTATGATAATTGTTATTTAACTAAAGCACATGCAGTACCATTTCAAAGCTGTCATTTAGCTTTAAAAGCACAGTGTCTAAAAGTGAGAAAACAGTTGCTCACTAAATACAAGTATTTTTATTGGCAGCTCATTTTCTATAAAGCATCAAAATATTAAAGCATCCAGTCATGCTATTCTCAGTCACCACTACTTTGTGCCATGTTTTATATACCTTTCATTGATTTCCTCAAACGACTTATGGGAGGGAGGGAAAAAAGGGGGAAAGGGGAAGAGAGAGAGAGAAAAAAACTAGTTAACAACCAAAAGAAAAACCAACCAAGAGCAAGAAGATTCTGCACTTTGTAAAACCATTACCCCTCCTCTTCCCTGAAGCTGTTTCTCTTTAGTGGCTTCAGCATGGGCCGCAAGGAAATTAGTGCTCAGAATTGGGGGAAAGGGGTGCCTGGTAGTGAGAGTGGGAGTTTAGTTTCTTGTTCTGCTCTGCTCTCTATGATCAGCAAGACCTGTAATGAGTTGCTTAACCTCTGCTTCTCTTTATCCATTAAAAAATGGTTCACCCTCCAGAATGGAATTCTCTGAAACAAGAAAAATAATTTAAATTTATTCAATGTAGAATATATACCAAAAATGGTATCAATAGTTATTTCTGGGTACTATCTCCTCCTTTGTGCTTCTCTGTATTTTCCAGTTATTTCTGGGTACTATCTCCTACTTTGTGCTTCTCTGTATTTTCTAAAATGGATATATATTACTTTTATAGACAGAAAAAATGCTTTATTTTTTACAATTTGTTCTTCCAGAGAGAAAGAAATATTCTTATCAAAGATAAGGTACTTAAGGAGCATGAAGCACTTAATGTTATATTTTATTTCAAAAGAGAAGCCCAATTAAAAATATTAAAGCTTTGCCTTAATTAAACATAAAACCATCTAATTTTTAATTCTCTTTTGAGGATGGCCATGTCTATACATACCCAAATTTGCCCTGGCTGGAGGTTTTCCCAAAGACAAATCAAAAGCCTAATACCACCCCATTTTGCCTTGCTCTGTCTCCAAACTACTAGAGGACTAGGAGGACTGGGGAACTTTGAAGAGGAAGTCCCCACTCTTCAGAAGATGGGGCTTTCCTCCCCTTTGACATTTAAGTCTACATTTTGGTACTGTCTTCAGGAAAAACACCTCCATTACTCCTTGTTAATCCTGGTTCCAAGGAGAACCCTCATCTTAGTGAGCATTCTAGGGGATTAGGGGAGCCAAGGGCTGCCTCTGAGGGTGAAGCATTTTGTGGCGCACTCGAGGAAACCTGCCTGCCCACAAGTTACTTGTTTTAATTGTGAAATCCCATCCCCAGGAAGCCCCATATAAAAGCATCAACATATTACCTGAGAGAGAAACCACAGAATATCATATGTCTGTACATTAAGAGTACACCAAAAGGTTACCCTAAGCCAATTGGCAAGGCTCAGAGGGAACGGTCCCTATAAGAAATAACTTCAGATTTGGGAGTAGAGAGGCCAGGCACTAACAGAGAACATGGGAATGAATAAGGTTTTCAGCTGCTGCCTCTCACTCTTACAAGCTGGCCACTCCAGTGTAGCAAAACGCATGCTGATGCTGTGGCCTGCCCTCAGGTATCGTTCAGCTGCATCTGGAATTACGGTTTTGGAATGGGTGGGGCCTTTTCTAGAGTCTCCGGGCACGCTCCAATTATTTTTAAACGTCAGAATCATATAAATCCCACACGGAGGTATAAGTGATTTTAGAGAATATTGAGAGGAACTCTAAAAAGTAAACTTGGACTGAGGTAGGCAGCAAGTGTTTGGGCCTGTTTTACTTGGTACTTACAGTCAGGAAAACGGTCTCATCCAGCTCCTCTGCTTCCCTCACAATGGTCTCCAGGGTGTCCTTGGCCATGTCCATGCTCTGCAGAAAGTGGACCATCTGGTCATGCAGGTACTCCATCTTCTTTTTCTTCACTTCCTCAAAGCTCTGGGCTTTCTCATCATACTGTGCTAAAACCTTCTTCTTCATTTCCTCATTCTGTTCTTCTAGCTTTTTTTCATTTTTGCTACAGTTTTCCTGAAAAACAAACAAACAAAAAAAAACACTTTTGAATGAAACAAGTGCAGTTCTTTTTTTTTTTTTTTTTTTAAGGAAACACCAAATTTTTAAAGAATTGGCCTCTGGCAACCTGATAAGAGAATCACACTTCTGTAAGGAGCGGTAAGTGCACAGACTAAATTTCCAACCCACAAACCTCACTTTGCCATAGTTAGTTTTGCAACAGAATTCACTATGATAAGACCATCATCAAGGAGGATTTAATTACTGAATTAAAAAAAAAAAAGAAATATCTGCATGGAAGTTTTACCCACCTGTATTCCCATATGACAAAACTTGAAAATAGCATCAGTGAGAGTGGGAATCCATGATCTTCAAGTATGGTCTTCAGGGGGGAGAGTTTAGAGTGTTTTTCACCACTCCACTAAAGTCATGGTGTGGGTGAGGGAGCAGCCAGGATACTGTACAGGGTGCTATAGTCACAAATGTTCTCCAGCGAGGGGGGCAGCTTCTGCCACAGTAGGAGAAACTTTATTGCCCACCTGGACACACCCAGCTGTGTGGCTATCCTCACTAGCAGGATAATTTATTGTCTAGAAGCCATAATGGGGTCATTAAAAATAATTAGCAGATGCTAATTGATCTACAATAGGAGTAAGCCAGACCTCTCACAAGCAAACCAGGATGTGGAATCACCCCAGTGATAAAGGAATTGTGCATCAGCCTTTAGGAGTCGCCTTGGGCCCTCTGCCACTCCAGATTGACAGATGAGGATTCCTGAGCCACCTCTGTACAGGGATGAAGCGTTGCTCACTGCTCCCCGCACCGGCACTGCAAAGGAGCCAGCAGCTCAGAAAGCATGAACTCATAAAAGACAGCTGTTGCCCATGAGAGACATTCAGGTCCTGGGCATGGGACAGCGGGCATTGCCTTAGAGCATTTCTGCAGAGCTAAGCCATTGAGAAGCAAGATCGTGGAGCAAGGAAGAACTCAGACCTGGATTCAAATGTTGGCTCTCAACTTACTATCAACTTTTAATAACCTGGGATGATAGACTTAACTCTAAGTCTCAAAAATGGAAAAAAGCTATAAAATGGAAATGATAACAATAACACCTATCTGAAATGGTTATTGAAGATTAAATTGGAAAAAGTATGTAAAGTGTTGCCTACTGTAGTGAGTGAACAATAAATGTGTATTATTAAGGACAAGTCATTCATCCTTAGACAGAAAGCAATCCCACTGATTATACACAAAGGGAAGACTTAAAGGACCCTCACTCTTAATGGAACAAGACCAACAAACATACACATGCACACACAAGTCCCAGTTCAAATTCTTTTACCTCGGAATCACTTATTTGTGATACTATGAAAAACCAGGTTAAAGCAAAAGAGGGATGGGAACTTACCTCAATGGTATTAAAAAAGGATTCTATCTCACTAACAAAGGCTTCAATCCTCAAGGACTTTTCTTGTAAATTTTCTAGAAATTCTGCTAATTGAACCTGAAGGAAAAAAAATTAAGAAAATTTAATTATATGACATTTTGGAAAAGAATTTCAAGCAGTGAGCTCCAATTCCCTTAAATTTAGTATGTTTGGTGGAGATTTACTTTGCCATATTCACTAACAAATAAAATTTAAGTTTTCTTTGCTACTTCTTCTAAACTGTAGATAATTTTACATAATAAACAATTAGGAAGTTTGTGAGTGAGCACTCCAAAGGAACTATACAAAGACAGTTATACCTTCTCATAGAAGAGAAAGGACTTGGTAAGCTGATGAGCTCAAAGCATATTTATTTTAGTAAATCAAGGATTTGAATTCTTTCTCCTTAATAAGGCCTTGATTTTTATATATTTTATTCTGGGAAAGTAACCTTTTTAGCTGAAACATGACAGAGGAGTTTCCTTACATTTGCACCAATGGCCTCCAGCCTCAGCCTGGGGGACCTGACCTGAAAGAGTTATCAGAGTACCAGAATCATCTAGCATACTAGGTGATTGAAACTGTCTACTAAAGGACCTGAAAGTTCCAAAGACCCTCAAAGGGTTAAACTACTCAAGTGGTGACAGCAAGCTAGAAAATGTATGGGGTGTTGGGGGTAGGTGGTACTCACTTTAGCCATAGTTATAGACCTAGCTGTAGTCTATCTTATTAACTTTAAAAAGTAACAAAATGGAACAACAGAGTTTCAGTTGACTGATTCACTACTCACAGAATGATGCCGACACTAGGTTGATGGAAGCCCTTTCAGGATCTGGCCCCTTTTTCCTACTAGAATACCTGCTTCTTCTCCCCACGCATCCCAGCCTCTAATCACAAGCCCTATGGTCCCTCAGACACCATCACACCTGTTCATATGGCCCTCATTCCCTTCTCATACGGTATTCCCTCTCATTGGAATGTCCTCTCTGCCCTTGAGTGCCAGAAGAACTCTATCTCATTTCAGGCTCACCCAAGCTTCACCTTTTAGAGTGCTTAGCCCTCCTAGCTCCCACTCCACATATTTCACTTACACTCCCAAAAGGTTAGTTTCTTAGAACACTGTGCTCCCACACCCTGTACTGAAATTTGGGGTCTACAATTCCATCTGTCCTTTTTTTTTCACTCCCAAAGAGAAGCACAGTTTCTGGCAAAGATTAGGAGGCCAATAAACATTGAGAAAGAAGGAAAATAAGAAATAAAGGAAGAAAATAAATGACCAACAAAAGATAAGCCACCAAAATGGGGTTGGAGAGGGGAGAGGCAAGGGCCTGGGAAACCTGCAAATGCATCAGTTCTTGAATAACCACAAATGGCCTATGTTGTGGGATGAATTGGGTCTCCCTCAAAGGATATACTGAGGTCCTAATCGCCAGTACCTGTGAATGTGAGCCTATTTGGAAATAGGGTCTTTGCAGATGCAATTAGTTAAGATGAGGTCATGCTGGATTAGAGTGGGCCATAAATTCAACATGACTGGTGCTCTTACAAGAGCAGGGATACTCAGACGCAGACACAGACAGAGTGAAGAACACCTTGTGAAGGTGGAGACAGAGATGAGAGAGATGCATCCACAAGCCAAGGAATGCCACAGACTGCCAGCAAACACCAGAAGCTAGAAGAGGCAAGGAAGCCTTCTCCCCTACAGGCTTCAGGGAGGGCACGGCCCTGGTAGCACCTCAGTTTTGGACTTCTAATCTCCAGAACTGTAAGAGAATAAATTTCTGTTGTTTTAAGCCACTCCACTCAGTTAGTGGTAATTTGTTATGGCAGCCCTACAACATAATACACCTACCCAGAAGATGCTAGAAAAGTCTCAGATTACAACTTTTAAAAACTGATTTTTATTGTTTTAAAAATTGCCAACTAACTCAATCTCCACAGTCAATTTAGTGAAAAAAAGCAAGGCTCCTTGGCTTTAGCCAACAGTTTTCACTTTCTCATTCTCATACTGTTTAGAGATCATTTTTTTAAAAAACTTTAAAATGGTTTTAAAGTAGGAGGCATCTTATCTCCCTACTTTAGAAATTTGTTTTAAATTGAAAATATTTTGGCACAGAATTATTTTTTAATTTCTAAAATTCATAGATATAAAATGTAATTAAGAAGACTGAAAAAAAAAATAGCCTTTTTGCTGTTGACAGTGCCCAGTAGTTGTTAATGAAATCAAGTGTCAGCATGGAATGGGGCCCACCTCACAGTGCTAATGCATTGTGATGTCTGAGATTTCACAAAAGAAGTTGCCCCCTGCCCTCAGAGAGCTGTCAGGTAAAGTCTCAACAAAGTTTCACCCTGGAGAAATAGAACCAACATTAGATTGAGAAGGATGAACTTGATAAGAAAAAAAAAATCAAGATTCCAGTATGTTATCCTATTGAATCAAAGTGAACCTGACAATTATTTAACAGTACTTATTGAATAATTATAATGAAACTCACTACCATTAGCAAAGCACCAAGCTGGGAATGTGGAGGTATTGTCAAGAACATGGGCTCTAGTGTCAGACATACCTGGATTTTAATCCCAGTTCTGCCTTCTATGACTTTGGGCAAATCATGTATACTCTCTGATTATCTGCAGTTTGATTACAATACCAGGGTTGTTGTGAGGATTAAAAGACATCCTATATATAAAGAGCTTAACATAGTGCCTGGCACAGGGTGAGTGCTCGTTCTTGTTATTATTTGCTTTTAATATCATTCTGGCTCATTCTGGCTGATATATGGAGAATGGTCTGGAAAGAGAGGCAAGAGTTAGAAGGCTAATGAAAGTTAGATGGGAGTCTCAAACACTAAATGCTTGATTTCTGATGGTATCTGGGGAAGTAGAGCATTTATAATCACATACACAGGGATATCTGTTGTGGCTTTTCTTTTTTTTTTTTTTTTTTTTTTTTTTTTTTTGAGGTACTAGGGCTGGGAATTGAACTCAGGACCTCCTATGTGTAAACCGGTGTTCAACCACTGAGCCACATCAGCTCCCCTGAGTAGGCTTTTCATTTGTTGGCTTGTTGTTTTTTAGGAGGCACCGTGGACCATGCCCAAGACCTCCCATGTGCAAAGCAGGTGCTCAACCGCATGAGCCACATCTGCTCTTGTGACTATCTGGAACTCTGGGGTTCTATAGACATAGGCAGAAAAAATGCAAAGGTATTCAATTTCTAACACAAATTTTATAAATAGTGGAAATATGGAGAAAATAGGAATTTAAAGTATTTTACTGTCTGATTATTTGTATAAGACTTGTACTAAGATTGCCGAATGTTAATATAAATGTGTATTTTTAAAGAATAACATTGTAGATAATGGAAAATAAACTCTATTTTATGCCCCAAAGCATAAGGTTTTTATTTTAAAGTTATTTGGCATTTTTCATAATGTTAAGTGTTTATTGCCATAAGATGAGCCCCTCAAAGGCAGCAGTGATTCTTTGTTATTTATCTTGGTATCCCTAGAACCTATAAAAAGGTCTGGCATATAGTGTATACCCAACAAATGTTTGTCAACCGATCTTAACTAAATGCCTTGGGAAATATTCTTAGTTTACTTTCAGCCTAACTATTCAGCCAAAAGATGAACATATCAAATATTGGTCATTTTTTAAATTGAGAAAATGTGAAAGAAAATTTAATGTATAATGATTAATTATTTGAATTCTCTAAAATCTATTTACCTTTACAGCACTTATGGCCATGTCAAGCGTCGAAACCTCATGGTCTTTGTGGGCCCCGAATATCTTGTCAATAGCAGAAATTGGACTTTTGCAAGTGTAGCAATATGTGTCAATCTGGGACTTTTTCGGTTCCTTTTGTGCCTTCTCAGCCACTAATGCCGATGATAATTGGTCTTGATCTGTACTCTCACTGCCCAACTCTCTCTGTTCAGCAGACATACTTTGTTCCACTTCCCTCACAAATTCATTTTCACTAATGTATTCAAAGGATGCCTTTCCTTGAGATAACGCGTCTTCAGGTGTGGATTCTGAACACAGTTCTTCTGATAAAAGGTCTTGAGTGACCACTTCATAATTCAGGGATTCGGCAAATTCATAATCATCCTGAACAGGGCTATTGCGGAGCCGATCTTCACTTGGTTCAGGTGAGACCATCTTTTCAGGTTCCTCTAGCTGTGTTTCTTGAGCATAAGTTGCACCTGATACAAATTCTTCCTCTGGGAAGGACACTTGTACTGGGACATTCAGATTGACCTCTGAACTTGCATTCCCTGCTTCATTACCCTGAACACCAGTTACATCTACTCTCTCTAGGACATTATTGGTGTCTTCAAATGGAACTGCATAGCTTATCTTCTGGGTAACCATTCTGACTTCCTCAGTGATGGGAGCTTTCCTCTGCTTTGCTACATTATCAAGGGTCCCCACATGGCCTACTGATTCTCCTTCCCTGTAAATAGCTTTTTGTTCCTCTTCCAGACTCCTCTCCCCCAAAATAGTTCCAAACCTCCCCCAAATTTCCCCTTCTGCTGCTACTGGTTGGTATGAATCATCCTTACTAACTGGTTTTTCTTCCAGGCCCTGGCCTTGGTCCTTTTGAGTTACAGATGCATCATGGAGAATGTCATCTTTGAGTACATACTTCTCAAAATATATTCCTGTTCCATCATCAGTGTCAGAATTTCTGCTTGGAAATGATGCCTCAGAATTCACACTGTCACCTTCAGAAGCTGTCTCCCCTTCCTTTTTCTCTCCAACTGCTTCTTCATACAGATCCTTATATAAAAATGCAAGTGCGGGTGGTTCCTCCAAGAGTTCTGGATTAATGGCTTTAGCAGTGGTAGGAAAAATCTGAGTTCGTGACAAAACTCCTTCCTCTGCATCAAATAAAGGCATCCCAGGTGACTTTGAGTCCATATCTCTATTTAAAACCTTTGGAGCATCTCTGTCAGCTGATTTTTGGATAGCCAAAGACTTTTGGGTCTCTGGTTGAGATAATTTGCTGTAGTCCTTTTCTAATCCATAAAAACTTTCATCCAGTTTCACCAAGTCATATTCATGTTCTAGGACACTGTCCTCGGAACCTTCTGGGAAAGAGATAGTTTCTTCTGTAACTTGCTTTGAGAGTTCCTCTTCAACATATAATTTCTGTGGAGCTTTCAATCTTTCTAGGTCTGGAGAGATGTTATAATCAATCAAAGTATATTTTTCAAAATAATCCTCTTCACTGGGCATTGTGGGCTGAATAAAGGCTAACTCACCAGTTTTTGAATCTATGGATACCTCCTCTTTTTTTTTATGAGTTTCCCTTTGCTTATTTTCTTTCAATAATGTAACAGTTTCATGAGAATCTTCTAACTTAGTCTTTAATGTTTTATGGCAAGCAACCGCCTCACTATCGTCATGAAGTGGCCTGGTTTTAAGTGAAGCCTTCTCTTCCAAATATTCTAACTTATCTTGCATCTGTTCACTTTCTTCCTGATCAACTGAAGAAATAAATGCAGGAGCATGAATATTCAATATCTCACAACCTTCAGAAATGATACTGAAGGCACTCTTTTGCTCTTCTGAAAGTCCAGCTGGCTTACTAGTCACTGTAAATTCTTCATCTTTTGTATATGTGTCTTCAGGGTCCTTGGGTATTTCTTTGGTAAAAACAGTTTTGTCAACATTGATTGTTGATGCATTAGTTATAAACTGAGTATAGTTGCTGCTTGCTGAAGAGTGTGGTTCATTTACATGGGCATCTTCCACAGCTTCTAAATGATGCTTTAAAACAAAAACAGATTGTTTAAAACTATCATTTGTATGCTCTTTTGATGTGTGATCTTTAGATGTTTGAACGGTGTGGACTGTATGTCTATCTGAAATAAATTCTGACCATGGCATTTCTTGTTTCTTTGTAGTACTAATTTCTGTAGAAGCTCCTGAAACAAGTGTCTGTGGTTTTACAGATGACAACAAATGTGGTGTTTCTAAGCTCTTTGCTTCATCAAAAGGAAGACCTAAAGTCCTTTCAGATTCTTTAGAAGGAGATCCTTGCTTCATACTTTCTTTTGTGATCTCCGTTGAGCCACCTATTGACGGCTCTGACACAGTGAACTGTCTCTTTTCTTCATTGTGACCCATCATATCCCTGTTTGACTTTTCCGAAACCAGACTGCCTTCCTTAGGCAAACAGTAGCTATCTATTTCATCATGAGAAGGAAGATCCATGGGAATGAAAGTCTTGGATTTTTCCACCAAAAATGTGCTTTCTTCTAATGGATGTAGTTGGATTCCTACTGCCTTTGATTCCCTGATTTCTGGGTGAGTCTCTGAGAGCATAGTTTGTGACTTTTCAATAATTGACGTGGCTCTAACTAATGAAAATGGTTGCGTTTCAACTAAAGAACAACCTAAAGAGATATCTGATTCTTCAGCCACAGACGTGGATACATTCACAGAATAAGGCTGAATTTCCTGCTGTTTATTTTCTTCTGAAAGTAAATGTGACCACCTTTCTTTTTCTTCTCCTTTCTCCTCCTCAGAACCAACAATAATTTTGGATCCTTCTTTGTGGTCTTCATTTTGATAGAGTTGCAGTATAGCAGCAGCTTTTGATTCCTCCAATTCAATAGGTCTAGATCCATATGTAACTTGTGCCTTCTCTATTTCATTATTATCTCTAAGCTCTAATAGGGCCACAATTTCTAATTTTTCTGCCAGTACCTTCTTTTCTGTCAAGGAATGTGTTCTGGTTTCCAAGTTATCACTCCCCTCAGCTGGGATAACAGACATGAGTTTTATTTCCTCTTCAGAAATTTTCAAGGAAGTAGATTTTGGCATTTCTTTCTTTAGTCTGTCTTCACCATGATCAATTAAACTTCCTTTTGATTCTTCCACTGGCAAAATTATTGATGCTGGCTTCTCAGTTTCCTTTGTGATATTTTTACTTGAGAAATCAGATGAAGCTGATCCTGGATGTTGTGGCACCTTGTCCATTACATCAGATGAAAAGAGTGATTTATCTTTTTGATCACTTTGTGGTTCTTCCTCAAGAATAGAGATATTCCATTTAGATGGAGGAGAAATTGCTGGCTTCTGGGGTCTTTTAATATCAGTGACATGAAGTGGAACAACACTTTTGGTTTCTTCCATAACCGGTTTCTCACCCATGGGGGAATAAGTTTGTGGTCCAAGATGTTCCTCAACATCAGCAGATATAACTTCTGAGTTTATGTCGGTTTCCTCTGAAGAGTTGAGGGTATCTTTCTTTCCATAATCTTCAAGAGACACCTCAGAGTTGGGTTTTGGCTGTTGTAAAACTTCTACATGTGATAAAACTGCGGGTTTTTCTTTAAAGTCTTGACTTTCACTGGGTTTTACTAAAGCAGCTCTGGATTTGTCAGCACTTTTAAGTTTTGCCTCTGGTAATGGATGATCAACTGGTTTTTCAGTTGCAGAATCAGAGACAGCTGGAGTCAAACTTTTAGGCTCTATTATAGTCACTGCTTTTTCTGTAGATGGACTTGGCTGAGGTTTTAAATATTCTTTTTCAGCAACTTTGTTATCTGGAGTACTTGATCCAAAAAACAAACTAGACATCCAGGATGTGAAAGATGAAATTCCTTTCTTTCCCTTTTCTTCAGAAAGGTGTGGCTCAACTGTCTTAGGCTGCTCAGGCAGCCTTTGTGTTACCTCAGGTGACTGTGGGAGCAGAGGTTCCTCATTAGCTTGGATTGAGGAGAGGGGCTTTTTTTGTGGGAGTGTTTGAACTTCAGGTGCTGGTTTCCCTCCCTCATTATCATCTTCTTCAACCTTTGACCAAGCCATTTTTGATTCTACTAATGGCTTCTCCAAAGGTAAAGGAGGTATGCTCCTGTGTGCTTCTTTTTCACTGTCAGAGGCAGTTTCTATGACTTCTGCCAGGAACTGGGCTGCCTTGGTGGAAGACAGAATAGTTTCTGACTTGACCTGTTTCACCAATGAGCCAAATGCTGGTTTCTGGAGGTTGTTTTCAGAAGAGAGTTTGATTTTTTCCTGGCTCTCTTTTTCGCAAGGCCTGGAAAATTCTATGTTTTCTTTCTCCAATATTAGACTTTCACTCCCTATGAAAGAATGGATCTGCTTCTCCTCAGCAACATGTCTCTCTGCATTTCCAGCTGGAACTGGAAAGGATTTCAGTTCTTCGGTCAGCTTTATTTCATCAGAAGAGTAAGTTTGAATTGATAGTGTCTCTGCATTACTGATTGAGCTATCTAGAGTAAATATTGGTTCTTGTAATGATAAATGAGACTCCTCAGCAGAATGTGGCAGAACCTGCTCTCTAATTTCATATGTATGGTCTTTATCTGACAAAGCAAATTTGTGCCGCCCTGTCATCAGATCACTGCTGCCAGAGGAACCCAGCTGCACAGATCCCAGTGTTCTTTCTTCCTGATGACTGGCCAAATCTCTCTCTGGCTTTTCCAACAACCAGTTTTCATCCTTTGGATAAATAAGGGGCTCTTTCCTTTTTGTTTCTTTAACATCTGTAGGCTCACTTGTCATAAATGATTTTGATTCTTCCAAAGGCAAATTTTCTTCTATAGAAGAAAATTGTTTAATGCCCAGATCTTGTTTGTCTTCAAAAGAGTTGCTTATATCAGGCAATTTGGCAACTTTATCTGAATAAAGTACTTTTTCAGGCTTCTTTTGTTCCACAAAGAGGTCAGAAGAAGTAATCTTTAATGGTTCTGTTATACTCTGGGGTACATGGAATGAACTTGGTTGGCTAGTTTCTTCATTTGGTTTAGTTAAAATATCTCCCATTACTTGTGCCTTCAAATTTCCTGCTGACTGTAACGGGCCTATTTCTTGTTTTTCCCCCTTTTTAAAGTTGGCTGAATGGTTGAACTCCTCTGAAAAGCCTTTTAAAGAAAAAGTACTTGGCTGAAGTTCTTCTGGGTTTTCTCCTTCAACTAGAGAAGTAGATGCTTCTTTTGACCCGAGGCTGACTACCTCAGGAAAGAAAGGTTTAATTTCTTGATTTTGAGGTTCTTCCCTAAGGCATGATGAAAACTCTAATATTTCAGGGAATGTAGTAGACACATGAAGTTCCCTGTTTTCTTGTTTTTCTTCTCTGTTCTTAAGCTCAGCTATGCTCTTTTCCAAAACAGAATCCCTTGTTTCAGATTTCAGAGATTTCACTGGTTTTGTATCTATGGGTCCACTTTGTCCATCTAAATCACTAATGAATTCTGAACCAGTACTTGGTAATTCTGATACTTGGTGTGGCTTGTCTTTCTTCTCAGGTTCCAAAGAGAGTTCTGTCAAAGCAAGACCTTGTTTTTCTGACAGGTAATCTCCCTGATCTGTAGATGTTGTCTCCATTGTCCATCTTTTCTGATCAGTGGGGGTCAGTAATGTTAAATCTTCTGGCACTAAATTCTCCATTTTAGAAGAAGAATTTGCTATTTCCTCATTTTTGTCTTTTGGAACTGTATGTTTGGGTGCAAGTGATACATTTTGTGACAAAGAAGGTTCAGTTTCTTTTTTCTTTATTTCACCACCTAGGTTGAGTGAAAGCAAATGTTCAGGCCCTACTACCTCTGAGGCAGATGCAGAGTTCTTTTTCTGTGAAACATGTTCAGAATCGAGGACTTTAGGAAAAGAAAGACCTTGTGCATTTTCTACCATTGTTTCCTTAGGTACCTCTGAATGCTCACATGAAGATGTTTTGGTTATTGGCAATCCAGGTTTAATTTCTTCAGTTTCTACTTTTGACAAAACAGAGTGCTCTGATATAGATAATACACTTGGAGGTGAATCAAATTTACTTTCCTTCTCTGTTTCTGACCAACTAGAATGGTTGGATGCAGTAGTTTCAATGGGAAAAGAAATGCCCTTAATTGTTGGTTTTTCCTCTTCTTTAGGAACTGAATGCTCATCTATAGATGTTACCAGTAGTGGCAAACCATTTCCTAATTCACCATTTCCTAGTTTTGTTAAGACCGGATGTTCCTCAGGGGTGATAATAGGTACATCTGATGGGATTTCTTCTTTGGCTAATTTGTTTAAACTTGAATCATGCTTAGCTATAGATATTGAAGTCCTTGAAGAACTGGATTCAATTACTTTCTTTATTTCTTCTGGCAATGCTGAAAATGCTGGTGCAGGTGGATCATGTTCAACTTCCTTTTCTACTTCAGATGAAGCTAAATGTGGCACTACAGGTGTAACTGCTATTTTGGAATCATGTTTCACTTCCATTTCCACTGCTGATAAAACCTCAGGTCCAGACAAAGATGTTTCCTCTAGAAAAGAATATGGTTTTATTACTTCAGGCTCATTCTTTGACATATTCTGTTCTAGTTCAGATGTCACAGTTGGAGCTAAATTGGGTTTGTCATCCTTCTTTGGCTCCTCTACCAAGTGAGACACAACTGAATATTTCATCCCAGACCTTGGGACATTTGGAGTCAGAGGCTCCATTTTTTGATCCTGTGATACATGTACTGTAGCTGCTTGAGAATCAGGCACACTTTCTTCCCTTCTGACTTTTAACAAAGCCATCTGTTCATCTGCAGCTTTTGGAGTAAATGACTCTTTGGGTTCCTGTTCTTTCTTAATTGCAGCATCTGAATCAGGTGACACTGAATACTGAGATGCAGGCAAAACATGTTCAGCTTCTTCCTTTACCATGGATGACTTTGAAAGTAAAGAAACAGGTGTTGCAGCTACTGATGAACTAATCTTAATTTCTCCCTTCTCTGATTTGCTTGTTAAACATAGCGGAATTGAGTCTTCAGACTCAGCCTCCAAAGATGCTTGGGTTTTCTGCTTCTGTGCCAAAATGAGATATTCAGTTACAGATCTTGAAGTTGTTTGCACATCTGGCTTAATTTCTGCCTTCTCTGCTTTATTTGTTGCAGGTGGCAGACTCAAGTCTTCAGGTGCAGATATCAAAGGGGAAGGCTCAGATTTTTGTTTCTTTGAGGAACTGACATGCTCTGGTACAGGTGTGGTAGCTGTTGATCCAAGTTCTTCCTCATGTGCTTCTGAAAAACAGGAATATCTTGAAGCAGATATTGCAGTTAACAGTGACTCAGGATCAATTTCATTCTCTGTTTCTGAAAATCTATATGGTGGGATTGAAACTTGTGATGCTGAGTCTGGAGAAAAAAGTTCAGCTTCTTCAGTGTCTTCATCTGACAAAATAGTATGTTCTGATGGCGATGTTAAACATATTGGAGAATCATGCTCAAATTCTCTTTTCTCTGCTTCCTGAGGTGCATAGGGTGGAAATGAGAATTCTGATGCAAATGCTGAATCTGGAGAAAAAGGTCCAATGTCTTCTTGCTCTTCTGATAAATTCATGGGAGATGGGGCATCTTTTAGATTTAAAGGGGATTTGTGGACAATCTCTTCCATCTTTGACTCTTGTGTTGCATATGGTGGTACTGAAAATTCAGAAGCAGATGTGGAAGAGGGTGTGTACTGCTCCATTTCTACTGGCTCTTCTGATAGGACTACATGTTCAGGTGTAGCAGTTAAAAGAGCTGGGGACTGGCATTCAGAAATCATATCCATTGTATACAGTGGGAGAGAATGTTCAGATACAGAGGTCACATCCGGGGAATACAGTCCAATGTCTTCTTCCTCTTCTTCTGAAAGAATGTTGTGCTCAGAAACCCCTTTTGATCTGAATTGGGACACATCATCAATTATTTTCTCTTGGTATTCATGTGTTGTATTTGGTGGAACTACATATTTGGTGGCCAGCATAGAATCTGGTGTGAAATGTTCACTTCCTAAGTCCTTTTCTTCTGATAGGACCATGTGTTCTGAAGTAGAAGTTGAAAGCAGTGGTGACTTGGGTTCAGGAATCTCATCTGTGTAAGGTGGAAGGAAGTCTTCAGATTCAGAAGCCACAGCTGGGGTATATGATCCAATGTCTTTCTTCTCTTCTTCTGGCAGAATCATGTCCTCTGAAACACCTTTGGGTTTTAATGGGGACTTATGATCAACCGTTTTCTCCAGTGATTCTTCTGTTACATGTGATGGAGTTGAATATTCAGAAGCAGGTATGGAATCTGGTGTGTAACACTGGTTTTCTGAGACCTCTTCTTCTGAAAGGACCATGTGCTCCAATGTTGCTATTGAAAAAGATGGGGACTGGCATTCAGAAGTCTTCTCAGTTGTGGATGGTGGAAAAGAGTGTTCAGACTCAGAGGCCAAAACTGGGGAATAAAGCTCAAATTCCTCATTCTCTTCCTCTGACAGAACTGCATGTTCAGATACAGCTTTTACATTGGATGGAGAAACTGGTTCAAATTCTTTCCTCTCTAGTTCATGATTCATATCCTGTGGAACTGAACACTCTGATATAAAAGCAGAATCAGTAGAAACAGACCCATTTTCCTCTCCTTCCTCGGACACAACTATATGTTCAGGTGTTGATATCACTAGCGGCAGAATGGTCTTCACTTCTTCCTGCTCCACTTCAGTGGCCAAATGTGGTGGAAGGGGCTTCTCAGAAATGAATGGGATTTCTGGGTGATCAAGTTCTATGATCTCTTCTGGTAAATTAGAATCTTCTAATTCAGGAGTAGCAGCTAATGGTAGAGAAGTTTCTATTTCTTCTTTCTCTGGTTCTTCTAACACTAGAGGTTCAGAAAGACAAAAGGATGGCTCAGGCATGTTTTCTCTTTTCTCTCCATTGACACTGGGATAAGGAAATGTCAGTTGTTCTGAGACTGGTTCTGCCCTTTCTGGTGAAGTCAGATAAGGCTGATCTTTCTCTATGCTGAAACTTTCCTCAATGGATGCTTCCAGACCTGAAGAACCTGCCTCCAGAAACTCCTCTGCCTCAAGTGAAATAGAATGGTCAACAGAAGACACTTCTTCCTTCTTTACCTCATCAACTAAAGATGGTGAGACTGAAGAGTCATCCTCTGAAGTTATAGTAACTTGTGAATCAGGTTCAAATTCTTCCTTTGTTGTTTCCACTAAAACAGTTGCAGATGTATCAGGTATAAGAGAGGAAGGCTGCATGTCATAGGTTTTTGCTTTATCATCTGGCCATTGTGACACTGACTGTGGAGGGCTGAGCTGTATTTCTCTTTCTGCTGTGTCATTACTTGAAAAAAAAGAAACTGTGTGCTTGGTTGCAGATGCTGCATTTAGGGGTGAATCAGCATGAATATTCTTTTGATCTTCACGGCCGTAAAATGAGGTCAAGGTCTTTGATTCTTTGGCGAGTGCACTTCTCCAGGGTGGAGCAAGCTCTTTTACATTATCATCTTCTATGCTTTGGGTTACTAATTTGCCTGTTTGGGGAACTATATTAGAATCATGATTGCCCAAATCTGGCTCTAGACTAATGGATGCATCTTTACCTTTCCTATAATGTATTTCTTTAATTACATAACCCTTTGGCAATGTCCCATAAAACTGCAGAGGAATTAATTCTTCCTTAACTGAATTAAACATCTTAATTTTATAAGCTACTGTCCCTATGTAGACTGGTCTTAGAACCAATGGCTTATGTTCTTTGTATATTGCCCCAGTAATAGGAGGTATATTTGAGGTGGTCTTCTTCTTTTTCATTTTATCATAAATGCCAATAGATGACTTCTCTTTCTTGTTTTTTTGGACCTGACTTTCTGAAAATAAAGCATTGTCTTTTTTGTTTGCTGAAACATCTTCTTGGGATTCAAAAGAATTTCTCTTTTTGTTGCCTTTCCGACGCAATGATGGGGAACCATGCTTTGACTTATGTGTTCTTTTCCGAACCTTTTTAACTTCATCCACAATAAAGGAAATGTTCCCTGGCAGAGAATTCACAACAGTTGACCCTTCCAGACTGCACACACCAGAAGTCTGACTTTCACCCGAGGCCCAGGGAGTGGAAGATCTACTTGAATTGGTCTCCCAGGTTATTCCACTATCTTCCCGTTGAACTGTTACCATGGAAAAGGAGGGGTCAGATATGATACACTCCTGCTTGGTCTTGCCCTCTTCATCTTGGTCTGATAACCTAGAGTAAATAATAAGTAAATATCACATTTTTATCAGGTAGGGAATTAATTTGAAATTAAAATTCAGAGACTAATACTTTAGGAACGTATATAAAATAATGTTAAAAATTGAAGTCAAGATGCCAAATACATAACACACCCAGTCTGGAATGAATCAATACCTCACAAAAGCAAAAAAAGCTGGAGCTAAATTTCCCACCTTCCCTTATCAGGACTGGCCGCCTGACCACCCTGTGGCTACCTCTCTGGTTGCCAGGACCTTCATAATCATAATGACTCTGGCATCTGTGCCCTCTCTGTTTCCACTATCACCTCATCCCTAGACTACTGCCACCAGTTTCCCAACTGGTCAGCTGGTAGCATGGTTACCTCCAACCCTCACCTGCTTCAACCCATCCTATCCATCTTTCCAGGTTACTGTACTAAAATATTTTACTGCCATTTCCCTGCTTAAACAACAACAACAACAAAACAAAACAAAACAAAAACGGTAAATTCCTGTACCTACAGAGAAAAAGTTCAAAATCCATAGCCATCTGATCCCTATCTGACCTTATTCCCAAGTACCTGCCTCCTCTGTCCCACCTCCACCCTACCCTTAATGGTAAGCTGGTGTTCTATTTTACCCACCATCCACTAAATACTTCATAAGATCCTCAGGACACAGCTGGCTTTGGCTGCCCTACCCCTGACTTTGGGCCGTTTCCCATTCCATACTGCAACACTCTTCTTCTCTGGACTTTTCTTACACTTTCCTACTCACCTGTGCTCCTGCTGTTCCTCCATCAGAATGTCTACCCCTACCTTCCTACACCTCTTCTGCATATCTAAATTCTATCTACTCTTCAAGGCCCAGTTTAAAAGCCTTTGCTGTTACCATTCCTGAAAAATTCAGCAGCCATATTTGCCATCACTTCCTAAACATTAAGCTCAAGGTTAAAACTCCAAGAGCTATTTCCTCCTATGAATATGGCTACAATGGGAGGTAAATCCAAACCATTGACTGGCTTATACCTTTTCTTTAGCAATAAAAACTAATTTTTAAAAAACTATGTTAAAACCACTAAGCATAACTATTAAATTAAAGCACTTTTTTAAAAGGTACCAGTTAGAATTCAAGTCCCTTACTAATCCTTTTTTTATATCAGTGGTTCTTAACCCTGCACACACTTTAGAATTACCTGTGGGAGCTTTAGAAAAATACTGATGCACACCATCCTCCTCTCCACAGACACTCTGACTTCACTGAACTAGGTAGGTACTGCAATTTTTTACTATGTTTAAAAGCTTCCAGGTGAGTCTAGTATGAATCCAGAGTTGAAAACTACTGGCCTAAGCAATCCAAGCTCTGTTTCAAGAGTTAGTGCATGTCTTTCTTGCTTATTAGGAACCCTCCCTGATTCGTTAGGTTTGGTTAATGGCCAGGACCATAAGTCCTTGCAGGTGGCTTCTATTTTCTTGTATTAAACTTCAGAGCTTCCCCAGCATTCTGCTGCAAAGGGCTATGAATGTGCTGAGGTACTGATCTCCTTAGCTATCAGCACAGCCAGGTAGGGCCTGGAGCACCCAATGCTCCTGGGTCACTGGCCTCCATTAGCAGCAGCCTCATCCATTCAGCCCAGTGTGCTACAAGTAATATCATTTTCTAAACAGGCCCTGAGTGAAAAAGGTTGGGAAGCAGTGGGAAGAACAGTTTTTCCATTTCCCTAGCAACTCTGCTCTCACTTATTTGCTTTGTTATTACACTACAGAACTTAATTAGGAATTAATACCTTATCTTGGTCCAGGACCAAATCTTATTTAAAACAGTTTTTCAGGCTCTTCTGCATACCTAATTAAAGTTATTCCTCAGAATTTTCAACTCCTACTACTCCTTCTCCCATCCATGCAACTTAACAGAAGCAGGATGAAATTAAAAATTAGGGTTATGACATGAATCTGGGAAGTAAGCATTTTGAATACGGTGTAATTGTAGTAAATATAAAAGCAATTATAAACCCAATTGAGACTTAATTATTGATTGTGAATTCAATATACCCAGCCAGTGAAGTTTTCACTACTACCTAAAATGAGTTTTTGAGCACTTAGCAGAGTACCCAAATAATGACCATAAGAAGGTAGAGCCCTACTGAGATATGTTAACTCATTTACTTATTCATTCACTCATTTATTTCCTTATTTAATAAGGTTTTCTTGAGTTTAGTTACTAGGAATACAAATATAAAGACATAGAACCTCTTCTTAAAAATTCAAACTCTAGTAGGGAGACACAGAACTAAACATTGTAATACAGTGTGATAACTACTATTACAAAAGATAGGCAAGATAAAGTGACAACATGAAGAAGGGAAGACTTAACAGAGGAAATATATTTGAGTTGAATTTTGAAGAAAAAATAGGAGTTGGCCATATGAATGAAGAATTGAGGTGGTGTGGCCTGAAGAGGTCATTCCAGGAAAAGGTTACAGGATATGCAAAATGTACATAGGAATAAATCAGCCTGGCCCACCAAGATACCCCAAGTATTTGGGAATATCTGGATTACTGGAGAGGAAAACAGTAAGATAAGAATGACACAGCCAACAAGAATTTGAGAATGACTGTATTAGCACATGTAAAACCATAACCCAAGCATTCACACTGCACCCACTCTAGAGAAACATGGTGTTAACCGAAGGGAAATGGTGACCATAAAGTTCAAAAAGCACTTCTAAGACTGTTCCTTATTCAGGAAACAAGTGTTCTCACCTATGCAAAGATGTATTCATCAGCTTTTCATAGTTAAAGGATGCTGACTATGAAGATCATCTAATTCACTCCCCTCTGATTCCATTTTCACAAAGCAACCTTCTGACTATTACTTGACTTCCATGCAGATTTATCTACTGGAGTGAGGAGAGACAAATGACCTAGGAAGCTTACTTCCTTCCCCCTTTCAGAGTTGGGCAAGGAGTAGTTTCAGCAGGTCTGGTCAAGGAAAGAATAGGTTGATACTGGATCCCAGTACCAAAGGCTCCCTCTTCCTTTTACTAAACATTTTTATGCAACTATAAAGATGATCAATTTTTTCTTCCTTATTCTGTTAATGTGATGAATTACAATGATTGATTTCCAGATGTCAAACCAACCTTAAATCCCTGGAACAAACCTAATATGATTGTGATATATTATCCTTTTTATATAATGCTGGTTTGGGCTTGCTAAAATTTTGTTTGGGTGTTTTGCACCTGTAATTTCCCTTCTTTTAATGTCATTGCCAGGTTTTTGTATCAAGAACATGATGCCTCATATAACAAGCTGGGAAGTGTTCCTCCGTTTACTATTCTTTGGGAGAATTTGTGAAAATTGGCATACCTTCTTTCTTATATGTTTGGTAAATTCAGTGGTAAAGTTATCTAGGCCTGGAGTGTTCTTTGTGGTAAGGTGTTTAATTAGCAATTCAACTTATTTCATAGTTTTAGAACTATTCAGAATTTCTATTTCTTTTTGTGTCACTTTTGGCAAATTGTGTTTTTCTAGGAATTTATCTAGCTTACCAAATTTTTAAAAATCATTGCATTAAAGTTATTCATAATATCCTTTTAGAATCTTTCAAATGTTTCCAAGATCTATCATTTTACCCAGTTTTTCATCCCAGATATTAGTTATTTGTGTCTTCTGATTTTTTCTTTTTAAGTATTTCCAGGTGTGACAGTTTGAAGTTCTTTTTTTGAATCCTAAAAGATTATGTTCTTAAACTAATCTATTACTGTGGATGTGGTACACTTTGATTACATTCGATTCATTTTAGATCACTTGATTAGATTAATTTTGGTTAGACTATATCAGTGAAGGGTGACTCAGGTTGAGTTCCTGCCATCTTGCTAGCTCTTATATAAATGGAGACACAGAGAGACACAGAGAAAGGAAGCCACTATTTTTGACCATGCAATGTGAGAGAGGACTCAAGGATCACCAGCAGCCAAAGCTGAAGCACGAAGCCCCCCAAAGGCTCGGTCCACAGAGCAGCTCAAAGATGAAGAGATGAGCCACATGCCTGATATCCCACAGCTGAACTCAGGAAGAAAGTGGAGCAACCAAGACAGAGGCGAGGCCGGGAAAGAGATAAGCCCTATGCCTGTTTGTCCATAGCTGAGCTCCGGGAGACAGTAGATTCTGGAGGGGAAGACAAGAACCTCAGCAGAGATTTTTATCATTACACTTCCCCCCACCCTCTATCAGCTTGGTAGTGATAAACTGTTTTACTACTTTTTGGGTGGCTACCTTAGAGATTGCAACAGGCATCCTTAACTCATTAAAGTCTAACATAAATTGGTATTTTTACCTTTTCCCAGACAATAAAAGAAACACAATCGTTTTAATTTCAACTTACACGAACTTGTAATGGTATATTTTAATTCTATAAATGCTTTTAAATCCCATAAGATATGATTAATATTATTGTTTTATACTGACAATATTCATTTAGATTTACCTAGATATTTAACCTTTATATCATTTCCTTCTACATCTCTGAGAATCCATCTGGAATCACTTTCCTCCTTCCTAAAGAATTCCCTTTAGTATTTCCTCTACTGTTAATCTGCTGGTGACAAATTCTGTCAGCCTTTTTCTTTAAAAGACTTTGAATACTGTAATTCTTGAAGGATATTTTTTCAGGATATAAAATTCTAGATTGGGTCCCTTCCTGATAAAATTGGCAGAGTGAGATGCTTCAGGGTCTGTCCTGGCAAAAAGTTTTAAACAATCAGCAAGAACTGGCAGAAACATCTTTCTCAAAGCTCCAGAAAACAGGTAAAGGATTGCAGTAACAGGATGAGTGCTGATTCAAATAAAGGCATCCTGGTTGGCCTCTCCCCCAGCCCCTCATGGGCTCACCATGGAGCCAGCCCACACTCCCAGTGTGGATTCCTCATCCCAGTTCTGTAGGGAGCAGAATAACCCTCGAGCACATATTGGGAGCATGTGTGTCTGGCCCAATCTGCCCGGTGGTGGCCTAAGGCACTTGCCATCCCAGAATTTTCCCTTCATGTAGAAGGCAGTTCATTGAGATTTCCTACAGAATGTTGTGGAAGGTCAGTCAAGTCATGCTGCCTAGGACAAGAGATTGCTGGATGTAGTACATATGCAGTGCAGTCCCTGGGACCATGAGGAAACTATTTCCTTAAGAAGAGGGTATATTTGTATCCATGTAAATGGGGAACTCCTAGGGCCACATACACAAAAAGGATTATGAGGCCCTTATACTTTGGTCTGAATCTATTCTCTAAAATCACTGTATGGATAAACCCTGAAGGAGAGTACTCACACAGGTCAATCTGCAAAGACTTGGAAAGGTATTTTCTTCTTCTTCTTTTTTTTTTTTTTTTTGTTAGCTCCTGGCTTCAATACACCCAAACATCTGTCATAACACTAGTTAAATACAAACTCAAGAAACATGCCTCAGAGTCTAAATTCCAGCAACAATACACTAAAATATCAAAATGCTCCGGTTCCAGCAGAAGAGAGCAAAACATAAAAAGAAACAGGAAGTGATAGCTCAGGCAAAGGAAAAGATTAAAGCATTAAAACCATAAATTAGGGGGACTAGTCTTGGGACATACCAGACAAAAAATTTTAAAGAATAGTCCTAAATATGCTCAAAGAGCCAAAAGAAAACATGGACAAAGATGTAAAGGAAATCAAGAAAATGACAGAGGAACACAAAGAGAATATCAATAGAGAGATGGAAATTATGAAAAGAAACCAAACAGAGCTAAAGGCCACAGTAGCAGAAATTAAAAATTCCTTAGAAGGGTTTAGCAGCAGATTGGAGCAGGCAGAAGAAAAAATTAGTGAACCTGAAGATAAGAACACTGAAATCACCCAGTCTGAGGAGCAGAAAGAATAAAGAATGAACAAAATTGAACAGAGACTGAGGAACCTGTGGGATACCATCAAGTATACCAATATACACGTTGTGGGAGTCCCAGAGGAGAAGAAAGAGAGTAAGGGGCAGAAAGAATATTCAAAGAAAGAATGGCTGAGAACTTCTCAAATTTAACAAAAGACATGGATATACTCATTCAATTCACTAAACAAACTCCAAACAGGATAAACCCAAATAGAACCACACCATACCATAATATAATCAAACTGTTAAATGACAAAGATAGACAATTCTGAAAGCCACAAGGTCACATATAAGGGAGCCTCAATAAGATTAAATGTCAATATCTCATCAGGAACCATGGAGGCAAGAAGGCAGTGGATAACATATTTAAAATGCTGAAAGCAAAAAACTGCCAAACAAGAATCTAGCAAAATGAAGGACAGATGAACACACTGCCAGAAAAACTAAAGTTGAGGGAGTTCATCACCAATAGACCAGCCCTACAAGAGATGCTAAAGAGACTTCTGCAGGTTGAAAGGAAAGGATAATAGACCATAGATCAAATTTGCATGAAGAAATAAAGCTCTCCAATAAGGGCAAAACAGGGGTAAATATAAATGCCAGGATTACTGTGTTTTGTTTTAACTGCACTTTTTACTTCCTTCAGGATCTAAAAGGCAAATGCATAAAATGTAATGATAAATCAGTGGTTTTAGGAATGGGGAGTTAATGCATAATTAACTGTTTGGGAATATGGGAAATTTTTAGTAATGGAAGGTGATAAGGGTATGGCAACATAGTGAATGTGATTCATCTCACTGAATGTTATGATTGGGAGGGGTTAAGATGGGAAAGTGTATGTTGTATATATGTTCCCACAATTGAAAAAAAGAAAGACCAGTTAAAGAGACAATGACAATTAAATGCAATACATGATCCTGGATGGGAACTAATAAGAGAGGAGAAAAGGCTCAAGAAGACATTAATGGGATATATGAAATAAATTAGAATACAGATGGTAAACTTTATATCAATGTTAAATTTTTTTAACTTGATAACTGTGTTTAAGATGGTTGCAAAAGTGAATATCCTTGTTCTTGGGAAACATACATGGCAAGTTTTCAGGGAGCAGGATATATAGAACCTACATTCAAGTGTTCAGAAAATGGATTGACAGACAGATAGATGGATAGATAGATGGATTCATAGATTGATGAAAGAATGGTATGATAAATGTTGCAAAATGTTAAAAATTGGTGGATCTGGTATCTGGGGGTACAGGGATATGTTGGAGTTCTCTGTATGGGTTTTGTATCATTTTTGTAACCATTGTGTAAGTTTGAAAGTATTTCAAAATAAAAAGTTTAAAATAAAAAAAAAATTTCTAGATTGGCAGGTATTTTCTCTTAGCACTTTGAAAATATCACTCCAATGTCTTCTATCTTCTATTGTTTCTGTTGAGAAGTCAGATGTCAGTGTAACTGTTGCTTTTCTGAAGGTAATCTGGATTTTTCTCCTACCATCCTATAGCTGTTTTTAAGATCTTCAAGTTGTTGTTAGTTTTCAAAGTTTCACTAGAACAAGCCTAGGTGTTTTATCCTGCTTGGAGTTTATATGACTTTTTGAAGTATTAAAGCATTAAAACCATAAATCAGGGGGACTAGTCGTGGGACATACCAGACAAAAATTTTTTCATTTTTGAGAAATTCTCAGCCATAGTCTCTTAAATTTTACCTCTGCCCCATTCTCTCTCTCTTCTTCTGATATTCCAATTATCTACAAATCAGAACTTCTTATTGTATACTCTCTGTGCTTCATTTGGATATTTCTTCCTATCTATCCTCCAGTACACTAAGTCTGTCTTTAACTGTCTCTAAAATGTTATTAAAATCTTCAAATGTGTTAATTTTTTTATTCTTACTCTATTTTTCACTTCTAGAATTTCCATTTCTTTCAATGTCTCTGGTTCTCAATCTTGTCTTGTATTTCCATGTCCCCTTTTCCCCATTAATAAATTGAAGATTACATAGGCATCATCCTTCTTTTATGCTGTAATTTAAATTATGGGTATACTAAAGACAATTCAAATTCATTGTGGGATGAAGCTCTTTCCCTTCCCATAGCATTCCAGCTATTCCCTGAATTAGCATGACTATTTGTGGAATAATGAGTCTGGAGGTTTGTGTGTGCTCTGCTACTTCTCTGTTTCTAAGTCCCAGCCCCCACAAAATAAACCTAATTTATATTTGAATTATGTGACATGGTAGTGTCTGTGTCCATGTCTTATCTCCCACTGGTAAGCTGACATTCTATTTTCTAAATTTATTTTTCGTTAATTGTATTTACATAAATCAGTTCTCAAGAGATGAGTTTTATTAAATGTGCTGAAAAGTCTAATTTCTGGGTTTCCAAAATGAAAGATAAGATCCTGGAATATTATGATCATGTCAAAGAATTCTTTGTTTCCTGTTTAGGCAGTGATCACTCTCTCTAGATACAAGCCACTCTTCATTTCATTTTAACTGAGCCCAGTAATTTATTTTATTTATTTATTTTTTTCCTTAATGAAATTACATTTTAATAAGTTGTACAATGATGAATATGGAAAGGGCACCAGAGGCTTATTAGGATGAGGTGCAGTACACCCCAATGGCCCTGTTCTTTTTTTTTTTTTTTTTTTAACTTTATTTTGTACATTTAATAATTGAAAATATAAACAATTAAAAACTAAAAAGTAACCGCAGATGAATAAATATATTCATTCTCAATTAAATGTAATGGATACATATAAAAATTTTTTTTAATCAAACAATATATTACACAATATATTTGGTTCATAGTAATGCATTCATACAGTATTTGTCCTTTTGTGTCTGGCTTGCTTCACTCAACATAATGTCCTCCAGGTTCATCCATGTTACCATATGCTTTATGACTTCATTTTTCCTACAGCTGCATAATATTCCATCGTGTGAATAGACCACAGTTTGTTTATCCATTCATCTGTTGATGGACACCTGGGTTCTTTCCAACTTTTGGCAATGGTAAATAATGTTGCTATGAACATCAGTATGCAGATGTCTGTTCGTGTCACTGCTCTCAGTTCTTCTGGGTATATACCCAGTAGTGGTATTGCAGGGTCATGTGGCAAGTCTATATTCAACTTCTTTAGGAATTGCCAAACAGTCCTCCATAGTGGCTGTACCATCCTGCATTCCCACCAACAGTGAAGAAGTGCTCCTATCTCTCCACATCCTCTCCAACACTTGTAGTTCTCTGTCTTTTTAATAGTGGCCATTCTGATAGGTGTGAAATGATATCTCATTAGAGTTTTGATTTGCATTTCCCTAATCATGAGAGATGTGGAGCATTTCTTCATGTGTTTTTTTGCCATTTGTATTTCTTCTTCGGAGAAATGTCTATACAAGTCTTTAGCCCATTTTATAATTGGGTCATTTGTCTTTTTATTGTTGAGTTGTAACATCTCTTTATATATCCTGGATATTAAACCCTTATCAGATATGTGATTTCCAAATATTTTTTCCCATTGAGTTGGCTGCCTTTTCACCCTTCTGACAAAGTCCTGTGAGGTGCAAAAGTATTTAATTTTGAGGAGGTCCCATTTATCTACTTTTTCTTTTGTTGCACGTGCTTTGGGTGTAAGGTCCAAGAAACCACCACCTACTACAAGGTCTTGAAGATGTTTCTCTCCATTTTCTTCTAGTAGTTTTATGGTCCTAGCTTTTATATTTAGATCTTTGATCCATTTTGAGTTGATTCTTGTATAGGGGGTGAGATAGGGGTCCTCTTTCATTCTTTTGGTTATAGATATCAAGTTCTCCCAATACCATTTGTTGAAGAGACTGTTTTTCCCCATCAGCGTGGGCTTGGTAGGTTTGTCAAAAACCGGTTGACTGTATAGGTGAGGGTATATTTCTGGATTCTCAATTCCATTGCACTGATTGATATGTCTATCTTTATGCCAGTACCATGCTGTTTTGACCACTGTAGCTTTGTAATATGTTTCAAGGTCAGGCAGTGAAATTCCTCCCAAGTTGCTCTTCTTTTTTAGAATACTTTTGGCTATTCGGGTGCACTTACCCTTCCAGATGAATTTGGTAATTGCCTTCTCTAATTCTGTAAAGTAAGCTGTTGGGATTTTGATTAGAATTGCATTGAATCTATAAATCAGTTTGGGCAAGATTGACATCTTCATGATATTTATTCTTCCAATCCATGAACACGGAATGTCTTTCCATTTGTTTAGGTCTGTTTTAATTTCTTTAAGCATTGTTTTGTAGTTTTCTACATATAGGTCCTATACTTCTTTGGTTAAATTAACTCCTAGGTATGTGAGTCTTTTTGTTGCTACTGAAAATGGAATTTTCCTCCTGATTTCCTCTTCAGATTGTTCAGTACTAGTGTACAAAAACATTACTGATTTTTGCATGTTGATCTTGTATCCTGCCACTTTGCTGAACTCATTTATTAGTTCAAGTAGCTTTGTTGTGGATACTTCAGGATTTTTTAAATACAGGATCATGTCATCTGCAAACAGTGAGAGTTTTACTTCCTCTTTTCCTATTTGGACGCCTTTAATTTTTCTGTCTTGTCTAATTGCCCTAGCTAGAACTTCTAGTACAATGTTGAATAACAATGGTGACAGTGGGCATCCTTGTCTTGTTCCTGATCTTAGGGGGAAAGCTTTCAACCTTTCCCCATTGAGTATGATGTTGGCTGTGGGTTTTTCATATATGCCTTTTATCATATTGAGGAATTTTCCTTTTATCTCTACCTTTTGAAGTATTTTTATCAAAAAAGGATGTTGGGGAAGCGGCTGTGGCTCAATCAGTGGGGCTCCCGTTTACCATGTGGGAGGCCCCGGGTTCGGTTCCCAGGGCCTCCTGGTAAGGGCGGGCCCGCCCGCATGGCGTGGTTGGCTGACCCAGCGAGCGCAGGCAGCGGGGGGGGGGGGGTGAATGAATAAATAAATAAAAAATCTAAAAAAAAAGGATGTTGGATTTTGCCTTTTCTGCATCTATTGAGATGATCATGTGTTTTTTTTCCTTCAATTTGTTAATGTGGTGTATTACATTGATTGATTTTCTTATGTTGAACCAGCCTTGTATACCAGAAATAAATCCAACTTGGCCGTGATGTATGTCTTTTGATATGCTGTTGGATTCGATTTGCAAGTATTTTGTTGAGAATTTTTGCATCTATGTTCATTAGAGAGATTGGTCTGTAATTTTCTTTTCTTGTGGAATCTTTATCTGGCTTTGGTATTATGGTGATGTAGGCTTCATAAAATGTGTTGAGTAATTTTCCGTCCTCTTCAATATTTTGGAAGAGTTTAAACAGGATTGGTGTTAATTCTTTTTGAAATGCTTGGTAGAATTCACCTGTGAAGCCATCCGGTCCTGGACTTTTCTTTGCTGGGAGATTTTTGATGACAGAGTCAATCTCCTTAATTGTGATTGGTTTGTTAAGTTCTTGTATTTCTCGTTGTGTCAGTGTAGGTTGGTTATGAGTTTCTAGAAATTTGTCCATTTCATCCAGGTTGTCTAGTTTGTTGCCATATAGTTTCTCATAATATCCTCTTATGATTCTTTTTATTTCTGTGAGGTCATTTGTAATTTCCCCCCTTTCATTTCTGATTGTATTTATTTGCATCTTCTCTCTTTTTTTCTTTGTTAGTCTAGCGATGGGTTTGCAATTTTATTGATCTTCTCAAAAAACCAGCTTTTGGTTTTGTTGATTTTCTCTTTTGTTTTTCTATTCTCATTTTCATTTATTTCTGCTCTAATCTTTATTATTTCTTTCCTTCTTTTTGCTTTGGGATTGGTTTGCTGTTCTTTTTCTACTTTCTTTAGTTGTTCAGTTAAATCTTTGAGTTTAGCTCTTTCTTGTTTTTTAATATAGGCATTTAGGGCTATAAATTTCCCTCTCAAGACTGCCTTTGCTGTATCCCATAAGTTTTGATACCTTGTGTTCTCATTTTCATTTGTCTCAATATATTTACTGATTTCACTTGCAATTTCTTCTTTGACCCACCGAATATTTAGGAGTGTGTTGTTCAGTCTCCACACATTTGCAAATTTATATTTTTCCTGTCTGTTATTGATTTCTAGTTTCATTCCGTTATGATCTGAGAAGGTGCTTTGTATAATTTCAATCTTTTTATATTTATTGAGAGCTGTATTGTGACCTAATATGTGTTCTATCCTGGAGAAAGATCCATGGGCACTTGAGAAGAATGTATAACCTGCTGAGTTTGGATGCAGTGTTCTGTATATGTCTGTTAGGTCTAACTTGTTTATCATATTGTTCAAGCTCTCTGTTTCCTTGTTGATCTTCTGTCTAGTTGTTCTTTCTAATGATGTGAGAGGGCTGTTGAAGTCTCCAACGATTATTGTAGAAATGTCTATTTCTCCCTTCAGTTTTGCCAGAGTGTGTCTCATATATTTTGGGGCACCCTGGTTAGGTGCGTAGATATTTATGACTGTTATATCTTCCTGAAGAATAGTCCCTTTTATTAATATATAATGGCCTTCTGCATCTCTTATCACTTATTTGCATTTGAAGTCTGTTTTGTCTGATATTACTATAGCTACCCCTGCTCTTTTCTATTTACTATTCGCGTGGAGTATCTTTTTCCAACCTTTCACTTTCAGCCAGTTTTTATCCCTGGGTCTGAGGTGAGTTTCTTGTAAGCAGCATATGGATGGCTCATGTTTTTTTATCCATTCTGTCAGCCTGTATCTTTTGATTGGGGAATTTAATCCATTCACATTCAATGATATTACTGAAAATGCACTATTTATTTCCTCCATATTATTCTTTGGTTTTCATATGTCATCTTATTTTTGTCTCTCTTTTTACTCTTTTGGTTATCCTTTCTGCTTTTCTTTCTTCTATACTCTCCTCCAAGCCTCTCCTGTCTTTTTCTTTCAGGTTCTAAGGCTTCCTTTAATATTTCCTGCAAAGGTGGATTCTTTTTTGCAAACTCTCTTAATTTCTGTTTGTTTGTGAATACTTTATATTCACCTTCATATTTGAAGGACAGTTTCGCTGGATAAAGAATTCTCGGCTGGCAGTTTTTCTCTTTCAGTTTCCTAATTGTATCATACCACTGTCTTCTTGCCTCCATGGTTTCTGAAGAGAAATCTGCACTAAGCCTTACTGGATGTCCTTTGTATGTGATCGTTTGCTTCTCTCTTGCTGCTCTGAGAATTTTCTCTTTATCTTTTACATTTGACATTCTGAATAATATGTGTCTTGGCGTAGGTCTATTTGGATTTATACTCATTGGGGTAAGGTGTGCTTCTTGGACGTGTAAGTTCATTTCTTTTGTGAGAGTTGGGAAATTTTCAGCTATTATTTCCTCAAATACTCTTTCTGCCCCTTTTCCTTTCTCTCCCCCTTCTGGAACTCCCATGACACTTATGTTGTTGTGTTTTGTGTTGTCATTCAACTCTCTGAGTCCCTGCTCAATTTTTTTCCATTCTTTTCTCTCTTCAATTTTAGCTGCTCTGTCTTTGGTATCACTTATTCTTTCTTCTATCATTTCTAGTCTGCTGTTGTATGCCTCAAATGTCTTCTTGAAATTTACCTATTGTGTCTTTCATTCCCATGAACTCCGTTACTTTTCTGTTCAGGATTTCAAATTCTTCTTTGCGTTTTCTCATTGTCTTCTTGATGGTCATTTATCTCTTTAACTATATTCTCTTTCATCTCATTAATTTGATTTTGGAAATGTGTGCTCATCTCACTGATTAGTTCTCTCAAATTCTGCATCTCTTCTGGGACTTTGCTGTATTCCTTTTCTTGGGTCATGTCTTCTATTTTCTTAGTATGGTTCATAATTTTTTGCTGGTGCTTAGGCATCTGGTTAGGTTGTATTTTACTTAGATGCTCTATCTCTTTCTCTTTTATGGGGTTTTAGTGGCAGGAGGCTGTGAGTTACCACAGCTCTTTGATTTTTGGCTCAACCTTGATTGTTAGGATTGTTCTGCTGGTTGCTCAAACTGGGCACTGGACCCAGTAATTGGTTGTAGAGTCGTTTCCTAGGGCCTTGGGCAGGGAGGCTATAGAGGCCAGAAAAACCTCTCCTACTTATTAATTTTCTTATGTGCACTTCCTTGGTCTGCCAGGAGATGGTGCTTGTTGGTCGCTCTCAATTCAGTGCCTGGTTGGAGTGTATTTGTTGTGACATAGACCAGATCAATGTGATAGAGCTTCCTGTCTGGGGGCTAAGAGCCTTGTAATTCAAACTTTCTGAGGCAGTT
The DNA here is from genome assembly GCA_026826555.1 of Tolypeutes matacus. Lineage (NCBI taxonomy): Eukaryota > Metazoa > Chordata > Mammalia > Cingulata > Chlamyphoridae > Tolypeutes > Tolypeutes matacus. Next base: position 4,910,761 of record JAKSZT010053785.1, read on the forward strand.
CTCTAGACATCTCTCGTAGCACCCCCCTATTCCCAGCTAGGAAATATATCCACTCCCTTCTGAATTCTCAACAATCAGTCCCTGTTAGTAGAGGAGGAGATTGGGAGGTTTGTATATCTTTAGCCCCTTGCAGGCTCCAAGGCAAACAATGGCACAGACCCACCTAGCCTGGAAGGGCTCTTGGGATAGGGCAGATCAAACCTGGGAGTCAAAAGCAGGGTCAGCCCCAGGTGCTCTCTCCCTTCTCCCGTGGAGTCCTCAACAATTAGTCCAGGCTAGAAGAGAGGGAGGTTGCAAGGGTCGGATTTCTCCAGTCCTTCCTAGGCTCCCAGGACAAACCACTGTGAGGAAGGGTCCCTGGGCTCCACAGCCCAAATTTACAGGTCAGAACCTGAGTCAGCCTAAGGCTGTGTCCCTCTCTCTCCCCTTTCCGGGAGTGGTAGATACCTGGAGTCCCCTTTGTCTGTGGTCTCAGGCCCAGAGGCCTGAGAATTCTAGAGTGTGGGGGAGGGTGCCGGCAGCAGCAGAAGCTGCTACCTCCAACTCATGGTTCTGTTGTCGCAATTTCCCTCTTTTGTCCCTCTCTACTCTGGGTGGTGTGCAGCCTTCACCTGCTGTCCTAAACCCTAGAAGATCTATTTCGGGGCTGTTTCAGCCTGTCCTCTAGCTATTTTTCTGGAGAAGAGATTCCCGTGTCCTACTAGTCTGCCATGTTACTGGAAGTCAGCCAGTAATTTATTAAAAATTAAGTTATTAAGAATCATGAATGGAGAGGATCTTATGGTTTTATAATATATATTATTCTGTAGTTGAGGAATAAAGTTGGAAATATCTATATTTATATATTTAAGTATATATCTAAGTTGAAATTTTCAATGAGGGAAAGTAGTTAGCCATCCAAGTGAAGTTACCAAAATAATAATTTCCCTTATTTCATTATCAAAATCTTTGTTTGAAATTTGTAAAAGTACACCTCTGAAACAGTGAAATTAGTCCTTGAACTATTTTTATCTGAAAATTAAACTTTGTTTTTATTGGACTCATGATTTGCATTCTAAGACTGGTAGTCCCTTCATCTTTTCAGCAGTTTATTTTTTCAGGGAATGCTAATGAGCCTAGAAGTTACTTCCAGCATGCCTGTGGATGGATTTTACCAAAGTAATAATAAAGGTATTTATAAGAATATAATTATGAGCAATACCTTAGATTTATATGATGCCTTATTCTACTTCTAAGCAATCACAGTGCACTAATAGGAATTGTATATTTTTAAAAAGAAGAGAAACAAGGTAATCGGTAAGAGTTTTTCCAAGTAAATAGTTTCAAGTTCTTTAAGTATCAATTGTTGTAACACAACAATGGGAAGAGTCACATATGATCCTGCTTAGATTGCAAACTTTGAAAAAATTGTTTTTAAAGCATAAGACATCAAGTAAGCCTGTGGTCTCATAATACAAATTATTAGTGGTTTTTATTTGGCTTTCAATAAAAAAAGAAAAGTTCTTAGCAACATAATCACTAATTCTAGAATTAATATTTCACCAATAATAAATTAAATACCCATGTCTTTAGCAGAAAAATCACCATATGCATTGGTGACCAAAAGTAATATAAAATAGCTTAGACTCAGAAGTAGCTTATAAACCATTAGGAAATTTTAAAAAATCCATGAAACCATGGATGGGAAAATTATTATACAACATTATTATGCTGTAATATGAATTGCTTATTTTATAGATATATTAAAGACTATTCAAATTCATTGTGGGATGAAAAATATAAAATATCTTATTTTCATAATGGCCAGTCATTTCATAAGTCTTGAAGTTAAGGCCCTCTACTATTTGAAACCTAGTTATCTTTCTAGCTGTGCCTCCCACTCTTCCCATAATGAACCCTGTGATCCTACCAAATATAGGAATCCTGTTCCCCTGACCCCTCATGCTTTTGCTTATATCTTTCTCTTCACTTGGAATGAATCATCAATATACATTCTAACTTTACTCTCTCTTCAAAGACCAGCTCATGTCACTTTCTCTATGAAATCATCACTGATTCTGCAAGCCAAAAGTAATTTTCTTCCTCTAAACTTCAGGAATCTTAATGTAATCTTCTCCTATGGCATTTACCACCTTATACTAGAGTTATTTTTATATATATGTTAGTTAATCTACAAGGCTATAATATGGCCTCTATGAGCAGAGACCATGTCTTTTAGTGGTTCTCCTTTTATGAAATATTTCAAAAGCATTCATATTTGTTTTCAGAGGAACAACTCTTTCACTTTTGCACTCATGTCATCAGCTTAAGTAATATTTAATCAAATCATGCAATAATAATAAGTTCAACTAATATAAAAAGGTTTGGGAATAATCACACCTGACCCTTAGTAAAACTACAACTCAAAAAAGTGAATATGAAAGAGTAGCCTGTTAACACGAATGGTCAGCTTTCCCTGGGCATCAGTCTGTTTTACAGAAAAAATTGGGTGCTTTGGTTACTTTAGCCAATTAGGTTTAGTTGGAAGTGGTTTTAAAAGCTTATATTCTTTTTTCTTTTTTTCTGTATATTTCTAGTTTCCATTCATTAGTGTTTACAACTATGGAACTTCCATTTCTGATAAACTGCAAAACTATAGGATTTCCTTCATCATCATTGACTTTCAACTAATTTCTCATTGAAGCCCAGGTCAAGAATCATTCATTTAACAAGTATTTATTGAGCTCCAATTATATACTAGGTACTGTGTGAGGCATGGTTACTGTTCAGTATAAATGTTATAAAAGATCTTTAAAGTTCACTTCAAATTAACCAGTTTGTGGGGATTGAGAGGGGGAAGGTGTCACGGCACACCAGACATCCAATAACACAGTGATAAAAGGGAAAAAGGAATATATATATATATATATTTTTTTAAAGGCATTTCTTTTGCTTTTTTCCCCATTTTTTGAATGTCTCAATCCGCTAATAATATTTTGTTTTGTTTTGTTTTGTTTTGTTTTCCTGAGTTTCCTTATGTTTGTCTCTTGCATGTAAGCTTATCATTGTTGTTTCTTTTTCCTATTAAGTGTATTTGATTATTATATGGGCTACATGTTCATGGAAGATTTAGATCACAGAAGGGTTACAATGGGTACTGCAGGGGATTATTGGTGGGGGGTGTCTGGGAGGAGGGATTCATGGGAGTAAGTTCATCTGAATATACATGAAAGATATACAAAATTGTTCAAAAGATCAAAGGATGGGGCATGGTCACGGCAGGTGGACAATCACTCAATAAATGAGGGAATCTGAATTCCTAGCCTGGAGAGCTCTGCCACATTCTCCAAGGGAGCAGCAACAGTCCTCTGAGTGCAGGGACAGTGTCTGTCAAAAGAGGATGGCCCACTGATGAGTTCTTGTTATTGATGACTACCCTTATGATTCTTTGCTCTTGTAACTGAAACTTAGCTAACTGTTATGGGGTGCCTAAGGGTTGCCAACTGAGAGCCTCCTTGTTGCTCAAATGTGGCCTCTCTCTAAGCCAAACTCAGCATATGAATGCATTACCTTCCCCCCAACGTGGGACATGACTCCCGGGGATGAGCCTCCCTGGCAACGAGGGATTAATACCAAGTGCCAACAGGCAACACAACTGGAAAAAGACCTTGAATAAAAGGGGGAAAATGTAAAGACAAATGAGTTCAAGTGGCTAAGAGACTTCAAAGAGAGTTGGGAGGTCATCCCAGAGGTAACGCTTACACACACCTCAGTAGGAGCTCATAGAACATCTAAGTGCATATCACCCCAAACAGAGGGGCTCCTGAGAGCTCTGGAGACACCCAGGTCCTATATAAGGGGGAAATAGCCCCAGAGACTGACGCCTTATCAGTGGGCTCTATTTTGGAGTCTGTGCTCCTGAGAGTGACAGAATTGGACTCAAATAAGTCCTCCCTGTACATGGTTCATCAGTCCCTTCTATTCAAACCTATATGTGATGCTGGAGTTTTTAGGTATACTTCCAGAGACTGGAGCCTCTGGCCTACCTATGTGCCAGGTGTGCGTGGAATCTCGGTGGAGCTGCAACTCCTACCCTACAGCTCAATGGACTCATCCAAGTCACCTGGCGAGGAGACAATGATGGGCAACGGCCATCCCAGGGAATGGAGAGGCCCTGCATCTGCAGGCAGGATCATCCCACCCACCATATCCATGGGATATAAGCCCTCTCTCACTTGGAGGTGGAGTGGACATCACCATCCCAGTCCCCTCAGGATTGGGGGAAGAACTATGGACTAGAGTGGACTTAATGGTATTCCGTTGTACACATATGGTGATTCTAGCAATGGAAGAAATTATAACAGTGAGGTGGAGCCGGTGGCCACTGGACACTTTCGGGGCAGGGAGGGGATGTGCAGTTGAAATACAGGGGCTTTTTTGAGACTTGGAGGTTGTTGTGAGTGCTGCTGTGACAACGGATGTAGGCCATTTTAAATCAGCACATACCATGCAGAACTGTGTGGGAGAGAGTGTGGTCTACGATGTGAACTGTGGTCTATGGTTGATGGCAAGGCCCCAGGATGAGTAAGTCCATTGAAGGTGATGGACCACACTTGTGGGAGATGTTTGTGTGGGATGTGGTGGGAGGTGTGGGAGGTGGGGAACATGGAAATCCCTGTAGGTTCTGTGTAATATTTAGGTAATCTAAGCACCTTTAAAAAAAAAAAATATATATATATATATATAACATTTTTGTAAGCAAATGCACATATATGCATATATATTTATATATCATTTTACAAATATTGGTATGTATTGTGAAAAATTTGTTTACCCACAATAAAAAATAAATTAATTAAAAAAAAAGTAGTTTGTGAATTTCAAGTAGATTCCCTATTCATAGTCTAAAATGTTCTTTCAAATACAATGATATTAGACAAAAAAAAAAAAAAAAAACACAAATTAACCAGTTTGGCCTGAGCCATAGATTTGTAGTAAAAATATAAATTAATTATTATTCTGAAATCTAGGATATATTTGGATATTGCTACTGAAGGCAGCTTTGTAGTAAAGCAAATTAGGTGCTTGCCTAAGCCCTCACCTGTACAAGAGCATCACTAGACCGAATCAACATTCCCCCAACCTCGCTTGAGAACACTCGGTTTTTGGGTATGAATATTTTCTTGTTTCATCTACACAAAGGTGTATGAATAAACTATACAATTTAAAGATTCACATCATTTAACTTCTTTAAAAGAATATTTTATCTAAAATCTCTCAAAATATATGCTAACAATTTACTTGGAATAATTATTAGTTGGGACAATAATTTCTCATTCCAGGTGTTTCTTCCCAAGTTGGGGAGATGAGGGAACATTTATTAGTATAAAGTGTTACTTGTCTAGCTTCCCTTCATCACTCTTCCCCATTCTACGCTGTTCTCTGTGCTATAAACAGGGGCAGGCCCCCATGTGGAAAGGCGTATGCTGGGTGTATAAATCTGTCTATTTCTGAAATTTGGTATTGGAAAGCACATTGCTGTCTTACATCTAAGTCACATTCTCTAATATATCAACTTTATTAGAAATAAAGTTAATATTTTGATCCCCATCTGCCATTCCTTTAGTCAAAGGATAGTCATCAATTGTTTCAGAACTCAGGCAGGGAAAAAGGATGTTGTATAGTAATTCTACTTCTTAAATCCCAATATAAATAAACATGTACAACAGTTTGTAAAACCTGAGGTACATCACTTGGCAGCTAAAGCATATAGATAATCCATGTGCTATCAACCAGAACTATGTTGACATGATGCTTTATAAGCAATTAGACTCATTTTTAAAGTGCATTATCCATGATCAGTGATAAATAATATTATGTCCACTGCAAAAATGTTCATAAGCTGGAAAGAATAAGGGTTAACAATTTGAATAAGATTATGAAAAAAAAAAAAATCTGGTATTCTTGAAAGAAATGCCTCAGGTTACTTTAGCCCTGGGCCATACTAGCTCTATGGCTGTCTCTGCTTCCATCCATGAGTGGGAATAAGGAAACCTATATTCTAATGTTTTGACACCCACCACACATGGTTTGACATAATAATGACTTATATAATTTGCATATCACTTAACAATTTCCAAAATGCTTTCCCCCCTGAGAAGGCTCCCTCGTCTGTTTGCTCATTGTTTTCGCTTGTTGTTTGTGCTCGTTGTCTGCTTGTTGTTTTGCTTTTTGTTTTTCTTTTTTTTTTTTTTCTTTTTTTGCTCATTGTCTGTTTTTTTTTTTACAAGGCACCAGGAACCAAACCCGGGAACTCCCGTGTAGAAGGTGGGTGCTCAACTGTTTGAGCCACATCCGCTCCCTGCTCAGTTTTTTTTTTTTTTTTTTTTTTCTTTGCTTGTCTGCTCATTGTTTGCTCATTGTCTTGCTTGCTGTCTTTTCTCATTGTCTGCTTGTTGTATTTTTGCTTGTGGTTTGTTTGTCATCTTTAGGAGGCACCGGGAACCAAACCTGGGACCTCCCATGTAGGAGGCAGCCACTCAACTGCTTGAGCCACATCTGCTCCCTCCAAAGTGCTTTTGTATATGTTATTTCCTTTTACACTTAAATTCATTATTTGATTTACTCAACAAATATTTATTTAACACCTACATGCCAGGTACTGTTCTAGGCAATGAGGACACAGCAGTGAACAAAGTCCCGGCTCTCATGCTGCTTATATTCTAGTAGAGGGGAAGACAGGGAAATAAAACAAAGCAGGTGAACAAGCAAATGTTGGGTGGTAATAAGTGCTATGAAGGGAAAAAACTGGGGAAGAAGGATAAGGGTGATGGCTATGAGTTGGGGTGCTCTATTACATAGGTGATCAAGGAAAGCATTTCCATTAAAGGGGTATTTGAGGAAGTGGCTGTGGCTCAAGCAATTGCGCTCCCGTTTATCATATGGAGGACCAGGGTTCATTCCCCAGGAACCTCCTGGTAAAAAAAAAAAAAAAAAAAAAAAAAAGGAACCATGAGCACAGGCCCCCACATGGCGAAGCCACGCACCAAAAAGACGATGACGAACCAGATAGAAAAAGAAAAAAAAAAGGGATATTTGAGCAGAGACTTCAGGAAGGGAGGGAGGAGCAAGTAAATTTTAGGAGAAAGATCAGAGGAAACAAGAGTAAAGGCACTGAGATGAAATTGTGCTTGGCATGTCCAAAAAAACAACAAAGATGTGAGTATGCCAAAATAGAGTACAGAAGAAAGAGAGAGTAATAGGAGATAAAGCCAGGAAGGTAGCTGGGAGTCAGTTTATCTGGATTTGTAGGCTATAGGAAGGGCTTGGATTTTACTCTGAATGAGATGGTAAGCCACTGAACTGTCATCCCTGCCAACTTCTAGGAGCTAAAAAATGAGCAGCCATTCACGCTAAGCTGGTTGGGAACCCCTTGACTCCCCCTGTCCTATCCCAATCAGGAATTTGAATCTTAAGCAGAACTGAGGTTTGAAAATCCATGGCACCCAGACCTGCTGTTCAGTCTTCCTTGCTCCCTAGACCCAACCCTGCACTTCCCTGGTTCTATAGTTTCCCATTTATTCAGTGAGCTTCTTAAAATCCCTGCAATAGTTCCATTTTCTGTTTGTTATAGACTCATTTCTTTGTTTACTAGCAGAGATGGCTAGCCTATCACCAAACTCGTTTAGCTTCTTTCTGGGCTTACGGGTAGTCTACATTTCCTAGTCTCCCTTGAGTTGGATATGGCCAAGGGACAACACTCTAGCCAATGCAAAGTGAGCACTAGTAATGTATGCTATTTCTAGGCCTGGGTCACAAAAATCTCCCACGCATGGGGGAAGCGGCTGTGGCTCAATCAGTAGGGCTCCCGTTTACCATATGGGAGGCCCTGGGTTCGGTTCCCGGGGCCTCCTGGTGAAGGCAAGCCCGCCCGCACGGCGTGGTTGGCTGACCCAGTGAGCACAAGCAGCAAGGGGGGGATAAATGAATAAATAAATAAAATCTTTAAAAAAAAAAAAAAAAAATCTCCCACGCATAGTTCACAGCTTGAAGCATAGCAATCTTAAATGCCATGTGCTGAAGATGGCAGGGCCTCTAGATGGAAGGTGCCTAGGTCCCTGAAGCACTGGGATGAGAGCCGCCCAACTAGAAATATCTGCATTTTATTTTTAAATGGCTAGAGAGAAACTTTTATTATGCTAAGTCACTGAGATTTGGGGTTTGTCTAATACAAATCCTAACTAGTGCACTTCTCAGTCATCATTAGACGTCTATACTCCTTGGCATAGAAAACACCTTTTTTTGTTACACACATACACATAAATCTATACATAATTTTAACTTCACAAACAAATGAAAGCATTCTTGTGATAGTCTCCACTGACTATCACTACCATCCTATTTCAGTTCCCTTACCAGAGGTAACCTTGTTAATAATAATACTTTGCAATTGAAAAGAAAGTGAGCCTGGCTGAAATAAATAACATAAATTCTTTTTTTAAAAAATATCTATTAAATACCCAGAGAGTAATGGGAATACAAGAGTACCTGCCTTCTAGGAACATACAGGCTAGTAAGGGAGATATACCTGCAAACAAATAATTATAATACATGTGACACACATTGACAGAAGACTATGCAAAAGGCATCAGGTATGGTACAGAGAAGAAGTTTTTTAATTGGGGTGGAGTAGAGCATGTGTGAATACATGTTTGATAGGAGGGGTCTGGAAAGTAATCACAGTGTATAAAAAGCTGATGCAAGGTCTTGAAAGATGAAAATAAGTTTATCCAGGGGCTGGGGATGGTTGGAGTCGATTTAAATAAAAGGAACAAGTGCAAATGAAGGAAGATGTGAACTATATGGTGTGTTTGGATGTGCCTCAAGGCACCTTTGCAAGTCTGAGATCATCTTGAAAACTGTAAGACCTAGCAGCACATATGTTAGTGTCTTAGTTTCCTAGGGCTGCCATTACAAAGTACCACAAACTGGGTGGCTTGAAATTATAACACAAATGTATTCTCTCATAGTTCTAGAGGCTAGAAGTCTGAAATCAGGTGTCCGCAGGGCCAGGCTCTCTCTGAAGGCTCTAGAGAAGGATCCTTCCTTTCCTCTTCCTAGCTTCTGGTGGTTCCTGGCAATCCTTGAGGTTCTGAGGCTTGTACCTGCATAACCCATCTTCACATGGCCTTCTCCCTGCATGTGCCAGTGTCTCTTCTCCTCTTCTTGTAAGGACACTAGTCATATTGGATTAAGGGCTGCATCTTAACTAATTACATCTACAACAACCCTATCTCCAAACAAGGTTGCATTATGAGGTACTGAAGGTTAGAATTTCAACACAACTTTTTTGGTGAGACACAATTCAATCCATAAATATTATGCAGATGCTTCCAATTCCAAGCATACTTGGAATCACAATGTCTTTCCTAGGGCTTTAGACAGTCCTGATAATTAATTAATGATATATACTTGTTATTAACAGCCGAGGTAACATGAGACATTGAGTGCCTAAGATGTGTGCCTGACCTTAGAATCAGGACCAGATGAAGTGATCCACATGAAAGTACAAGGTTTCAAAAGAGTGACTATCTTCCTTCTTCCTACCCCACTTCACCAACCAAAATATTACACGTGGTCCATCTGCATAAACGTTTCCACTGATTTTAAGTAGAAAATGTCCACGTAGTAGTGGGTAAAAGTGTTGCATGACCCATCTAGAACTCTGTAATTGTAAAAACCATTTATCTGCCCAGAGTTAAAAAGAGTAATTTGGTTTTAGCATAAGCAATCAATTTATAAATACTTGGGGAATATCTATCTATTCAGGGCCAGGCCATGAACTGGGGCTGTGACTCAGTTAAATGAACTCCAGGCCATGAACTGGGGCTGTGACTCAGTTAAATGAACTTCAGGCACACATCTGAATCTACCAGAGAAAAGTATAACAAGTCATCCACTAAATTCTCCACTATTATAGAAAACTAAGGACAAAAAGTTGCTGGGGCTAGAAGAAACAAAATAAAGGAACCATTGCATGACAAGTCTGGTTTTCAGCTGCCTTAGACCAAAACGTGGGCAAGTAGATTATTTGTGGTCTTGGGGACCGGGGGATGGATTCCTCAATAGTGGCACTACTGCCATTTTGGGCTGTATAAATCTTTGTGGTGAGGGGCTGCCTGTGCATTGAGGGTGCTTGGCAGCATCCCTGACCTCCACCCAAAAGAGGACACCACCACCATCACCACCCTTTGCCAATTGTGATAACCAAAAATGTCTTCAGACATGTACCAGTTGAAAACCACCAGTTAAAGTCCAAGCCTGAGAAAAAAACAATCAACCATGGACATTAACCTTGGCTGAGACTGTAAGTGGAAAACCATGAAGGATAAGAATATTCGTATTCTGGGAATCCCAGCTAAGGAGTTAAAGACAAGCTTAACTGTAGCACAGGAATTCTTCAACAGCTACTAAGTATTAGCACAGAGCAGAAACTGTATCCCGCCAGCCACTGCTGTCAAACTCCCGTAAATGCTGAGTGGTGATTACTAAGAGACAGAGCACTTCATCTGAACAGAATGTGCCAGAGTTGGAATCTTTTTAAAATTAATCAGCGAGTCAGGATAGACTTCTTGAACGCTGCTGCTCCACTGACTTTTTTTTTTTTTTTTTAACTACAATTATAACCCCATAGGAGCACTGAGGATGAAGGCTAACTGGTCCAAAAAGCAAGAGAACTCTAATCAGATTTCCTCATTTCCTTGGTGGCCCTCCCGCAATTTTTTTGTGTTAAGTTTGCAACAGAGAATGAAACTTTAAATTATGGGCTTGAAAAGAATAATGCTATATTTTAAAATAAAACCCAGTTTATCTATTAGACAGAATCAGGGTTGCCCAAATACCTAGTATAGTATATGGCAAAACTTTTCTTTTCTCTGTCACTTTTTAAGGGAAAATAATGATAAAGATAATCAAGGTCTTACTCCAGCAGATGCTGCTGAGATGAGCAGCGGTGGGTAAAATACAAGCCAGCCCTGGAGCATCAGGAGGGAGGGCCCCTCTGCCTGAGGCTAGCATGCAGGTGGCAGTGGGTTGGCTCTCTCAGGCCTGTCTGGATAAACTTCAGGGAGATACCCCTGGAGGCCCAATGAAGGCACCTGCCAGATATGGAGAAAAGCATCCTTGAGAACCTTCTGTGCCACATGTAGAGAAGGAGTGCAAGATGGAATGGAGCAGAAAGACTGAAATATTCTGACTGAACAACAACCATATACCTTCTCTTTAATTTCCAAGTGCTCTTCCATTCAATTTTGGCCTAGTCTCAAAATTTATGCTGCCATTAATTTTGTAGTTTATGCAAATATTAGAAAGTGTGTTCTTTTGTGCATATACAAAATAGTTTTTAAATTTCCCAGGCCCTCTTTTTTCGTTTATTCTCAAACCAATGATCTATAAAGGCTGTGGGAAATGATCTTTTTGTGAAACCAGTAAAATCCCCTCTCCAATGTGATCTTAAAACTGGAGAATTGCAGAGAGCTGGTATTGTTCAGTGGTTGAATGCCTACTTTCCATGTACAAGGTCCCAGGTTCTATCCCTTGTACCTCCTTAGAAAAAAAAAACAAAAAAAACTGGAGAATTGTAACCTGAAAGAGTCATCTCTCAAGAACACAATTTACAAAGCCTGGTAATAAAATCTAAATTGACAACAAAACTTTGCATCTCTCTACTTCAACCTTCCAAGCAATTGTCTAGAAATTTCACATCCTTATTTCCTTTCTACCACCTTTAGTGATTACTATGCTTTAATCAAATTCTGTCATGTTAATTGTTGGTGTTGGTTCCTGGTTCCCATGAAGCTGAAAGTGAATTAGCAGCAGCCTACCTGCAGCCAGAATTAACAGGTAAGAAACATACAGAAGACCCAGTTGATGGTCTTCTTTTTTAACTACTGCTAGTTAAAAAAACAAAACAAAACAAAACAAACAAAAAAAACCCACAAGAAACCTTTTACCTACAACATAATACAAAGAATAAAAATAAAGTCATGAAACAATGTCTCTAAAATTCCAGGGGACAAAAGAAACATTAAATAAAATCCTTGTTGATACACTAAGCAAATAACTTGGTAATAGCTTGCTCTAACCTTTTGTTTCTGACTGCAAAAAAAAAAATAATAATAATAATCTTGAATTGGAAGTCAGCAAAACAGATTCAATGGTTTAATTCCTTTTTATGAGGGGTTGTGTTGGAATAAATAGGATTAATATAAAATGTTGCATCCCCAAAATCATAAGATTTTAAAGCATTTGGTATCTTTAGCAGTTCTAAAAATTAAGACAAATTTGCTACAATAGTTTCATATTCACCACCAACAAAAGGGAAAAGACAGAAAAACCCAATAAAAGATGATATGCATGTGATCTAGTAAAATGTTTCAAGGGAAGAGGATGTGGCTCAACCAGTTGGGCACCCACCTACCACATGGAAGATCCCGGGTTTGGGTCCCAGTGCCTCCTAAAGAAGACTAGCAGACGCTGCACCTGCCACAATGAGCTAGATGCCGCACCGCCACAATGAGCAGACACCTAAACAAGCAGATGCCACAAGCCAGCAGACACTGCAGGCCACAGTGAGCAGATGTCACTCAGGCTGTTGGTCCTCTCATGCGGGAGGTCCTGGGTTTGGTTCCTGGTGCCTCCTGGAGAAGGTGAGCAAACAATGAGCAGAAAGATGACAGAACCTTGGGGAGGGGGGGGACAGGATAAATTTAAAAATAATAAAGTAAATAAATAAATCTTTTTTAAAAAACATTGTACTAGGGAAGACTGCTAAGAGGTGGGGAGGTTTTCTGTTTGTTTGTTTTGAGTAATGAAATTGTTCTAAAATGTTTTGTGGTGATGAATGCACAACAATACTAAAGGCCATTGATTATACACTTTGGATAGACTGTATAGTATATAAGTATATCTCAATAAAACTGCTTAATAAATAAATAAGCTGTTGTGCAAGAATAACCAGAAATAGCAACTATGTACAGCAAGGGAAGCATAGAGAGATGCATTTTCTTTTTTTATTTTATTTTTTTTTATTATGATTATTGAAATAATGAAAATGCTCTAATGATGATTGAGGTGATGAATGCTCAACTATGTGATTATACCAAATACCATTGATTGTACACTTTGCATGAATTGTATGCTTTATTAACATGTATCAATAAAATTGATTTGTTAAAAAAAAAAAGCATATTGTAGGCAACACTTGTTAATACTTTTCTCCTCATTCCTCAATTGAACTCTGGTGAATTACTCAAGATTCTTAAGTCACGTCTTTAAAACTAAAGTTTTTAAAATTACCAAATATGAATTTCACTATAGAATGCAGGAAAACAGGAAAATACAAAAAAGAAAATAATCTCACCATGCAAAGATGACAACTTTTAATATATTGGTGTATTTCCTTCATTCCCTCAATCTTTTGTTGTCCCAAGATATACTTTTTAAAAAATTTACACGGTGGGATCACACCATTTGCAATATGCTTTTTTAATTTAAAAATGTATTCTGAATATTTTTCCATACTATTAAATATTCTTTATTTGAGAATTCTATCTCAAGCTTTTGCCTCTCAGAACCCTTTTACACTCTTAAAAATCATTGAGGACCCCAAAGAGCTTTTGTTTTTGTGGGCTATATCTATCAATATTTATACTATTAGCAATTAAATAATAACTTTTATGATTATCAATAGTTAAACCTCATGTGAAATATGAATATGGGTAATATTGCTTATATACAACTGTTTTGCTTTTAAACTGAACAAATGTTCATTATGTTACAAGATGTTAATATCAGGCAAAAATGCAACCAAAGCAAACTATAGACAGTAGCTTGTAGTAATATAGTAATAATCTTCCATTAAGAGTAAAAAAAAAAAAAAGGGGAAAGAAACTAGACATATCTATACAAAATGTAAATAAAAGTAACTAGCGAGACAGAAACAAAATAGCAGTTACATACTGCAGGGACACATAGACAGCCTGACAGGTGATGAGCTTTTTGTTTATTTGTCTGTCTGTTTTTATTATTATTGGAATAATAAAAATGCTCTAAGATGATTGAAGTGATGAATACACAACTATGTGATTATACCAAATACTTTATTAATATGTATCAATAAAATTGATTTGTTTAAAATTTTTTTAGTTCATTTAAAAGTAACAATAAAAACCTCATCACAAATTGTATTAGTCAGCCGAAGGAATGCTGATGCAAAGTACCAGAGATCTGTTGGCTTTTATAAAGGGTATTTATTTGGGGTAAAAGCTTATAGGTACAAGGCCCTAAGGAATCTAACTCAAGGTACCGTAAGAGGTACTTTCTCACCCAAAGCCTGTTGCTATGTGTTGAAACAAGATGGCAGACAAGGGTTCAGTCTTCCTCTTCTCTCTTAAGGTTCTGTAGGTCCAGCTTCTTCTGATCTCAGCTGTAGGCTGGCATAGGGCTCAGCTGCTCTGTTCTCTTCAGCTGCAAACTATAAGGCAAATGGCTTGTCTCTCTTCCTGGAGCCCACAGGATCCTTTTCCGTGTCTATGTAGCTCCCTTCCTCTTTTCTCGTGTATCTACTTCTGTGAGCATCAGTATATGTGTAGCCCACAAAGGGGTGGAGACTCAAACTGAGTCACCCTAATGATGTGATTGAATCACAGCCCTAATCTTAACATAATTTAATGAAAGTCATCTCAGCTGAACCTAATACAATCAAGGTGTATCACACCCAGAGGAACAGACCAGTTTACAAATATAATCAAATATCTTTTTTTGGAATTCATAAATAATATCAAACTGCTACACGTGTCAACATCAATAACATTTTATGAAAAAATAACTATTTTCCAAAACAAAATTACTTAGTGAGAAATGTTGACATTTCTGCAAATCTTTTAAATGTTGACTTAATAAAGACTGCTGCATTTAATATGCAGATATATTGTATTGGTTCAAGTATATGAAGAAAATCTAGCCTCACAGATATGTAGCTGGAATAGGGAGGAGTACTTTTATAAGCTTTTCAGAAAATTGGATGTTTTTCTTTGATATCACACCAAAACTTGACAAGTAGTGATTTTATGAAGATTAGTCACAATGTGGAATCTGAAAAAAAATATCAATGAACTTTTCATACTCACAGTCATGAAAGAATGAAAAGGCAAACAATGTCTTAAAAAGGTTATTATAAAAAGTTTGATCTTGCAGATGTCCTAAGAGGAAAACACACGCTGAGAACCACTGTTCTATAACATCTTATTTAGTAATTAACACAATATTCTATTGTATGGATATAACATAATTTATTTACCCAATACCCTGTTATTGGAAATTTAAATTGTTTCTGCTTTTCAATTATAAAAATGCAAACATTCTTACAAATACCTTTTCCTGCACATCTTGTTTTCTTAGAATAAAACCTTAGAAAATAGAATTTGAGAGTCAAAATCAAAGTTATTTTTTAAGGCCTTTTGTGCATATTGCCAATATTCTCTCCAGAAAGGCTTATTAAGTTACATTCATATCAGCAGTGTGTACAAGAGCCTCACATTCTTACCCACACCCCACTCAACATTGGTTATCATGTGAGTCCTGTCTTGATAACTGTTTTTAGAAAATCGGATTGTGACTGAGCTGGCTGGTAGCAAGATGACTCCCTTATATGAAATACAATATTTGAGATTTCCTGGAATTCTCTGCTTACAAAGTACTCTTCTAATAATTCTACCACAGTGATTATTTACTACTATTTTGTATTATTTTAATTAGTATTTGCTATGTGTTGTCTACTTGACAGAAACTATGTCTTATTAGTATCATATATGTCACAGTGCTAAGCCCATGGGATAGAGGTGGCAGGGGTTAGTAGTGAAAATAACATTTTCCACATCAGAGAGATGAGTTCAAATCCTGTTTTCATTACTTACTACCTGTGCAAGCTTAGGCAAATTTCTTCCCCTTCCTTTCCTGAGTTTGAAGGCCATCCATCATCAGTTAAATCTGGAAACTAATATCTATTATACTTCCTAAGGCAACTGTGATGAAATATACATAAAATACCTCCTATAATTCTTGGCAAATAATAGATGTGCCACGTGTTTGTTCTCTTCCTTTTCCTTTCCAATATTGAATTGACCTGTGAAATCCAAACTTTGACAAGTTACAAACCAGCTTTAATTTACTAATAAGGCTATAATTAATACAGAAGGTATCCTTTAAACAATGGCTATCTCTGGAAAGTGTAATTCAAGCAATATTTCTGCATTTTCTATTTATTCTTCCCTGTATCACTCATTCATTATTTATCCATTCATTCAGTCAACATCTATGAATGTGTACTATGTCTTCCAAAGATAAATTACACACAGTGCCTAAACAAAACAGAAATGTTACTATACACAGTCCCTAAACAAAACAGAAATGTAAATGGAATCCTTTTTAGTATCAGAATGCCACTAATCTTGAAACCTGATTCAGAGAAAAATCATTCATGAAGTTAATGGTACACCTTAGTGTCTGCAGTTCATCATCCCTAGCCCTATTTTGGTTCAAAGCTGACAATTATTGCAGCAGGGCTTTGGGACATTTTAAAGTGACACTAAAGTATATTCAAACATCAATAAAATTGTTTTTCCACTTTCTGACAACCTGAACCAAGAAAATTAGAGAAAAAGAGACTATTGAGATTGGTCCAGTCCAGGGTGAAGTTCACTTTTTAAAAATGATTTATTTACTTTTATCCATTTTACACACAAATAACCCCCCACCCCACCCCCCCGTTTTTGCTCTTTTCGTGTCCATTCACTGGGCAATTCTCTGTGTCTGTTTCCTGCCCTCTCTTCTCATCCTTCTCCTCCTGTCTTCACCAGGATTCGATCCTGGAAACCTCCGATGTGAGAGAGAGGCATCCTATTGCCTGCACCACCTTAATTCCTGGTTTTTCAGTGTATCTCGTCTTGGCTCTCACTTGTGTCACTCTCCTGTTACGTCATCATCTTGCTGTGTGGCTGGGCGGGGCCTGACGGCGCACCCGCACACGGGGCCTGGTGGCACACCCACATACAGGGCCTGACGTCGCACCCGCTTGTGGGCCCTGACGGTGCATGTGAGCACAGGGCCTAGCGGCCTGCATGCCTTCTATATTTTTCTTTATTTTTATGGGAGGTCCTGGGGATCGAACCCAGTTCCCTCCATATGGGAGACGGATGCCCAACCATTTGAGCAACATCCGCCCCCTGAAGTTCACTCTTGGTTTTAAAACAAAACTAAAACAAAGCAAAAATCAAGGAGAGTTATTGTGCATATGGGAGTGCACCCCAACTAAGGGTGAAGAGTGAAGAGTGGCAGCTGGCAAACAGCATTGCTAACAAACAGCATTGCTAGAGATCGAAGCAGAGACCCAAGAACCTGCTGAAGTCAGGGGGTACTTACAGATTAAACTGAAGGGGAGGGCAAACTGACATTCATTTATGCTCTACTCTGTACCTGGAATATGTGATGTCCTTGTACATTAATAGTCTCCTTTACCCTCACATGCACCTGTGAGGCAGGTAGCACCATCTACTCAAAGAGGTCAAGCAGCTAGCTCTCCTCAGTACATCCTGGAGAAGTGCTAGTGCTCAGCCTGTAACAGCTCCAGGAGAGATTCAAAGAAGGTCTGGGGCTCTGATTCTTTGAGGTCAAAGTGAGATTGATCAAGACCTTTTTGCTAATAGCACCTGGTTGGTATATGCTAAAGTTGGTGTTAAGACATTACAGACCTCTCTTCAGGCCTGTAACTCTATATTCTAAAGAATTTAAATATTTGCAATGGGGAGGTGTGTGGGTGGAAAAAGTTCCTTCAGATCTGAAGGTTTATAAAAATTTGCTGGTAGTCTGCCGTGATTGAGGACTAATGTCCTAATATTGGGGCTACTGATATCCAAAAGACTCCTGATTGGGGGGGGGGGGATCATTTCTGGAGATGTGGGACATGACTCCAATCATAGGGGATTCTATTTGCCTAGCCCTTAGACAAAGGGCACATAAGTAGCCAAAGTCTGTAGGAGGAAAAATCTAAAAGCTGTTAGAAATGTTAAGAAGGGACTAAGGCACTTTTGGCTGTAAGGAAAAAAAAAAAAGACTCCTTCAAGAAGTGAGGAGGATGACATTGCAATGACAGATACAGCCCATTATATATTTTGTCATAACTTACAAAATTGTGCAGGAGAGAGTTTAAACTATAATGTAAATTATAATCCACAGTTAGTGGCAATGCACCAATACCTGTTCATCAACTGTAACAAATGTACCACACTAACAAAAGATGTTGTTAATGTGGGAAAGTGTGGGAGGGGCAGGGAGTGGGGCATATGGAATCCTCTACATTTATTATATATCATTTATGTAATATAAGTATCTTTAAAAATAAAAAATAAATAAAAAGATTGGAGTTTGGATACAGATGACGTATGTTGAAAGGAGAATTGGTGGAATAAAACTGTCCAATATGGTAGCCACTAGACACATGTTATTAAGCACTTAAATGTGAATAGTCCAAACTGAGATATAATAACATGTGCAAAAACACAACAGATTTAAAAATTCAGTCTCTGTTGCAGTCGGTCAGTTTGATGTAATTATGAATTCCAAAATATAACTGGATCATGCTTGTAAACTGATCTCTTAATCTGGGCGTTGACTGGGCCACATCAGTAGGGCGTTGAACCCCACCCCTTTGGTGGGTGGGGAATTGAATATAAAAGGCAAGGCAAAAACAGAGTTGAAGCAGTTTTTGAGAAGCAGTTTTGATGTTGGAGAGAAGGCCCCAGGAGAAGAGAAGCGAGCAGTTCGCCTGATCGTCTACAGCTGACCTTGTGGAGGAAACAGGAGCTAAGCCCGAAGAGAAAGACAGCCCCGGGAAGAGAGGAACCCCAGAATCCTGAACCCTGGCAAACGCCAGCAGCTGTCTTGCTCTAACACGTGGCAATGGACTGCGGTGAGAGAAGAAACTTAATGCTTTATGGCCTGGTATCTGTGGACTTCTACCCCAAATAAATACCCTTTATAAAGACCAACCCATTTTTGGTATTTCATATTAGCACCCCTTTGGCTGATTAATACAGTCTCCAAAAAAAATTTATAATATTTCATTAATAATTTATATATTGATTACATATTTAAATGATACAACTTCGATCTATTGCATTAAATAAAATATTAAAATTAAAAACAAAGAGAAGTGAGGAGGAGCTCACCGATTAAAGCAACTGTGCTGTAGGGAGAAAGAACCAGATTGGGGGCAACAAAACTAATTCAAATCCTGGCTGGGTGGAATAACTGAACCTACTTTTCTGATCTATAAAATGGCAACAATAGCATTTCACTGGATTGTTTGAAAATTTAAATGAGAGAGCAAACTTAAGAACAATTGTTTTTTAAAGGAGGTACTGGGGATTGAACCCAGAGCCTTGTATGTGGGAGGCAGGCACCAACCACTGAGCTACATCCACTCCGTATTGTATTTTTTGTTTAATGCAGGGAGCCTGGCACTTTCCTACAAATCAGTCAGAAGATATTATATTTATTATCAGGTATGAAAACACATGCCCTTCATTCCAGTTGTTTATAAAAACAAGAACACAGACTGTTTCCCTGGCTTGGCTTTTCATCAAAGCTGGTCAAGTCTCCTTCATTTGGTACAAACAGGAAATGTTGAGTCCAAGCTAGCAAAATAACATTCAGAGTTCTTGTTAAAACCAATAAATTCTGGCACTCCCATCCCATCCCATAGCTTCAGTTTGGGGAACAAAAGTTTGACCAGGGCCTTTAAAAAAATAAATCCCTTGTGGAGGGGTACATGAGAACTCTGTACCTTCTGCATGATTTTTCTGTAAATCTGCGACTGCTCTAATAAAAATAAACTTTTAAATAATAAATTTTTAGAAATGAAAAAGATGAGGACAACCACCAAGATGGTGGCAGAGTAAGGAGCTTCTAGAGTCAGCTCATGCTACAAGGCAGTTAGTAATCACCCAGAGCTATCTAAAGCACTTGTTTGGGGGCTCCAGGAGACCAGAAAGAGCATCCTGAAACATGCTTGAAAAAATGGAAGGAGAAGACTGTCCATAGAGCACTCCATGCTGTGGAGGCCAGTGCCCATCCTCCACTGGCAGCACAAGAGACCTCGGGAGTTATTCTGTGGCTGGAATTAGAAGCTCCATTTCCCAAAAACAGGTGAGGAAGAGACAGTTGGGTACCAACTTCATCTACTGATTAGTAAATTTGGCGGGTTAAAGTATAATCTTAAAAACAGCTAAAGTTTGAACCTGTCCAAGTCAGAAAGAGGCCGTAGCTGCCATTTTAACTCTGCCCCTGACATGAGGGGAAGCAGGGAAGACTGAAAATCACAGTGCTGGTAGGGAACAGCTTCTTTCCATCCAGATCACATTGTAGCTCTAGCACAAGCCCCAGCCCCACCTCCAGCAGGGAGGAAGCTAGGGGGACCTGCGCCGGCCTCTCTGGGAGACTACAGGCCACGCCGCAGAGGCTGGTGATCATCCTACTCTGGCAGCACAAGGTGACTCAGGAACTATTCTGTGGCTGGAGTTGGAAGCTTCATTTCCCAAAAACGGGGGAGGAAGAGACAGTTGGCCACAGACTTTAGCTGCTGATTAGTAAATTTGACTGGCTAAAGTATAACCCTAAGAACACCTAAAGTTTGAAACTGTCCAAGTCAGAAAAAGGCCAGTAGCCGCCGTTTTGATGGTAGGGACCAGCTTCTTTCCACCCAGATCAGACTTCAGCCCTAGCCTAGGCTCCAGCCCCACTTCTGGCAGGGAGGAAGCTGGTGGGACCTGCACCAGCCTCTCCAGGTAACTGCAGGTATATGCAGCTAGCACAGATTGAATAGTCTAAAGTCTACCAGGGCAACTGCAGGTATTTTGGATACGCATGGCAGCTCCATCCCCACCCCAGGCAGGGGAAGAAAGGATGTGAAGCTTCATCAGTCTCTCAGGGCAACTACTAATTACTGATGGCTGTGGCTCTGTCCCTACCCCTGGCAAATGAGAAAGGTGGGAGAAGTTTCATCGGTCCCTGGGGCAACAAAGGCAGCTTAAGCTTCCATAGCTTACAGCACCAACTACATCCTCAACTCCTAATACACAACCAGCAAGGGAGAAAGGGAAAGACAGCCCTAAAGTAAAGAAAGAAAATGCACCCAGAATAAATATATCTAGTAAGCGAGATGCCAAGACACCAATAAAAAACTATAATCCATACGAAGAAACAGGAAGCTGTGGCCCAGTCAAAGGAACAAGATAAGCCTCCAGATGACATAAAGGAGAGACAACTAATCATAGCTGTTCAAACAAATCTCCTTAATAAATTCAATGAGATGGCTAAAGAGATTAAAGATATTAAGAAGACATTGGATGAGCACAAAGAATTTGAAAGCATACATAGAAAAATAACAGATCTTGCAGAAATGAAAGGTGCAATAAATGAAATAAAAAATATACTGGAATCATATAACAGCAGATTTGAGGAGGCAGAAGAAAGGATTGGTGAGCTTGAAGACATGACCTCCAAAAGCTAACATATGAAAGAACAGATGAAGAAAAGAATGGAAAAAATTGAACAGGGTCTCAGGGAACTAAATTACAGCAAGAGATGTGCAAACATATGTGTCATGGGTGTTCCAGAAGGAGAAGAGAAGGGAAAAGGGGCAGAAGGAATATTTGAAGAAATAATGGTAGAAAATGTCCCAACCCTATTGAAGGACATAGACATCCATGTCCAAGAAGAACAATATACTCCCATCTGAGTAAATCCGAATAGACGAACTCCGAGTCACATAATAATCAGAATGTCAACTGCCAAAGACAAAGAGAGAATTCTGAGAGCAACAAGAGAAAAGCAATGCATCACATATAAGGGATACCCAATATGATTAAGTGCTGAATTCTCATTAGAAACCAAGGAGGCAAGAAGACACTGCAAGAGAAAAACTTCCAGCCAAGAATCTTATATCTATCAATACTGCCTTTCAAAATGAGGGTGAGTTTAGAATATTCACAGATAAACAGAAACTGAGAGAGATTATAACAAAGAGACCAGCCTTGCAGGAAATACAAAAGGGTGTGCTACAGTCTGTCTGAAAAGACAGGAGAGACAGGCTTGGAAGAGAGACTAGAAATGATGATTGTATCAGTAACAGTAACTAAAAGTGTCAAAAGAGTGGTGAAAATAAAATGACAGATAAAACCCAAAGGTCAAAATGGATGAAATAAGAACTGCCTTTATAGTAAAAACATTGAATATTAATGGATTAAACACCTCAATCAAAAGACACAGACTGGCAGAATGGATAAGTAAACAGGAACCATCTATATGCTGTCTGCAAGAGACTCACCTTAGACCCAAGGATACCAATAGATTGAAAGTGAAAGGCTGGAAAAGATTCCACACAGGCAGTAACAAAAACAAACAAACAAAAAAAGCCAGAGAAGCTATGCTTATATCAGTTAAAACAGACTTTAAAAGACACTAAAATGCACAATCTGAGGAGGAAGTCAGGAAAAAAATTCCATTTACAATTGTGACTAAAACAATCAAATATTTAGGAATAAACTTATCCAAGGATGTAAGGCACTTGTATTCAGAAAACTAAAATGCATTGTTAAAAGAAATTTTTAAGAAGACCTTAATAATTGGAAGAACATTCCATGCTCACAGATTGGAAAACTAAATATCATTAAGATGTCAATTCTACCCAAATTGATAAACAGATTCAATGCAATCCCGATAAAAGTTTCACCAGCATTATTTAAATAAATGGAAGTCACAATTATCAAATTTATTTGGAAGGGTAAGGGGTCCCAAATAACCAGAAACATCTTAAAAAGGAAAAGCAATGTTGGTGGACTCTCACTTACAGACTTTAAATCATATTACCTGGCTACAGTGGTAAAAACAGCATGGTACTGGCATAAAGACAGACACACAGACCAACGGAACTGAATTGATGGCTCAGAAACAGACCCTCACATTTATGGTCAAGTGATTTCTGACAAGCCTGTCAAACCCACCCAGCTCAGGCAGAACAGTCCATTCTACAAATGGTGCTTTGAGAACTGGATATCCATAGCCAAAAGAAAGAAAGAGGACCCCCTATCTCACACCTTATACAAAAATTAACTCAAAATGGACCAAAGACCTAAATATAAAGCAAGAACCATAAAGCTTCTAGAAGAAAATGCAGGAAAACATCTTCAAGATCTGGTGGTAGGTGGTGGATTCTTACAGGAGATAAGAGGAAGACTGAGATGGACTACTGATGCTTAATGTATGTAGAAGTATTAATTAACTTTACTGTAAAAGTGTGGAAATGTATAGAGTTGATGGTAACACATCATAGTGAGTAACAGCTGGTTTATAAATGGATATGTGGCTGGAAAGGGTAGTCTAGGGATGTAAATGTCATTTGAAAGAAAGCTAGAGAATAATCTAGGGACTGAATAACACAGTAAACCCCGAGGTGGATGAGAATTGTGGTTGATGGTATAGATGCAAGAGTGTCCTTTGTGAGCTAGAGCAGCTGTACATTACTATTGCAAGGTGGTTGGAATGTGGAGAAACATGGGGAAAATACAAATGGAGTGACCTATGGACAGTGGTTAACAGCAATACTGTAATATTCATGCATCTATGCCAAAGATGTACTATGTTGATAACGGGGGAGTATGGAAAAAGCATGCCAAATGTATGCTATGGACCATGGTTAGTGGTAATAGTTTGATATCTCATAATCTGTAACAAATGTTCCACCGTGGTGTGGTGTGTTGATGGAGGGGAATTCTGTATGGGAATTCTGCACATGTGCAAGATTGTTTCCTAAGTTCATAAGTTCTATAATAAAAATATATTTAAAAAATAATAATAGGGTAGGTTGGAGGAAAAATATACCAAATGTAAGATATGGACTACAGTTAGTAGTAAGATTTTGATGGTATTCTTTCATAATTTGAAACAAATGTCTCACAACAATGCAAGGTATTGGTGGTGAGTTGATGTATGGGACTCCTGTATGATCTTATGCATGTTTGCTTTGTAAGTTCACAACTTCTACATACACTAATTGTTTATGTATGATATAAATATAATAATAGGGTGGGTTGGGGGAAAATACACCAAATGTAAGATACTTTGGTTGACAGTAGTATTTTGAAGATGTTCTATCATCATTTGTTAAAAATGTTTCACAACAATGCAAGGTATCGGTGGTAGCGTGAGGTAAGAGAACCCTGTAGGATGTTATGCGTGTTTGTTTTGCAAGCTCACAACTTTTACTATACATTTATTGTTTATGTATGTTTATGTATGAGTGATATACTTCAATCAATTTTTTAAATGAAAAAAATTAAAAAGATGAATGCACAACTATGTGATTATACCAAATATCATTGATTGTAAACTTTGGATGAACTTTATGCTTTATTAATGTGCCAATAAAATTTATTTGTAAAATAAATAAATAAGAAAACTCCTTCAAGCTAGCTTAAATTGAGGGGATTTATCATAAGGAAATAAAGATTTCTCATGGAGTACAAAGGCAGGAGGTGTAGCCAAGCCTCACGGGGAACAGGAAATAAGAAATCCAAAAGAAGTCAAGGGAGCAACTCCCACTGTCTCCAATGTGTCAACGTGGCTCTAGTTTCTGCTTCTCTCTGCAAGTAGCCTCAAGTTTGTCTCTCTTTCTCTGCAGCACAATTCCCTGTTTTGTTTGTACATGGCTCAACCTCCCCTAAATGGCACCCTCAGTCTCAGAGTTCACAGAATTGTCTTGGATTTCCTACTTTTTCTTTATAACAGTCTCTGTTTCTCAAGGAGATTAAGGGATAGACCAAGAACAAGGTGGAGGCTCCTAGCTTTCAGAAAAGATGTTTTATTGCTTCTCCCTTTTCTAATCTTTATATCCTAGAGATGAGAAGAGCACACATCCTCTGGCTGTTGGCTTGATTTGTTTTGATAAAGGATAGAGCACCTCCTGGGTGTTAGGATAGAGTCAAACAGCTTTTGACCCCTATACCATGGTTGGACAATGGGTGTGCCTCACACAATCGTGAGTGGAGGCATTGTCTGTGGGTGCTCCATTTGGGGTGGTGTGTTTTAAGATTTTAGAAACTCATTTGTGTGTGATCTTGTATTCGGACTTATGATGGGGGTCCTACCCTTTTCCTATGTATGAGACTCCTCCCCACCCATCTTCTGTACTATGGGCTTCATGCCTTGACAAATAGCTTCTACTTAGTATTACATACCATTATTTTCTGGACGTCATCTCAGGAGCCAAAATCTGCTCAGCATTTTTAGCTAATGGTCTTCTTTACCACATCTTGGACAGTTTACAGATGTAGATTTAGCAACTCTTTTGGCTAATGAGTTATATATATAACTTTTTGTCTACCTACTTTATAATTGTCAAGCATAAAAATCCAAACTCTATGACAAAGTATTACAGATCTTAAAAATTGGGTAGATATCCAAAAAGTTGAGGCCTGTCCCCCAAACCCCTCTCTTCTAAAACTAAATAGAATTTGTGCCTCCATTTCCATGTTACTGGGGAAGATAACCAGACACTACCTGAATCTCATTTTTCCCCTTGGCCAGAGTTGTATATAGATCTATAGTAGCCCACTCTGTGGGGTGCAGCACAATTCTTCAAAGTAAGATTGGCCTGGGAATTGAGCTAAAAGGACTAGAAGGCAATTAGTTTTCTGATAATAGCAAGCAGATAGTTAAGGGGTTCCAGTAGAGCTTTGAGACTCCAGAGCAGTGGTATACCAGGGTGCATAAGACAGGTCAGGCCTAAGTTAAAGATTTGTTTAACTGTAAAATGGAAAGTCAATGCTAGAATAAACAGTGATAGTCAGATTCAGCTGATATTTAATGGGAAATAGTACTTCAGCCTCATATGATTATATTTATTTATTTGTTCATTGTTCTATACTGTATTTTCAACTAATTTCCTTAGGGAAATGTTAACTAGTTGATTTGTTCCATTGTTTAAATAAGGTGTTGTGTATCCACAGAAGAAGCAAAACCTAGTGTTGCATGTATTATATGTTCTAAGGATTGGATAGCACATGAGGAAAGTCTAGTTCATTGCCACATGCTGCTCTAGTAGACATTTGACATCCTTTTTGTAAGTCCAGCAAATGACTTCTCTTTCCAATTGGTGAATTCACCACCTTGTGGATCCTGGTGGGAGGCAGAACTCACAATGCCAGATACTCTCCTAGTGATGGCCTTCACACCTATTCTGGAAGCACTTGAGACCTGGTGATAACAGACGACAGAGCGTCTCACTCTCCGGTGATAGTAGAGATTGCAGTTGCTGCAATATTTAGTTGCTGGTACAGAAGTGCCAACAGTTCAAATTGTGACAGCTAGTGCCCACTAGCCATGGCAACAGTTTCCCCATCAGACCGCTTTTGAAAAAAAATAGCTTTATTGAGATTTAATTACTTACTATAAAATTCACCCATTTAAGGTATAAAATTCAACGGCTCTTATTATTATTTTTTTTCTGGCTTTTATTATATTCACAGAGTTGTGCAACCTTTGCCATAATCAATTTGACAACATTGTCATCACTACCAAAAAGAATCCCATACTCCTTAACTGTCACCCCTCAATCCACCTCTGACCACCCTAGCCTTAGACAACCACTACTCTACTTTATGTCCCTATGAATTTGCCTATTCTGGACATTTCATATAAATAGAATCATAGAATATGTGGATCTTTGTGTCTGACTTCTTTCACTTAGCATAATATTTTTAAGATTGTAGCATGTATCAGTACTTCATTCTTTTTCATAGAGTAACATTCCACTGCATGGATATGCCACATTTTATTCACCCATTCATCAGTTGATAGACATCTGGCTTGCTTCAACTTTTTTATTCTTATGAATAATTTTGCTATAAACATTCATGTACAATTTTTGAGTCCACATTTTTTTTTTGCTTTTGTATATATATATATATATATAAATATATATTTTATACAAATGTCACATAAAAAATATAGGGATTAGTCCACATATGTTTCTATTTCTCTTGAGTATACACCTATGAGCTGAATTGGCAGATAACATGGTAATTCTATGCTTAACCATTTGAGGAACTGCCAGACTGTTTTCTGCACCATTTTACATTTCTACCAACAGTATATGAGGGTTTCAATTTTTTCACATCCTTGTCAACACTTATTATCTCTTTTTTATTATAGCCATTCTAGTAGGTATGAAATAGTATCTCATTTTTTATTTAGATTTGCATTTCCCTGATGGCTAATGATGTTGAGCATCTTTTCATGTGCTTATTGGCCATTTGTATGTCTTCTATGGAAGACATATGGAGAACTGTCTATTCAGATCCTTTGCCCATTTTTAAAAATTTGGTTATTTATCTTTTTATTGTTGAATTGTAAGGTTTTACAAGATCACTTTTTATTTTAATAATGTCTTTTATTTAATGCAAATTTATCCAAAATATTATCATTTCAATATGTAATCAATATAAAACACTCTTGTTTGTTGGTTTGTTTTTATTAGAGAAGTTACTGGTAAAAATAAGAAACATTTCATGAATTTGCATGTCATCCTCATGCAGGAACCATGCTAATCCTCTCTGTATCATTCCAGTTTCAGTATATGTGCTGCCTAAGTGAGCACAACCAGATCATTTTTGAGGCATGGTTTTAGGAATTATTCCTGACTACTTAAAGCTAGCTCCCCACCCTTCCCATGATTCTATGAGCTACCAATATCCTTTGAATAAAGTCATTTTATGCTTACACTGGTCACAGCTTCTACTGCAACCCAGACTTCTGATTGACACAGACTCGGGAACTCAAGGCCCAGCATCCTTCACCTAGAGAAAATAACTTACATAAGGCTCTACTGGTAAATTGAACCTGTTCAGTGAGAGTGCTGTTATTAAAGCCTAGGTTTCTGAATTCATGGTTCTAAACTGTTAAACTATGTAAATTCAGTCCAAGGGAGTTTATGGATTGACAAGTAAAAACTTTAGCAGATTGAGCTACAATATGGACTAGAACAGAGAAAATAAAAAGAAAAATCCAAGAAACTATTGCCATTTCTTGCCATTTTCTCTAGGACAAGGTAGGCCACAGATCTTTATAAGTGTTTCAGTCGATAAGGCCCAGATTATCTGATGCTATCAGCCCTCTCTCTGCCTTGGTGCTGCAGCCACAGAGGCTGCATTTACCTGCATCTCCCTGCCAACCTAAATTGGTGTCCAAAGGCTCCACCAGGACTTTCTTCCAAGGGAACAAGTTTGTAATTTTAATCACAAACTTAATTACACATTTGGTTACCAAAAAATTTTAATTCATATATAAACTTTGCTAACTTTCTATATGCTTCCTTCCTCTCCCCCTTTTTGTGTCTTGGATTCTCCAAGGTGTTAGGAGTGTCACCCCTACAACTGAGGAATCCTTCCATTAGTGACCTGAGGTCCAGGCTTTAGAGAAAGCTGGTTTCTGCAGTTTCCTAGACATCACAAATCTATGTATGGATGATATCCTTAGCTCACTCCTTGAGCAGGAAAGACGGACTCAAGGAAAGACGGACGCACATTTTAGAGCCCAGCAAGCTTTTAGTGCCTTCTCACTTTCTAACACTCACTTTCCCCTTTCTGGTGCTCGCTTCTCCTAGGAAAGCATCCTAGAGTCTGTATTTGAAGGAATTGTCTAAAAGAGAATCAAATCTAAAACAGATGCTGATAGACTATTAAGCTTCTCAAAGATCTTTGCATTTCTATAGGTTTCTAATCTCCCTATTGACTAGTATTTTGTCAAATTGAATGGAAACGTCTCATTCCCCACGCCCGTGTTCATCATCTTAAAACAGGCTGATTTGTTATGAGAGTGATCATGAGTGGTAGTGCAAAGAAAGAAACATGAGATCCTGAGGATGGCATGTCTAATAGTGAGATCCAACCATTTATTCATTAAACAATGATTTCTTAAGCACCTTTTATGTGCTAGACACGATATTCTAGATGCTAGGCATACAGCAGAGAAGGGAAACAAGGTCTCTGCCCTTATGGAGCTTATATACTCAAGTGATAAGTGATAAACAATAAATAAATAAATAATTGTTAGATGATAGGTGCTATGAATAGAATGAAACAGATAATGTGATAGTGAAAGATGCAAAAGGAGAGAACTAAACCCATTAAGCAGGGCAATTGAGGAAAGTCTCTTCAAGAAAGTGACATATACAGTGAAACTTGAATAGTGGATATGGGGACAAAATATTCCAGGGAGAAAAAACAGCAAGTTCAAAGATCTGAATGCAGGAAAAGGCTTAGGCTTTTGGAGGTTCAGAAAGAAGTCAATGTGGCTGCAATGTAGTGAATATGGTGGACAGTGGTGTGAGGTGAGCTGAGAGAGGTCAATCAGGAGCCAGATCAGGGTGGGCCCTGAAATCTACAGTAAAGTGCAGAAAGTAAGTAGCAGAGACAGGAAAATAAGCAAGGACTTTTCAATCCTATTGGGTGTTTTTAATGTAGTAAAACACCAAAACTCTAAGAAGAGCCAAAGACCACATTCACTCTCTTCTCCTTATGCCCTTGTGGGGGGAAAAAAAAAAAAAAAAAAAAAAGCATGCTAGATGTGAAAACCTCAAAGCCAGCAGACTTCTGGGGAAGATGGCAGAATAGAGAACTGCAGGGCTCAGGCCTTCTACCAAAACAACTATTAAATAGGTAGGAACTGTCTGAAACAACTGTTTTGAATCTCCAGAAGCCAGAAAAACACTGTACAGCATCCAGGGAAGAGCTGGAGGAAGAGGCTGATAAATTATAGTAAAGAACAGTAAATCGCTCCCTCCATGTGGTCTACTGATGCCCATCCCCCACTCTCATGGCAGGTATATGTGAGGTACAGACTCTGGCTAGCTGCTGCTGAAAGAAAGGGACATAAAAACCCTTTTCCCCAAGAACAGTGGTGGGCATGGCCAATCACTGATAATGGTTTGTTTGTTTGTTTTTGAGGTACCAGGGCCAGGGATTGAACCCAGGACCTCGTATGTGGGGAGCCGATATGCAAACACAGAGCCACATGGACTCCCCTGATAATGGTTTTTGATTAGCAAATTTGGATCAATGCCTAGCTCTGAGGGCAGCTACTGTTTCAACCCCGCCCTGGACAAAGCCTGCAACAGTCACTGTGTCAACTTTCCCTGGACAGGATCAGAGGCAGTAGAGATTTAAAAATACAAGGCTTCCTCAGAGCTGTGGGAGAAAGTTAGCTGAAGGGCTGCATTTGCTAGGAAGGCCAGGAAATGCAGCTTTGGGGAACCATTGGAGAAGTTTTTGGTGCCATTTCTGACCCGCTCCCCAGGGCACATTGTAGCTGGTTAGTGGCCCCTTCATGAATCCCTGGCCCTATTTTGGCTGGTAGAGACTGCCCTGGGAAAGTCCTCCCTGGGGTGACTCTCCTCCCAGAATTTGTCCTCCAGGCAAAAGCAGCATGAAATGAGTGTAAAAAACTAGAGGCAGACAGTCTGGGGTAAAGGCATGCTGGCTTCAGATATCCAGGGGAAGGAAGTTTGTCCACTGGGAAACAGAGAAGTCAATAAAACTCCTGTAAACACTGGAACTCTAAAATAATTAACAAGCAAAAGCCCAGAACAAGACAGAGCCCCAGGAAGGCAGGGAAAACCTGCACAATGCATTCACCTTGGGCAGACCCTCCTGATAGGAGGGATGAAGCTCAAGAAAATCTCTGCCTTGTCACCAGCTGGTTACAAAACCAGGAAATTGTACAGCCCAGGGAGTAAATCCCAGTGTAATATTAAAATGTACAGTGTACAACAAAAGAGTACAAGACAAACAAAGAAACAGGAAATGATGGTCCATCCAAATGAAGAGGGTAAAAATACAGAAAACACCAATGAAGAAGACGAGAATGTGAATATACCAAACAAAACCTTTTAAAAAAATGATCTTAAAAATGCTTAAGGAGATGAAATACAGAGAAAAGAACTACAGGATATCAGGAAAGCTAAGAATGAACAATATGAGAGTCTAAAAGAGATAGAAATTTTAAAAAGGAACCAAAGAGAATTACTGGAGTTAAAGACCAGAATAACTGAAATGAAAAATGCCCAGGAGGGTTTCAATAGCAGATTGGAGCTGGCAGAAGAAAGAACCAGTGAAACTGAGGATAAGACACTTGAAATGAGACAGGCTAAGGAAGAGAAAGAAAAAAAAAAAGAAATATTAAAAGTGAACACATATATAATGAAAAAAAATAGAAATATAAAGAAAAAAAAAAAAAAGTGAACACAGACTTCCAGAAAGATGGTGGACTAGTAAGACATGGGAATCTCTTCTCCTTCAGAAAAATAGCTAGAGGACAGGCTGAAACAGCCCTGAAAAAGATCTTCTAGGGTTTAGGACAGCAGGCGAAAGCTGAACACAGCCCAGAGGAGAGAGGGACAAAAGAAGGAAATCGCAACAACAGAACTGTGAGTTGAAACCAATGGCGGCCGCTGCTAGAACCCTCCCCCACACTAAAGAAACCTTAGAATTCTCCGGTCTCTGGGCCTATGACTACAGACAAAGGGGCCTCCAAGGAACTACCACCCCAGGAAAGGGGAGAAAGAGGGACACAGCCTAAGGTAGACTCAGCTTCTGGTCCACAAATTTGGTCTGCTGTGTAGCACAAGCCCTTCTGGGCCAGGTGAGACCACACAGTGCTTTGTCCTGGGAGCCAGCAAAGGACTGGAGGAATCCAACCCTCCCAATCTCCCTCTCTTATAGCTGGGACTAATTGTTGAGGACGCCCCAGGAAAGGGGAGAGACAGGGGCACAGCCTAAGGCTGACTCAGCTTTTGATGCACAAATTTGGGCTGCTATATCCCAAGAGCCCTTCCAGGTCAGGTGGGGCTGTGCCATTGTTTGCCTTGGAGCCTGCAAGGAGCTAAATATATACAACCCTTCCAATCTCCTCCTCTGCTAACAGGGACTGATTGTTGAAGACTCAGAGGGGAGTGGAACTATTTCCTAGCCGGGAAAAGGGAGTGGGTTGCCAGAGAAGGCTATAGAACTGTCTCAGAGAAAGTTTGAATTACAAGGCTCCTAGCCTCCAGACAGGAAGCTCTATCACATTGATCTGGTCTATGTTCCAACAAATACACTCCGACCAGGCATTGAACTGAGAGCAGCCAAAGAGCGCCATCTCCTAGCAGATCAAGGAAATGCAAAAAAGAAAATTAAAAATAAGTAGGAGAGGCTTTTTTGGGCCTCTATAGCCTCCCTGCCCAAGGCCCTAGGAAGCGACTCTACAACCAATTCCTGGGTCCAGTGCCCAGTTTTGAGCGACCAGCAAGACAATCCTAACAATTCAAGTCAAGCCAAAAATCAAAGAGCAGCGGTAACTCACAGCCTCCTCCTGCCTCTAAATCCCTACAAAAGAAAAAGAAATTGAGCATTTGAGTAAACTACATCCTAATCAGATGGCTAGATATCAGCAAAAAATTAAGGGCCATACTAAGAAAATAGAAGACATGGCCCAAGAAAAGGAATATATCAAAGCCCCAGAAGAGTTGCAGAATTTGAGAGAACTAAACAGCAAGATGCGCACAAATTTCTAAAATCAGATTAATGTTCATAGCGACATTATTCACAACTGCCAAAAGTTGGAAACAACCCAGGTATCCATCAACAGATAAATGGGTAAACAAACTGTGGTCTATTCACACAACAGAATATTATGCAGCTATAAGAAAAATGAAGTCATAAAGTATATGACAACATGGATGAACCTGGAGGACATTATGTTGAGCAAAGCAAGCCAGACACAAAAGGACAAATACTGTATAATTGTGTTACTATGAACCAAATATATTGTATAACATACTATTTGATTTTTTAAAAATGTATATGTATCCAGTTCATTTAATTGAGAAACGTATGTATTTATTCATCTGTGTTTACTTTTTAGTTTTTGATTGTTTATATATTCAATTATTAAATGCATAAAACAAAGTTAAAAAAAAAAAAGTGAACAGAGTCTATGACAGCTGTGAGACATCATCAAGCACAACTCCCAATCTCAAGCTTGCACTACCCAATCTCCAGCCTGCCCCAAGATGTCTCCATCTCCTTTCTGCCCTGAAGAAACCATCACTCAACCTCCACCCTGCCCTGAGGATTCAGCCATCCAACCCCCACTTGAAGAGATTAATCCTATCTCACCAGATAAAACTGCAAGGAATGTCCTGAGGTAATTGGCTTGCAAAACACTTCTTTTTTTAAGAGTTTTATTTTTATTTATCCACCCCCCTCATTTTGCACTTGCTGTCTGCTCTCTGTGTCCATTTGCTGTGTGAGCTCTGTGTCTGCTTGTCTTCTCCTTAGGAGGTACCGAGAACTGAACCTGGGACCTCTCATGTGGAAGAGAGGCGCTTAATCACTTGAGCCACCTCAGCTCCCTGCTTTGTTGTCTCTCATTCTGTTTCCTCTTTGTGTCTCCTTGTTGCGTCATCTTGCTGTTTCAGCTTCCCGCGCCTGCCCATCATGCCAGCTCGCTGTCTTGTTCATCTTCTCCAGGAGGCACTAGGAACCAAACCTGGGACCTCCCATGCGGTAGGCAGGAGCTCAATCGCATGAGCCACATCTGCTTCCTGCAAAACACTTCTAATTCTTCCTCTTACCCACCCCCATGACCCTTCTTCTATTCCAGACCTATAACCAAAATCACAAGTCCCTAAAGGTGAAGTACAAAGTGTGACTCATGAGGAAGTACACTATATTCTAAAAGAACTGCATGAGTTTTCCAATTTATATAGACAGAAACCAGGGAAATATGTATAGGAATGGATATTAAGGGTATGGGATTATGGTGGAAGGAACATAAAGTTACATCAAGCTGAATTTATTGATATGGGGCCACTAAGCAGAGATTCTGGATTCAGTGTTGAAGCTCAAGGGCTTAAAAAGTTTGTTTGGATGGTTGGCTGAAACACGGGCCAAAAGATGGCCTACAATGCCTTGAGGTTGAGATGCCCAATTTACACTGTGTGGCAGTTTAAAATTATTTATGAATTCCAAAAATGATATTTGATTATATTTGTAAATTGGTCTGTTCCTCTGGGCATGATACCATCTGATTGTATTAGATTCAGCTGAGATGCCTTTGATTAAATTATGTTATGATTAGGGCTTTG
Source organism: Tolypeutes matacus (assembly GCA_026826555.1). Taxonomy (NCBI): domain Eukaryota; kingdom Metazoa; phylum Chordata; class Mammalia; order Cingulata; family Chlamyphoridae; genus Tolypeutes; species Tolypeutes matacus. The sequence goes on from JAKSZT010053785.1 coordinate 4,945,037, forward strand.
ATTCCACCAGGTAATTAGGGTGATGCAGTTTGAGTCCTCGCCCCCTTTGTGGGCTGTATAAGTGGTCATTCACTCAAGAAGAACACAGAAGTAAACACACAGAAGTAGATACACAGAAGAACACAGAGGAAGAGAGACAGCTCCATAGACATGGCAGAGGCCCTGGGAAGAGAGATGAGCCATGCACCTAATAGTTTACAGTTGACCTTGTGAAGCGACCAGAGCAACTGAGCCCAGAAAGAAACAAGCCCTGGGAAGAGAGGCAGCATTATGCCAGCCTGCAGCTGAGACCAGAAGAAGCTGGACCCACGGAGCCTTAAGAGGGAAGAGGAAGGCTAAACCCTTGCAAACGTTGTCCACCATCTTGCTTCCACACATGGCAACAGAGTTTGGTAAGGAAATAACCTTGAGTTAGACTCTTCAGGGCCTTGTAACTGTAAGCTTTTACCCCAAACAAATATCCTTTATAAAAGCCAACAGATTTCTGGTACTTTGCATCAGCACCCCTTTTGGCTGACTAATACACCCTGATATACTATAGATGAGGAGATCCAAAAAGCTTAGGGAGATGGGAATGCTAGAATGGATTCACTGTTTAAGACCTGCCCATCCACCCCAGGAATGTCCAGAGGACACACCTTTTACCAGGACATTGAGGAATAAATTTGTGAAACTAACTCCATCTTCCCTGAAGAGCCCTGGGTTGCTTTTCTCTGTAGGTCAGATATCACAATGGGAAGTGCTGTCATGGAACTAGAATCCTTAAACACTATGGGGATAATCAGATCCCATGATAAGCAGCATTTAATCATGAAAGACAAGGTGGGCACGACTACCACAATGAAAGGCAGACTCAAAGAAGCAATCAAAAAAGTCTGAGTCACATAGACCTATAGCATTGGCTAATAGATCATGGGATACCTAGAAGTAAAATAGATGGGAAGTCTACTAAATTCCTACTTGATCTGTATAAGCAGAAGAGTTTTAGGTTGAGTGGCTTGAATTACAGAAATAGAGAGTTACAGCCCCTTAATCAATTCCCATATTTGAGACAGTCTACAGACCCAGAACCCCTTGAATGAGTGCAAGGCCAGGTCCCCTTGGGGAAGGACCCTGTTACACTGCTAAAAATTTATACTGTTAATCTCCCTCCCAGTTTTCCCGAAAGAGACCTATGGCCTTTTACCAGGGTAACTGTGCACTGAGGAAAAGGAAATGATCAGACATTTCAGGGATTATTAGACACTGGCTCAGAAGTAACATTAATTCCAGGAGGACCAAAACGTCACTGTGGTCCACAAGTCAGAGTAAGGGCTTATGGAGGTCAGGTGATCAATGGAGTTTATTTCAGGTCCATCTGACAATGAGTCCAGTGGATCCCCAGACCTTCTGTGGTGATTTCTCCAGTTCCAGAATGTATAACTGGAATAGACATATTCAGTAACTGGCAGAATCCCCACATTGCATCCCTGACTTGTGGAGTGAGGACTATTACAGTAGGAAAGGCCAAGTGGAAGCCACTAGAACTGCCCCTACTTAGCAAAATAGTAAATCAAAAGCAATGCCAGATTCCTGGAGGAATTGCAGAGATCAGTGCCACCATGAAGGATATGAAGGATGCCAGGGTGGTGATTCCCAACACATCCCCATTCAACTCTCCTATTTGGCCTGTACAGAAAACAGATGGGTCTTGGAGGATGACAGTAGATTATTGTAAACTTAACCAGTTGGTGACTCCAGTTGCAGTTGTTGTTCCAGGTGTAGTATCATGGCTTGAGCAAATCAACACATCACCTGGTACCTGTTATGCAGAAATATTGATCTGGCAAATGCTTTTGTCTCAATTGCCATTAGTAGGGACCACCAGAAACAGTTTGCTTTCAGCTGACAAGGCCAGCAATATACTTTCACTGTCCTGCCTCAGGAGTATATCAATTCTCCTAGGGAAGTGCTGGCCTGGACTTTGCCACTACCAAAAAATTAATACTTAAGAAACATAATAAAGTCTGTCTAGCCAATTCAGGAGTGAAAGGGACTATTCCAAAAAATTTAGTGAGATTAATATTAGGAAGATCTAGCATTAGGTGCAGAGGCATCACTATTTTGCCAAAGAGTTAACTAAGATAAAGAAAACATTCCAGCAGCAACTTTGTAAACCTCCTACTGCCTACATAATGATAAAGCTGTGGGATGATAGGGGCTAATAAAATTAAACCACTGGAAAAGTAAGAAAACTTGGCAATACAGTTTCCAGAAAAATTCTCAAAAAGCAGTAAAATCAAAGATGCATGTTCCTATTGATGTGTTATAGCTTGTTTTGTGTTTGTCTGTTTGTTCAGTGTCTGTGTATATTTTAATACCTCTGGATGGTAATATTAAATTGATAAATGAAAATTATTAAAAGAGCTCTATTCAAATGGCCAAAAATTAAATAAGCGCTTATATTAATAAATAAACATGGGTATTAATTTAAAATAATAAAAATAGTTATGATCAAATTAAATCATTATTCTAACAAGTTTGTTTAATGTTGATGGTAATTGTATGCTGTCAAAAGTTTGCTTGGAAACAGTTTCCAAAATCATTTCGGTAAATTGAATATAGAAGGTGTATAGAAAGTGTTTTTATTATTAAGGAAAAAGAAAGTAATTTTATCCTAAGATAAAATGACTGGTTATTAAAAAAAAGTAAAATGTGAAACAAAACCTGAATAAATATAGAAAGTGCAGGTGTGTGGAAAAGGAATTTTTGTGGTCAAAGTTAAGTAAGATTTAATGGGTCTATCTATAAAAATTTAAAAGCTTTAATATCAAACAGTATAATAATACAAAGTTAAAGTTTTATTCTTTCTCAAAATTTCTCAAGTCATTAATCTGTTTTAGTAAAAGTTTACAAAGAGTTTTTCTCCTGAATATTCAGTATGCAAAAAAGAAAGTCTGTTTTATCAAAGTAGCCTCTTATACCTTAACCTTATCGTTTCCTTGGAGAAACAAGTTTAATCACTTTTAAAAGAACATAATGTTCAAACCTGCTTTCTCAAAGTCAAATCCTGAAAAGTAGCTTTTTATTTCAAACTGTTACAAATGATTTGGTCTTTTACCTAGAAAAAGGTAAAATACTAAAAATAGTTAAGTTCATTTGATATATTACAAGTTGAATGAAGTATTTGAAACTGTTGTACAATTAAAAGAAATTTTCTAACCTTATGATAATTAAAGTTGTATGAGTAAAAAGTTCATATGAATACTTAAGAAATATATAAAATTCTTGAAAATTTAATAATGTTTCAGTATAATATTAGATAAAAGTATAATGTTATTAATCATAATTTTAATTATTTTAAAAAGTAATAATAATATGTGTCACAAAAACTACCTCTCTGCCTAAAAATCAAGAGGTGGACGCTTTAACTCAAGTTTATCTGATTTACCCCACCTCTGCTAAAGAAACAAGTCTATAGCTACAAAAAAACAGCAGCCATTAAGGGCTGCCAGAGGTAGTGCATAACAGTAAATTATAGTAAATTAAAATACAACACTGCAGTATGCAGCAGTCCCAAGTATTGCTAGTTTGTGGCAAAAAAATTAATATCCACTTCTGTCACTATCACTTTGTTTTAAAACTTGCTAAGGCTTTCTTTAGTATCTTCTTAAACAAGTCAAGCCAGCCCACATTCCCCTTCCTGTAAAATAGCCAAGAATAAATCAAGTTTATATTCAACACTGTGAGCTACAGCCCCAATTCCAAATATAATGTTAACAACAAAACCAATGCAGGTATTAAGATTACAAGTTAATGTACTGCCCCACAGCCCAAATAGGAAATAATAATTTGTTGTTACCTATGCCTCAAACTATACAAAATAGAGAAATAAAAGTCATTCTAATCATGCTACTAAGACTCTTAAACACATAAGAAATAAAAGTTTATTCATTGGATGTTTGCTAGTTAAAAGACTGAATTATGTGTAATATACTTAAATGCTAATCAAAATTCTAATGCACTACATTGCATACTTAAGTAATTTAATACCTTGTATGTTACACATAAATGTATTTTATTAAATGTATATGTAAATCTTTTGTTTTGAGTTTGTACAGTCCTGAAACAGAATAAATTTTTAAAAAGTTTTGGCGAGTATTGTTCAAACCTAAAAGTAAAATATCATGCAAAAAACTTTGTTAATCAACAAACCAATACTTTATTAGTTAACACTTTTCATATTTCAGGAAAAATAATGGAGACTAAAATAGTAAGCACATCAGGGATGTTTTGTAACAAATTAAAAGAGATAAAGCACATTTCAAAAAATGTTGTATTCCTCCCTGGAGGAGCAAAACTCTCTGAGAGACTGATGCATAAACCTTAAAATGTACTGCCCAGAGAGTGTTGTGTTCCTTCCTGAGGAGGCTGGCCCCTTCCCTCAGGAATTAGCAAAATACTCACAAGTTGGCATCTATAGTATCAAATTCATTAATCCTAAACACAATCAACCAAAACTCTAGTATCAACTGCTAATTCAACACTTCCCAGCTAAAAGCTAAATATTGGTAACCATGTAAATGTATGTTTATATATCATAAAAGATTGAAATATAACAGTAAACACAACTCTATAAACATCTCCAAAATTCTCTTACTCAAACTAGTTTATATATCACATCATCTAAAACAAACAAAAAGAAAAGGGGGAGTATGGATACCTACTCTAGAAATACAATAACTGTAGCACTATATATTTTAAATTTTCTAAATTGTAATAAAAACAGCCTCTTAGCAGCTAAAAAACATTTCTCCCCTCATCAGGAGAGTCATCAAATACAAGTTAAAATTCTGTACAAAGAAATGTTAGGAAATGGATCTTAGAAAGGACCCTCTAACCTCATAATGTAGGGGAGAGGGTATGCTTGTGTGTTTACTCCAACAGGCCCCCGGTGGCTGTCAGCAAAGAACGTGAAGCTATACCATGAGCTGGAAAGATCACCCATTCAACCCAATACCACAGATGGAGAAGATGAAGATGGAGGAACAAAGGAACTCCCAGACACAACCATGCCATAACATTATCCAAACTCAGGGAGTAACTTGGGGAAGTCTTAAACAATTAAACCTAAAAGATTCATTGGTATGCTTATTACTTTCATTATTTCAGCCATTATCATGGCTGCCACTGCCACCTCTATGGTATCTGTCTAAACTGCTCATGTTGTTAATCAATTTATGACCAATGTTACCAACAAACTTATGACTCAAACTCATTGATAATAACATTCTTACCAAACTTGATGCTTTAGAAGCATCTAGTCTCTGGATAGGTGAAAAACAACAAGCTCTGCTTACTAAACAAGATTTGCAGCGTGACTGGGAACATGTTAATTCTCCTCCTATTTACAGGGAGAAGTACAGGCTCTCCAGCAATGCCTGGAACACAAGTATCTCAAATACAACTTCTTGCTCAGCAAAAAGTGTTTCAAACACTTAATGATAATTTACAGTGGTTAAATCCCTCCAGTTGGTTTCATGGCCTAAACATATGAATCTGGATAATATTTCTCACTGGAATAATCATGCTTCTTGTTTTATTATCAGTTCTTAGGTTAATCTGCCAGGCCCTTTCTCGAGCTCATCATGCTGAAGAGTCAATCACTGCCCTGGCCGCTGCTTCATCTCCTTCACCTCCCACATCTGGAAATCGAGAACAAAGAAACGAAAAGGGGGACACTTGGGAGCCCTTTGGTTGAAACACCTTTGAATTAATTTTTCACCCCAAAGTCTCCTGCCACCATGGCTATTCCCACACACAGCTCAGTTCAGAACCCAGATAGCAGACAGCGACCTTGCCTTGCTGTTACTATCAAAATTTGTTTACCTTGAACTATCAGGAAGGTGGCAGTTTTTATAAAGGATTGTGTCAAGATACTTTTCCCTCTTCTTTTTCTTCTTATTAAAAAGAAAAGGAGGAGATGTGGGGAAGAATCCTTGGGACGTGGAATTCTGGCATAAGAACACAGATAGAGTGTCTGGAATGCCAGACACTAGCTCAAAAGGAAAACCTTGAGAGCACTGTTTGAACTCTTGCTGGTGCCAAGACTCAAGGATGAGATAAGGATAGACAAAAGGAGTAAACCTTGACTGCAATGTTCTTTTTTTTTTTTTTTTTTTTTTTTT
>JAKSZT010053785.1:4951303-5032415 GCA_026826555.1 Tolypeutes matacus
TTTTTTTTTTTTTTTTTTTTTTTTTTTTTTTGCAATGTTCTTTTCATGCCGCTCTATGGTTAACGGGAACCTTGCCCTGCTAATAAAAGCGCTGGCCTGTCTGGCTGGACTGTCTGTGCTTCAGGCTAGCGTTATAGATACGTTCAGCTAGCCCCCTGACCCAGCTTTTCTCTTAAACTCTTTGTATTGTCTTTCTTATATCGTGGTACCCTTTGCAGAATTACCCACACTTATAGCTGCATACTTTCAATGTCCTACCTCAGAGGTATATCAACTCCCCAGCACTATGTCATAATAGTGTTCGCATGGACCTTGATCGTCTCTCCCTCCCACAAGACATCACACTAGTTCATTATATTGATGATATCCTGCTGATTGGACCTAGTGAGCAAGAAGTAGCAATTATTCTAGACTTATTGGTAAGGTATGTGCATGAGAGAGGATAGGAGATAAATCCAACAAAAATACAGGGTCTTTCCACCTCAGTGAAATTTCTAGGTGTCCAGTGGTGTGGGGGTATGTCAAGATATTCCTTCTAAAGTGAAGGATAAGCTGTTGCATCTGGCCCCACCTATGACCAAAAAAAGAGGCACGATGCTTAGTTGGTCTCTTCAGATTTGGGAGACAAAATATTCCTCATTTGAGTGTGCTACTCAGGCCCATTTACCAAGTAACCAGAAAAGCTGCTGGTTTTGAGTGGGGACCAGAACAAGAGGAGGCTCTGCGAAGCAACAGGTCCAGGTTGCTGTGCAAGCTGCACTGTCACTTGCCCCATATGATCCAGCAGATCCAATGGTGCTGGAAGTGTCAGTGGCAAATAGAGATGCCGTCTGGAGCCTCTGGCAGGCCCCTAAAGGAGAATCACAACGCAGACTCTTGGGATTTTGGAGCAAATCACTGCCATCCTCTGAAGATAAATACTCTCCTTTTGAGAAACAGCTCTTGGCCTGTTACGGGGCTTATTAGAAACTGAAGGGGATACGTAATGGGAAGTTAAGGCTTAATATGAACAGGGTTCCTATTTGGAATGATGCACATGTTTTGGTAATGGATGGTGGTGATGGTAGCACAACATTGTGAACGCAATTAACAACACTGAAATATGTATCTGAATATGATTAAAAGGGAAAATGTTAGATTGTATATGAGGGAACAGAAAAACATTTTTTTAAAAATCCATGGAACTATACTATACAAACTGTGAAACCTAAGTTAAACCATGGTCTTTAATTAACAGTACAATTATTAAATTGTGTTATCATCAGTTATAACAAACATTCCACACCAAAGCAAAGTGTTGGTAATAGGGGTATATTGGAATCCTGTATTTTATGCATGATAGTGCTGTAAACCCACAACTACTCTAAAAAAGGGGGAAAAAATGCAAAAAAAAAAAAAGGGGGGGGGGACACTTCAAAGCCCATCATCCCAAACCTAATATAAATTCTGTCTTTTAAACAGAGGATTGGAATTTTTATAAACATATGGTCAATATCTATTGTATGTTTATTATATGATCCCATGCAGCACGTAAAGAAGTTATTTTGGTGTTGTTATCTTTGACCTTATGAAAATTCAATCACATTGGATTGCCTAACATCTATTTTTAATCCTTAAATCTACTCTCCCTATTACACATTAGGAAACTTAATATAGCTAAAGTGCTGATCAGGATTAGCTACTACATAGATTTTCTAAGTATTTTATGCTTTGTTTTTAAAGTTTGAAGTAATGTAAAATAATATATAAAAAGTAAATTTATGCTCAAATAAAAAGAAATAAATTGGTTAATAATGAACAGATGAATGGGTGTGTGTATATAAATCTTGAGCATCAAACTAAGAATTCCAGCACTGGCTCTGCCATTAAACTAGAGTTAGAAGCCTAGCTATAATCATTAATAGCTGTCTGAAATTAGATAAATTAATCTATATTGCTAAGCCTCAGTTTTTTCTGTAAAATGGGAATGAAAGCAATACCTTTATCTCGAGTTATTGCATAAATAACAAGTTACAGTGTTTGGCATAGATTAAATGTTCCCTGAATATGTGCTGGCTTCCCTTCCCTTCTCTGGTCTTTGTTCACTCACCAGAAACATAAGAGGGTCAGGCTAGATGATGTCCAAGTCCCTTCTAGGATAAGTGTCACCAGCAGGCAGGTTCTCTTCCCAGACTCAGACCACAAGACTGAGTATGATCTCACTAATTTGAAACTATTAGGGCAAGCATCTGCCTTTGCCATAGGCGGGTGGGGAAGGGCTAGGAAGAGGAGCCCTGAGGTACAGACAGAAAACTCCACGGGGAATAAACAAGAGGTCTTCAGGGTCTGCTACTTGGAGGGCTGGGGTCCTAGTGGACCCCTACCTCAGCTCCCCAGGCCCAATTCTTTTATTTTTTTTTATTTTTTTTTTTACCAATACATTTGCTTCAACTGACTGATTATTTGTGGGGTTATTTGTTTAATGTCTGCCCTCCCAAGAGGCTAAACTCTCAAGATCAGGAACTCTGCTTTGTTCACTCCACGGTTACATTGCCTGGTACACAGTCAGTAAGTAGACCCTCAATAAATATTTCTTGAAAATTTCTTATTGTAGATGCATTTATGAAAACAGACATGATAAATTCTATTTACAAATCAACAATTTTAAACATCCTAGTGAAATCAACCATTAGGAGAAAATTTCAATTTTAGCATGTAGATTTTTCCTAAAGAGAAGCATACCCAAATTATGAAAACATAGTAAGAGATCCATAAAAGTGCTCTGCACATTTAGAGTTTGACTCTAAATGCAGAGTAGAATCAACTAATCTTCCCATACAACTTGGACTTTATCAGACTAGGATGTGATAACTCATTCTCGTTGCCTTGATAAAGGACTTTTCTCTAAGGAACAAGCAAAACCTATTCTTGTTCTTCCGTCTATGATTTGGCCCAAAGGTCAGTCTAGGAGAGGCTTTCTGACAAGACATATAAGCGGGTAATGATGACAAAAGACATCTTAATTGAAGATTAAGTCCCTCAGGATTTATCACTGTCCCCTCCAAAGTACTGTATTTCCAAAGTCACTAGGGAAAATAAACTAACTAAATAAATAAACCCAAGTCACTGGGAATTGTCAATCTCTGGTAAATGAATGGTCAACAATCAATGAAATCTTACCTAATCAAACAGGTTCAACGTCCAAACAAATTTGCTTCTTGAAGAAGTCTGAATACTTCAAGATTTGCTCATTCATTCATTCATTCATTCATTCACTTATTCATTCAACAAATATCCTCAACCCTAGAAACTCCTGAGTGATTCTGGATGGTAAAAAGAAAGCTTACACAGAGGAGCAATTGGCAGAACAAGAGCTAGACTAAAGGAATGTCAAACCGCATCTTGGCGTGGAATACCTTTTTGCCCAGCTGCAGTAACACCTTCTCTGCAAAACTTTCTAAACCTCATTTTTAAGAATGAATGTCTTTTCCATATTCCTATGTTAATACACTTAGTGTAGCAGTTACAGCATTATGGTAGGGTTAACTGCTTCCCCTCATCAGACTGCGAGGGCCGTGAGAGAAGCAACAGATGTTATCCAATCATCTTTATATCTCTGGTATCTTGCACAGGGCCTGGCATACAGAAAATGCCAATAGTGTTCACTATTATCACTGGAGCAGTTCTATGGATTTCACTGAAGCTAATGGATTTCTTGGTATTATCAGACCTGCATTGTCCAATATGGTAGCCACTAGTCACATGTAGCAATTAAGCACTTGAAATGTGGCTAGGGAGGGTGAATTGAGATGTGCTGTAAGTATAAAATACACACCAAGTTTCAAAGACTTAATACAAAAAAAAGGTACAACTACAGGTTAATTTTTATATTGATTACTTGTTGAAATGATAATGCTTTGGATATTGGGTTAAATAAACTATATTACTAAAATTAATTTCAACTGTTTCTTTTTATACCCGGCCCCCCCCCCATGTTGTCAGTCCACTCTCAGCCACACTCCATCATCTGGTTCCAAGAACTCAGATTGCGCAGTGGTCATGTCATCACCGACCAGGGCTCACAGTTACAGTAACAGAGGCCTCCCTAAACCTTCCGTATCTTGGGCCTAACTGCCTACCCCTCGCCCCTTATCTGCTCACACCCGGTCCCCTGGCCCCACATCACCTGGTACATTTTCATAAACCTCTCAGGCTCCGGGCAAGCGGCACCACCCACAAAGAGGCCCGATCATATAAGGAAAATATTGCTGACTCATCCGGGGGCTGGATAAGGGATCCCCAGGCACATTTGCTACAGCCCCCTACGCCAACCTCTTCGCCTCCTACCCACCAGGCCTCCTACCCACCAGGCCTCTCACCCACCATGCCTCGTCCACCGCCCAAAGCGCCCTAGGCCTCTGCCCACTGGTCTGCAAAGCCACAGGGCCCTCTTTTGACTTTTTAAACAATGTCTACAAGAAATTTTAAATTACATATGTGGTTCACATTATATTTCTATTGGATAGTGCTGGACTAGGCCAAAGGTTATATTCAAATCACATCCAGTCTCTTGTACCTGTTTCTCTAAGTTTTACTGGTAGGAAAAGGGATTTGGTAATTGTCCAAATGGAGTCAAGGCTCTCATTAAGCCAGTATTCTAACATCCAGGGAATACAAGATCCATCTTTTGGTACAATTCTATCAGCTACTATGTCCAAAACTTTAGTAGTTTGCTGTTTTAAAGAAAATAATAACAATTTCAACTCTTGTTGGTCAAAGTCTTACCAAGGACATGTAACACCCATGCAGCCAAAACTTAAATAGCTCTACAATTTCTGGCTCCGAGGGCCTCTGTTTTATCATTCTCTCTTCCCTCAGCCTCTGGCATCCTGAGCAGTCTCCCCTCCCCTTCCCACTGACCTCAGAAGGGAGCTGATTCAAATAACACACTTGTCAAAACACCTACGTAAATACAGCAATGGGAGACACTATATAAATAGATACGTGGAAACAGGGCTCCATATTGATAACAAACCATTTATGAATTTCCTTCACTTCCCAAAAGGTTTGTTTCCTACAATGATTAGATAAATGTGAATGCCACTAATAATTTTCATTCTATCAGCTTAGACAACCTACTTAATATAGGCACCAGCAAAGTCACAATTGAAGGTAATTTTTAAATTTTTGGTCCTGCTGTAGCAAAAGTCCTCTATGCTTCACTAAATAAATTAAAAGTGAACATTAGAGAATCATCCAAAACAAAAATACTGGAAAGTTTGTAAGTGATCTATGATAGAGGCTAAAAGAGTTAGGCTTCATTGTTCTACAGTCAGAAAAATACAAAAGCCATAAGTGTCTATTTACATCTCCCTCTCTTATAGGAGGTCATGAATTTGAAACACTTAACACAGTGTTTGGTACATGGTAGGTTTCAATAAATACTGGTTAAATGAAAATACTGATGCTATTTAAAGGAATACTGCAATTACCCGTTTTTCTTGTTTTGTTTTTGTTTTTTAAATCCTGAATGATATGGTAGACAGGCCATGGCTTCCTGCTTCCCTCAGAGTAAAATTCAAACTGCTTACCATGGTTTACAAAACCTTACATGATCTGCAACCCAACTACATCTTGGACTCATCTCTGACCACTCTCCTTGCTGCTCATTCTCCTCCAGTAACCTGACCTCCATATGTTCCTCAAACAAGCCACACACATTCCTGCTCTTGTCTTTGCCTAGAACACTCCCCACTCTTTTATTTCCTTCAATCTTTGCTCAAATGGCACCTCATCAAAAAAGCTTTCCTCACTACCTCATCCAAAACAGCATATTCCTTATCATGCTGTATTTGTCTTCATCTCACTTATTGCCACCAGACAGATTATATAATTGTTTGATTTATTTATTTGTCTCCCTACACTGAAAAGTACGTTCCAGAAGGGCAGGCACTTTGATTTGTTTGCTACTGTATCCCTTGTGTCTAGAACAGTATCTGGCATATAGTAGGAGTTCAAGAAATATTTGTTGAATGAATAAATTAATGGTCATTAGACTGGAGTCCAGACACCCGAAGTCGAGTCCTAATTCTACCACTAAAAAAGTTGTGTGACTTTAAACAAAGGTCCCCTGACACTTAGTTTTTGAATCTATAAAAGTATGGGTTGGGAATAAATGTTTCTAAAGCCTCTCCCAGCTCTAAAATCCTGTGAGGTTTACAAATCTGCTGTTTACAAATGATCTTGTGTGACGTTTTAGCAATATAAAAATCTTTTTTTAATATTGACAAACTACAAGCCCTTTGTGACACTTCATTATTATTCCAGACCTGCTCCAGGGGCTCCTGATAAAGCCTTCCCCAACCCTTTCAGGCAGAATGGATCCCAGGACTTTTCCCCTACTTTGAGGTGCTTCTTACAGACCTTTCTGTCCTCAAATATATTATCACAGTTAATAATATGATTGTGATTTTCTGTTTCTCCACCTTGAAAATAGTAATAGACTCTTAGTAATTGTTGTATTCCCAGCACCTTGTATGGCCCATGGCAATTAGTAGGCACTCCATGAATCTTTAGTGAATGGATGAATACTGATAAGTCAAAATAGAATAGGATCATTATTCATATTGAAGACTGAGACTATCACTTTTCCCTCATTCATTGCTGAATGGCAGACACAAAGTAGAGCTTTGTTGCCAGTAATGATTCAGCTGAAATTATACAAGAAACTAAAACTTATTAAGAACCTACTAAGGGCTAAGCACTCCTATATGTGTTCACATAGTTTATTTAATCCTTATTATAACCTTATGGTTTAGAAATAATTGCTACCATTTTACAGATGGGAAAATTGGAGCTAAGAGAGAATAGGGAATTTGCCCTTGATAGAACAGCTAATAGGATTTACTCACAGGCCTCTTAATACTATATATCATAGTCAGACCACTTAATAAAAAAATCAGAAGGAGTATTCTGATCCAGTATAAGCAATGGTGCACTAGAAAAGCACTTTTACTTTTAAAGGGCATTTTTCCAAGATTCAGAAAGGTAACTAATAGATAATTCTTCATATTACATCTGAAATAGTAAAGAAAAGATTTATAAGTATATTATACATTTTATCTTTGAATTTTTAAAATAAAGCTCATTTTTTCTGATAAAATGCACTACATGCTCATTATAGAAAACCTGAAAATACAAATAAATATTAAAAAAATTTTAATCATCCATTATTTCATCACTCAGAGACAACCACTATTAACATTTTGCTATATTTTCTTTTGACCTTGACCTTTTTCCAATACATATTTAATTTTATGGTTGAGATCATTCTAAATTATACAGTTAATTTCTTTCAAATTCAATATAAGCATTTTCCATACTATTAGAAATTTTCATAAGTAGAATTTTAATAATGGCTTAAAATATTCCATCAACATGATGCAATAATTCAATCATTCCATCATTAGATACTTAGGCTGTTTGAATTTTTTAACTATCATGTGCCACCAAAAATTTTTTTAAAATCAGTTTGTAATTCAGCTGAGAATGGTACTGACCTCTGAAAATATGTAGAGACAACCTTTACACCCAAGGAGGAAAACTCATAATATTGCTCAAAGAAATTAGGACTTTCCTTTTCCTCTCAAAGTAGAAGGTAGATAGAGTCATTCAAGTTGCAGCCCATAGTAAGTATTGCGTCATAGTAAGTATTGAGGGCTTTTTCGAAAGAAAGGGAGGTGGTGAAAGTCTACTAGTTTGGAGTATATAGGCTCACATCATGGTTCTCAGATCTACTTGCCTTATACCTTCAGTAAATTATATGAAACCACAGTTAGTCTCAGTTCTCTCATCTGTAACAGAACAATCACCTCACAGTGTTGCAGAAAGATTTAAAATGACAAAGCTTATGTAAACACTTAGCACTATGCCCAGCTAAGTAAAACTTTGTAATTGTAAAACTTTGGTGTAAAAGCCCAGAGGGAAGAGGTGAAGAAAGGTAGCACATCATTCTCACCTCCCATCCATTAGAGAATATTCCAAATTATCACCTCTAGTTTAAAAGAAAGAACTGCAAGCCATATCTGTAAACTCATGCACAACAAAATGGTTGGTTCTTGACAACACTCTGAGGTAGGAGCAATTTGGGGACTCCCAGTTCCCCTAAGAGTCCCTTACCATGGCTCCCTACCTCTAGTTTCTGCTGCCATCTCTTTTCCATTGCCCCACCGTGGGCCAAATCTTAGACCTCTTTTCTTTCTGCTACTGCTTCCCTGATCCAAGCTCTCTGGAAACTCAAATTTCCAATATGCCCCTATTAGACTAAATTTCCAGTAACACTAGTCTGTTTTCCTACAACCCTGTTCAGAAGCTTTAACCCATGCTATCAAATCCAAAATTAAAAATTTGATGGTTTTCAAGGACTCCATCACCATCACCTCTTTCCCTCATGGTTCCCTCTACTCTACTCATTCTGACCTCTTGCCCTTGTGTCTACCTTATCATCAGTAAAGTAGGCTGAAATTCATTGCAGAAAAATCAGGTCTTTACCTGAAGGTCTTAACCTCTGTCAAAAGGCAGTGTAATGCTAATATTCTTGCTGGCCTGATTTTGTGATAATCAGTGTAGGCTAAACATTCGCTATATTAGAAACCATGCATGTGTCCCCAGACCTAGTTTTTTTCCCTAGGTCTGGTTTTTAGAATGCTGGTGATAAACCAAGCCTGATTTATTATATGGCCATCCTGTATGGGAAATGACTATAACTCTAGGTATCTTTGGTCAAACTTAAGAGATATAGCAGGGGGATGGATGTGGCTCAAATGGTTGGGCGTCCGTCTCCCATATAGAGGAACCTGGGTTCGATCCCCGGGACCTTCCGGTAAAAATAATAAAAGAAAAATAAAGAAGGCTCGCGGGCCACCAGGTCCTGTCCGTGGGTGCGCTGTCAGGCCCCGCAAGCGGGTGAGCCCCCCAGGCCCCACGCATGGCTGTGCTATTAGGCCCCACGAGTGGGTGTGCCACCAGGCCCTGCTGAGCCACGCAGCGAGATGATGACATAACAGGAGAGTGACACAAGGGAGAGACAAAAGAAGACGTACCAAAAAAAACCAGGAACCAAGGTGGTGCAGGAGGTAGGATGCCTATCTCCCACATCGGAGTTTCCAAGGATCGGATCCCGGTGAAGAGCAGGAGGAGAAGGATGAGAACAGAAGGCAGGAAACAGACACAGATACAAAGAATTGCCCAGTGAATGGACACAAAAACAGCAAAAATGGGGGGTGGGGTGGGGTATGTAAAAATGGATAAAAGTAAATAAATAACTAAATCTTTTAAAATATATATAAAATGTAAGACAAAATACAAAAGAAAAAAAAAAGGCAGTGTAACTCTAAAGTGGATTTTTGAATTGTTATCAGGTGTCCACATTTTAGTGTAAAGGTGTTTTCAGATTTTCTTGGGAGTACATTTCGGTTGAGCAAGGGTATGAGGATTCTGAACACCATTAAGGGGAAAAGGTTACAAAGGCTAGGCTTGACAGACTTCCCCTTATCAATCTGCCCACAATCACAGTTCCCCTATACCCTGTTCCATTTCCCACAGGTGCCTTCTCCTCTGCTTTTCCTTTATGCATTCCCTGCCCATACACTAAGGCCCAGCTCATGTCTACTATTTGAAGACAGTTGCTAGCTCTACACACTCTTCTGACCTTCCACATTACCCATAGTTTGTTCTGCCTCCTAATTTATTTAGCACATAGTTGCATACTCCCTATGTTGCCCCCTAACATTCCATAAAGTCTTTGAGAGCAGGAATTGTGTCCCACTTAGCAGTTATTTGGTAAATATGCAACCAATATTCAAGACTTCTGATTGACCAGTTCCTTTTAATCAGTTCCATTCTATGAGCAACTTCAACTTCAGCCCTACTGGCTTTGGTTGCACAGCAGTTTTAACTTTGGATAAAGTGGGCATTCTGAAGCAATGGGGCACATCCATCTGTCACATAAAAAATCTTTTCACTGCCAATATTAATGGATTCGGGGAAAAAAACAACAACCTTCCTCAACGAAAACAAATGAAGGTAGAAACAAACACTAATTGAGAGATGATTCCTACTATTTTTATTTTAGGACTTCCATGAAGGAAGGATGAAAGAGAGGGAGGGCAACCCATCTTTTTATATAATATTACATAATCACATTTGTATTCACTGAAACTTTGATATTTGGGACCATAAAAAAAGTAGGATTTTAAGAACTGGGGTCACTGAAACCCATGCTTCTTTTCTCTAATGAATTTATGGGCCTTTGTACCAAAATAAAGTCCCCTTATAGCAAACTGGCCCAGTGTTAGGCACCCTGGAGACATCCCTCCCACCCCCCACCCCAGCGGCCTTCTCCTCAGGCTCAAGCTTTCAAGATTGTTCCTATGGCTTGGGCCAAATGAAAGCACTCCAGCACTTTTCTGCAGTTAGGCAGGACCCTTAGTAAATCCCCAGGAATAAACCAGAGCTGCAAGTCACAAGGAGCTGGGGGGAGGGGGAATTGTGAACTTTGCTGCAGGTGGGCCTGTCACTCCAGCTGACAGCAAGCGCCTTCACCTTCAAGCTCTTTAAAAAGGCAGCAAACCCCAGAGAGAAAGTGCTTAGCTACAGGGAAATGAACTGTAGAGGAAAAAAAAAAGGAAGGTGCTGACAGATTTCCTCCGGAAGTTGGGCAGGCACTTCTAGGCCCACAACCTTGTGCTCTCGGGCTGCGGGGCTGGGGGAGCGACACACACTACCTGGCATCTGGATCCTCCTGGGTCTCCGCTGCCGACTCCTCCTCCTCTCCCTCCGACTCCTCGGTCTCCAGCTCGCGGGTCGCCTCCTCGTCCTCCTCGTCCTCCTCGGAGCTCTCCGCGGCGTGGTTGCTGTTGCTGCTTGCCATCGCGCCTCTCCCGGGCCGGAGCTGGAGCCGGAGCCGCCCGCACCGCGCCTGGTGTTCTCCCTCTGACTGCGCCTCTGGCCCCTGCCCTCTCCTGCCCAGGCGGGGGCGGCTCGGGTTCCCGGCCCCGCGCACAGGCGAATGCAGCTACTTTAAATAGAAGGCGTCAAAAAGTTTCGCCACCGAGTTTCTTGGGCTGGCGCTCAGCTTCTCCTCCCCCGCATCTGCCAACTTCCCTCGATCACCCCGCCCCACCCCCAGTTTAGGCAGATCCCTGGCGGTCCTTTTGGGCAACCGGAGATCCCCACTCTAAGGGCATGGGCTTCGGCTGCATCAAGGGGCTAAAACGGGAAAAGACACTTCAGCCCCGCCTGCATTTCATCTAGAGTAGGTTTAGTAGATTTTGTTTCGGGCTGAACTACTTTATAGATATTTTATCCCAAACAAGTAATAAACTACTCCTTACGGAGCAGAGTGCTTTTACTAGCATCGGACCCTCTGCTTAAGGTCCCACTTTTATGCCCTAACACTGCAGTGGTACTAAGTTTTACTGCAGTGCCAGTATTACAGATTAGGAAATAGGCTCAGAAGAGCTTGAGTAGCTTGCTCAAGGCGCACTGCCTAGTAGTCATCCTAGGCCAAACAAAAACTAGGTCTTCCAGATGCAAAACCTCAGTTTTGAGCCATTGTTCAGTATTGGATTTCTTTATACTTGCAAGTCAACAAATTGTGTTTTCTCTTCATTGGTTGCCCCTAGATTGTTCAGCAGGTAAACTTTCTCTCTACAAATCTTAAATCTAGAAGAGGAACAATTCACATTGGCCAACTGGCTTAAAGGCAGCCATCCAAGTTTTGTCTGAAACTCATTCCAAAGGCCCCAGACATTTAAGCATGTTCTGCCCATGCTTAAAACCCATCTATGGCTTCCCATTGCTCAAGGTCATTTAAAGCCCAACCTCTTCACCAAGCTAAACCCTGCATAACATTGCTCTTCTTTGGAAATCAGGTGTGCCCTACATTATATCATCACACTACAGAGGCTTTGTTTATGTTTATACACTTCCTCCTGCCTGTAAGTTTCTTCTCATCTTTATGTACTGGGTTACTCATCATTCGGGATCATCACCATTCTCTGAAATCCCCAGATTAAAGTTCAGTATCCCTCTTCCAGGTTCCCAAACCATCTTATATTCAAATTCTGTCTTTCCCCAGTAGACTTGTAAGCATTTTCCACCATCCTCATCCTTTACCAGCCCAGAAGCCAGCAAAGGACCCTAAGCACAGAGCAGGTGGTTAGTAAGTGGTCCTTGAACTGGAGAGGACCAGCCTGCTGAGTGTGTGCAATAGGTAAAGATATCGTTACAATAGGTAAGATATTCTTCTTTATCATGAGGAATATTTTATGGCTAGAATAGCTAATATTTACTTTTAATTAGAGAAAATTCTATTCACAGAATTATCTATGATAACTGTAAGTTAGGTATTATTCACCAGTTACACTAGCTTCTATGTGCACTTTAGGTCCATGGGCAAAGAGCTGTAGATGATACAGGAACATCAACTAGTGGGCAAAAGAACAGAAGATAGAAGAGTTCAGTCTTCACAGCATTACCCAAAATAGGTTTAACATCAGCAATATTCATGACACAAGCTAAGTTTTTCCATTAGTAATCCCAAATGATTATACTCACCTAGGACAAAAAGAATTCAGTGGCAGCTGTGGGAATGTGATAAACACTAATCAGAATTGCAGGTAGCCATTCTATTTTTATTCCTTCCATTTTAATTAATTCAAAATTTCTTAGGAATACTAATTAAAGTCTACAAAATTTATTTGCAAAGACCCTAATTCAAAACAATCCAAAATTTAGAACTACAGTATGGACTGCAGTTTTAACTCTCTAACACTACTTTCTTGAGAAACAACACATGAAAGCATATAGAAATACAAAGCTCAGCACAAACAAAATGTTTACCACACAATTAAATAATTCAAATTTAAAATAACTTAAAAATCTAAAAAATTCTCCCATATCTGACATACTTGGATTATATACCTATCACAAGGTATATAATCTTAGGATTCAGTCTACTTATTTAGAATTGAGGGTGGTTTATTAGCTTCTTGATCTACTTGTTATAGCAAAAGAGCCAAAAAGAAGTAGTAGTAAAGGTGGAGTCACAAGAAGTTGAGAGAAAACGGTAGCAGTGAAGAAATCCACACACAGTTTGGTAAATTCTGGGACTTTATTAAGAAATGTCATAATATGATAGATGCAGAATACCCCACACACTTATCCCTGAGATAGTATAGTAATAATACAGTATTACTATATAGTACTATGCCTAATGTTCATTGTTTTAACTGACTACCCAGAGTCAGGGATTGAATCATGCTCCCACAAAAGGTATGTTCCCAATCCCTGATCCTATGGGTGTGCACCCGTTTGTAAATAGGGCCTTTGAAAATGTTATTAGTTCAGGTGTGCCCAAACTGAATGAGGGTGGCCTTAATACAATATGGCTGACATTCTGATAGGCAAAGGAAATTGGACAAGGAAGGAGAAGCCATGGGAAGCTGCCAGAATATGGAAGTTAAAAGAATTCAGAAGAGAAAGAATAAACCACCATGTACATTGCCATGTGATGGAAAAGCCAAGGAACCCCAAAGATTGCTGGCCAGCAGATTACCAAACTTGAGAGGAAGCAAGGATTCTAGCCTCTGAAACCGAGAGCCAGTAAATTTCTGTTAAGACAATCTATGTATGGTATTTGTTTTAGCAGCTAGCAAACTAAAACAATCAGATTTATCACCAGAATATTAATTATACTCAAAACACTCTGATAAAGAAAGCTTGCAAGTATAGAATACATTTTTTCTAGAAAAAGTTCCAAGAATAAGAGTATAAAAAGCTTACATGCTTAAAAAGTGTTAAGCATCAGTAATCTAAAAAATTCACCTATGTGAAAAACTTTATTCCTAATAATGACAAATAGGGTGTTATTGTAGTTCAGTGGCTTTACCAAGAATCAACTTGATTCCAAGATTCTCTGTGTAATCTAAACAATCAAGCATAATAACTGGATTTCCGTTCAAGTCTAGAAGATAACTAGAGCCTCAATCTCATCTTGAAAGGCTTTCACAGGGGGGTGGGGAGTGGAAAAAAACCAACAATTTCCATATACAAACTTTATTTCATTATGACATTATACAAAAATTTAAACTTGAAGAATATGTACCATTTACAAGTGAAAGAAAAGCAAAAGTTTTAGCATTTGAATTGATCTGCAAAAAAATACATCAGAGGTTCAAACTGTGCTTCAGCAGGTCTAAAAGAAGTACACAATCCTTTTGAAAAAGGTAAAACTGTTTTCAAGATTATTTTTTATATTTCAATTTACAGGCACTAGCCAATTTACAAATATTTACATAAATCAAAAGCAACCTTAATAAACATCATAGCTTTTTTTTTTTTTTTTTAGCAACTACCACTACATTCTCTCATATGGAAAAGAAATACTAAAAAAGGTATCTTTACAAACATTAAGTTTTTATTTATAACAATTTTGTTAAATCTTATTTAAAACATTTTGTAGTGGCTTACTGCCTAAAAAATTCCAGTTTAGATTACAATCCTATAAGTACACACAGGGAAAAAAAAAAAAACATAAATAGGATATAATCATAGCCTTCATCTTTCAGTTTCTGCTGCTTCTTGTCACAGGGAAAATAAAGGCAAGAAAACACAAAGTAAAGCAAAAGTGCACATTGCACTAAGCTATTATAAAGCACAAGGGGCTTAATCTTTTCAAAATGTCTACAATGAACTGATTCTTTAAAACAATTCACTAACTGCTGTACAATACAGAGTTAGTGTTCATATTACTACAGTGCAAAATTATTACTATTTCAACACAAAATTTAAAGCAATCTCAAAAATACATCAAAAGTATGAGGTACTAATGAAATACTAACAGATACTCGCAAAGCTTCAGTCTATCCCAGTGAGGCAAGTGAAGACTTAAGGCAATTGCTCAGTATTTTATACCTCTGCAGTGATTCTGATGAAATAAAAGATTTTCTGCTTCAAGTAACTGAATAACTGACTTGAATCTTCACTTTAGTAGAACAGACTTGGTCAACAAACTAGATGTACTTGTAGGTTACAGTTTAAGCATGTATGAATCAAACCCAAAATTCCACAAATCTCATGAGTGTTAGTATGCGGTACAATTATTTGAAGTTATATTGAAAACTTTTTATTTGTTCAGGCAATTCCCCCCAAAATATTTTATCTGATCTTCTGAAAACTCATTCCATAACATTACTGATTACTGAAGTAAACATTTTCAAAAATACATTTTTTAAATCAAAGAGTTTTATTAGGAAATGTCATAATAAAATATGCAATCTTTATGTAAGTATGTCCTTTTAAAAATAAAACATGAAAACAAGAACAATTAAAAAGAAAGCATGATGGAGGTAAACAAAATGTATTATGATATTACTATTGTTCTTTATTTCTCAGAAGAATTTATTAAGAAATATAGGCCAGTCATCTTTTCAGGATAGCAGCTCTTAAAGGGAGTATACTGTTCAAATCTCTTTTGTTTTTCAATCTGTGCCATGACTGGGAGAGAAAGAAAAATTGTTCTTAAAACCTAAAATATATACAGAACAAAAGACAGAAAAGAGAGTTGCTAGAACATTAATAGTGTTTTTTTCCTAGGTGGTAAAATTTTGGGTGGATTTTTTTCTTCTTTGTGTTTTTATATCCCAAGTTTTTAACAGAGTAAAATTAGTGCTTTTGTCATCAGGGGAAAAAAAGTTAATTGGCAATATTAATATTTATTCACAGATTTAATAATGTCATCTAAAATAGCAAGGTAATTACAACAAAACTTAGGTTTGAGAGGGTAGGGGGATTATTTCAATTATTTGACTGTTGGTGTCTTTAATAGCTTTTTAATTAAAAATAGTATTTATGAAGGAGAGAATAGATCTATAGTAAATCACTTTATACCTCTGAAAATGAAGAGTAAATAGAATTTTTAAGGAAAAAAAAAAAAAGCAAGTGAAATTCTTGTTCATAAGCAAAAAATCTGGCTCACCACCTGGTGGCTACTGATCTTTCTACTTTGTTCTCACTTCAGTTATTCAACTGGCTAAGGGTATTGGTTTCACTGCTAACAATCCTAAATGAAAGCTTACCCATTAATAAGAACAGCAATGTAGCAATGCTATTTTTGAGTTCTCAATTTAACCTGAGAGACAAAAATATTCCCTCTTGGATAAATTTTTTTAAATGAAGGACTTCTGCAGATTAAATTTTCTATTCTGATTGATAAATCGAGAGGGCCTACTTTGAAGGACTGTTCATAATAAAATACAGTTGCATTTTTAATTACTATCTAAACAAAGTCCACTCTAGATAATGAAAAAAAAACAGCTCTAACATGATAATCACAGTTCTGTGATTGTTCATTGATGCTTGTCTCATAGTATATATTTCTATCAGTGTGTTTTTACATTGTATTGGGAATCCTTCGAAAATAGGACCAGATCTAGCAAAACCACTGATGTTTAAATTCATACTGTGGACTAGAGACGTCAGGAACAAACTTCAGTTTATATGTTTTATATAAATATATAAAATGTTTGTGTGTATATATATACATATATACATTTTTTAAACTTTTCAAAATACATTCAAATGAAGATAAAATGGCACTCTAATTTCTTGTTACAATGTGTTTGCAGAAGAAAAACATGGACAGACATCAGCTAGAATACCTAGAGTTACTCTGATGCATTGTTTACCTTTAAAAATTGATCCTTGATAATGTCAAACTTCTGCTTTTCGTGCACAGCTCTGGCTGTATTTGTTCCATCAAAAGGTTCTGCAATGTACACACAGAAAAGAAATTATTAAAATGAGAACTTAAGTTTCTTTACTAGGTTGAATTATATGAAACTGCTGATATCTGACAGTGTTTGACCTACAAAAACAGCAATTTCATAATACTTTTAACTGAAATACACGTTGAAATTACTCAAGTAATGCTCTCAGTACCATGATGATAATTGGATGGTAAACAGAGAAGTGGTCATGAGAAAGCTACCTTCTACACAGATGTATTTATTTCTCCATTCAATACCATCAGGCCTGGGAATGGCTTTGGCTTCACGAACTGAAATCATTTGACTGTTCCAGCTATAAGAAGAAAAACATGAATCATGTTAACTGTTTTCAAAATTCCTGGTTATAATTTTTATTATATCAGTAATAAGGCATACCTTGGTTTTCTCATTTAGTACTGAAACTTGCCTCAATCCTCAGCACTACAATCCCTCTTTCCCTAACTCTAATTTTATCTCCTTCATAGTATTTATCATCTAACAATTTGCTTATTATGTTTATTATTCATTATATTATTGTTTATTGTGTATCTTCCCCCAAATAAATGAAAAATCCAGAATGCTGAGATACTTATCTAATTTTTTTCACTGTTCATCCAGTTGCTTCCTACATACTAGGTATTCAATACTAATTTACTGGATAAAGAAGTAATAGGAAAATTAGAAAATGCAAGTAAGCAAAAAACATAAGAACTATGTTCATTATTAATACCCCAGTAAGAGGTTTTTTTTTTTTTTTTAATTTGTTGAGAGGTAATCTTCTTGTGTTGCTTTCTAGTACCATTAAATAAATTTTTGTTCAAGGTTTCTCTATGTGTATGATTTGGGAGAAAATCTTGAAATTTTCCAATAGAAGTAAGTAGATGCTGTTTAGAAAAACAGAATTAATACTCTATGAAAACATACTATTATTGCTGTATGTCAGATGTAGTTTTTAGTGACATTTTCTTCAAGTAAAAAAAAAAAATTCAGCATGCCTGGAAGTAGATTAAGTTGTCCAATCACTGCATATACCTAACCTTACATTATCTTTTTTAAAGTGTGCATGTATGTGATTTTATTTCTTTAGACTTCTAATAGTTATTACAAGTATAAGTAATTTTTTTTTTCAAGGAACATTCTAAAATATACCACCATTCATCTCACACAGAAAAAATGAGTTTGAAGAAAAGGTGTTATCTTTTTACAGCAGCATTAGCTTTCTCCACTATTTCAAGAAGCAGCGAAAGACTACTTGCTGGTATCTTTCAACTCCAACACTCACCCTACTCTTCCTCTATCAGAGAGAGAATCCATAATAATATAATCACGGATCCAGTATGGCCTTAGTTTCTGGAAAATTAACTAATTTCTATGATAAATGTGTAAGAAAAATCTCACATCTTATGAAGTCTGGTAATCTTAATGGATCCTGAAAGTATGACTTTATACTTTTTCTGATCAAGAGTACAATATGCCAATACTTGTAAAGACAGCTTTAAGTCCTTTTTAAAATATGGCAGAATTTGTGCTTTTAAAAAATAACTGGATTAACATATAGAAATACTTAGTATTGGTAATGGTAAGATGTTTTTGATCCCTCATGAACTGCAGCTCCATTCTAAACAGAAAAGCAGCATTCTGCTCTATTGTTCCAATGTTATTTCCAAAATTTTCTTTAAAATTACAATGTAAAGGGGAGAGTTATATAACCAAATACTTGAACCAAACAAGATTACAGTAGAATTACACTTTGTGCTACTTCAGTTTATTCTAAGAAGAAAAATTTCACTAGTGTAATCAATTTTTTTTTGGCGACTACTTATTTCTAATGTCAATTTACAGGATAATTGAATCTACAGTGGATTTAAAGTTGGAAACATTATTTTTAAAAGGAGTGGTTTTTTTTTTCTTGCAGAAGAGTTTAGAATACTGAAATACTGTAACCTGCTATTAAATTACAAATTTTACTTCCTTAAATTAAAGGAATTCTATCTTCACCACTATATTTCTATTAAATCTAATCCAGAATTTACATTAAATGCCAGTACTTGACTCTAAACTGGGTCACAGAAACAATATGTGACATTATCTATATCCATTTTATTTATCATACCTAAACAGATATCATTTAAGCTTCAACATATAATCAATCCATATAATGTAGCTATTTTAAATGACTATATCATTTGAAGTACTCCAAACAGAAAAAAAGAATATTTTGAATCACTAAACATTTAGACTGATTTTACTGCATCTTTCAAAGAACTTTTAAATATCTATAATTATTAAATATTCCAAATCATTAAAACATGAAGATGTAAGTTCTATTCTCTTGTTACTATTAGAGATGAATTTTTTTTTTATATGCTCCTATTTAGCTTCTCATGGTTTTATTTATTTTATTTTTTTATTATTTTATTCTTTAAAACACACAGGCCCTAAAATAAGCCCTTTAATCATACTAATGTCTACTCTCTACTACAATTTGCATGCCATATGAAAATCTGCTACTGTCACTCAAAAACTAAAGTATAAAATAAGACACAAAGTCTACATAAGAGGGATGTTTCAGAAAAGAATTGAAGAGATATGGGGCTTAATTTCATCTAAAAATAGATTTGACAATCTTTTTTAACTTTTCATTTTGAAATAATTACAAACTTAAGGACAGTTGCAAAAATAATACAAAAGCAATAGAGAACCCCAATATACTCCCTACCCATACAGTTAACAACATTTAACATTTTGACACATTTGATGTAATAATTTTTTGAACATAAAAATGAGATTACTGACTATATTAGTATAATGTTTTGTTTTTTTCCTTCAGTGATGATAATGTGCTTGTACTCATCTATTTTTATTAATTTTTATTATTATTTTTTTTAGTGAGATAAATTCATTGCAATTGATGAACACATTTTGGAGCATTGCCACTAAGCATGGATTAACATTTACATTGTAGTTTACACTCTCTCCCATGTAATTCTGTAGGTTATGACAACATTTATAATGGCCTGTTTCTATCATTGCAATGTCATTCAGGATAATTCCCAAGTTCCAAAAATGCCCCCATATTGTACTCATCTATTAACTCTCTGCTAGCCATTCTTTTTGTGACCAACAGAAAGTATTATGAGATTAAGTTGGAAATGTAGCCTTCAGCTACATTATAATGAAAAATTTAATTCCAACGGTCAAAATTACGGGTCTGATACTATGTAGCTGTAAAGATATTAACACAAGTCAAACTAAGTGAACAATCCGTACAGCTTTATTTTATTATTAAGGGTTGGGAAGTAAACAGAAAGAAAACTTTGTAGGGATTTCAAATATCTTATTCAGAGAGAAAATTTTACTATAATCCTAGAGTTTTGTTTTGTTTTGACAGGCTCATCCTCTTCTGCCTAACCATTTAAATGCTGATGTCTATCAGGGTTCTGCCTCTATTCAATCTTCTAATTGCTAGAGTACCTACCCTAAGTTTCACTATTCTGATGTTTCTTTTCCAAATCCTTTTTTCCAGCTCTGAACTTATTACTCAGCCCCAGGCCAATATTTACAACTAACTATTGGAAACCCCCACCTGGATGTTTAATAGGCATCCCTGTACCCACATAATATTCAAGACTGAATTTAAAGCATTCTACCGTCAATTATTAAAATCACTCCTTCACATATACCCTCACTTTTACTTCACTGAACTTACTTTACTGAAACACAACTGTGGCTAAATCTTTGTCTACTCTAATGCTCTCCTACACAACTGAACACAGCTGGAGAAAAAGATGCAAGCATACTCACTGATTTCAAAGGACCCTTCAGCCACACCAATCACAGCATAATTTGCTCTTTTATTCTCCTATATGACAACTCACACCTTCTCCTTGCTTTTCAAACTTCCAGTAAGTCCTCACAATCATTCTCAGTTGATACCTACGCTTGCTATTCACAAAAAAAACTAAAATCAATCAAAAAATAACCTCCACTATCTCCTACCACATCTATTCACCTACCTTCATCTGTGCCCATACATGCTGTTTTTTCTTATTAAGGAGTTGTCGATACTCCTACTCTATTTGTGCTCTACACGCCAATCCTTCTCAACTTGAACAAGAAATATTTACTATGTCTTTCCTTGGTATTGCCAATTTTGCCATCACGATAAGATGGATTATTTCTCCTCTTTAAAATAAAAACAAAACAAAAAAACCCAAAACTCAACCCCACTTGGCCTTTCACTTCTAACCAGTTTTCCTTTATAAACACCTCTAGAGAATTAGCTAGATTATCTATAGTTAATTACTTCCTGCTCTCATTGAACCCACATGAATCATGCTTTTTACCCCCAATATGCTACAGAAACTACTCCTGTCAAGGGTCCAGTGGCCTCCTGTTGCTAAATCCAATGGTCAGCGTTTGGTTCTCATCTTACTTGATTCATCAAAAAACACTTGACATAGATATCACTCCCTCCTCCTTGCAAAACTTTTTTCCCTGCCTTGGATTCCAGGATACCACATTCTATCGGCTTTCCTTGTATCCCAATGATCCTTATTTCTTAGATTCCTATATAACTTCCTTCTCATCCCTAATTCCATTGTTTTCCTCATTTATGTATTATGAAAAATTTCAGAGAAAAACTAAGAAGTATATCCACCTTCTGTATCCAAAAACTGTTAATATTTTGCCACATTTGCTTGTGTATGTGTTTGTGTGTTTGAACTGAACAATCTGTTAAATTTATTCATTGTGAAACTTTATTCCTATATCCTTTGGCATGTATCTCCTAAGAATAAGGCCTTTATACTTTATATCTCAACAGCATCTATAAAATTAACAGTAATTCAAATGTCTTTTTGCAGCTAACTTCCCACCTACCCCACCCCTACCCAATCAGATTACAATCCTGGTTCATGTACTGTATTTAATTGTCCCATTTCCTTAAATATAGAAAAGTTCCCTCAACTTTTTTTTTTTTTTAGTAGCATTCACACATAGAAAAGTTCCCTCAACTTTTTTTTTTTAGTAGCATTCACACTTTAAGAGACTAGGACACTTGTTTCACAGAATGTCTACATTTTGGATTGGTCTCTCTCTTCATTGCATCACTTAGCACATTGCTTTATCTTCTATATTTCCTGTAAACCTCTTAATACTGGAGTACCCAAGGAGTCAATTTTTGGATCTTTTCTCTTTTTGAACTAAAATCACTCTCTTGGTTTTCTCAGATAGTTTCATAGCTTTAAATGCCATCTATCAAATATATAGCTCTAGCCCCCTCATCTCCTCCTGAACTCTAGACTAGTATATCCAACAGTCTACTCCGTATCTCTAAGAGAATTATCTTCTAGGTATCTCAATCTTAAAATGTTCAAAATCAAAATCAACAATGCTCCTCCCTTGTCTTTCCCAATATACCTAATACAATTCCAAACTAGTTGCTCAGGCTAAAAACTTAGAGGAGTCTTTCTGGACTATTCTCTTTCCCTTATCCCATAGCTAATCTTTGGGGGGGGGGGAGCTGAATCTGACCACTTCTCACCCACTTCTTCTGCAACCACCCTGATATATGCCACATCATTTCAAACTTAAGAGTATAGCAATATCCTTCTAACTGAAAGATGGCAGAGTAGGAAGATCTAGGAGTCAATCCCTCTACCAGAACAACCATTGAACAAGGAAAAACCGCCTGAATCAACTACTGCGAAACTCTAGAATCCAGTAGAACATTGTATAGCATCTGGGGAAGAGTGGGAGGAAGAGGTTGGTAAATTATAGTAAATGCCAATAAAGTGCTCTCTCTGTATGGTGATTACCTGACCCAGTCCCCTTTTTTGCAGCAAGTCCTCACAATTAACTACAAGACCCTACATGATGTGGACTTCCTTAACTCTATGATATCATTTCCAGTCATACTGACTTCACCATTTGTTCAACATATTAGGCAAACTCCCACCTCAAGGCCTATGCACTTGCTTTTCCTTCTGCTTAGAAAGCTCTTTTCCCAGATACCCATTTAACTCACAACTTCTTCTCCATCAGGTATTTAGTCAAAGGTCACCTTTTCAGTGGGACTTTCCCTCACCATGCCTGGTATTAAACTGCAATACAGGTATTAAAATCATAATACATATACATACCAGAACTCCCCATCCTCCTTTTTTTGCTTTTATTTGTTTTCCACTTAGCATCATCTAATATATTGCTTATACATACTACAATGTAAGCTCCATGAAGGCAAGGATTTTTGTCTGTTTTGGTACATAGTAAGCATTATATTTATTCACTTAACTTTAAAAAATGGGAGGAAAGGAGTAGAATAAGAACATAGAAGAAAAATTGAGATTTTGTACTCTCTTTAAAAAATTTATGTATTTATGTATGTAAGTATGTATTTTTCAATTCAACAGATAAACTAGCAGTAGTATTGTGATTAGGCATCCAGGGAATAAAAGGTATTATAAAATAGGTATCGTTTAAGGTTTCTAGAATCTCCAGTATTCAGTAAGTCTTAAGATATTTAGAACTTGGATTTATCCTTCGTTTTGCTAAAATACAAAAATGATCACATGCTGATTATTTTTCTAGATTCCCTGAGCCACCTGATCTTTTTCCTTATTTTGTCAGTTTCCTGTCCTTAGGTACAGTTCTAGAAGACTGGGTTCACTGCAGAAGCCATATTCTGTAGAAAAGTTGAGAAAGTTGTAAGTAAAAGTAAGTAAGCAACTAAGCAACTCTTTTTTTTTTTTTTTTTTTGAGGTACCAGGGCCGGGGATTGAACCCGGGACCTCGTATGTGGGAAGCCAGCACTCAATCAGAGCTACGTCAGCATCCCCAAGTTGTTTTTTTGTTTGTTTGTTTGCTTGTTGTTTGTTTTGCTTTGTTTTTAGGAGGCACCAGGAACCAAACCCGGGACCTCCAATGTGGGAAGCAGGCACTAAACTGTTTGAGCCACATCAGCTCACAGTAAGCAACTCCTAAATACCATATAAAAATTTTGTAACCTTCTTTTTCACTGTTGGTGGGAATGCAGAATGGTACAACCACTATGGAGGACTGTTCGGCAGTTCCTAAGAAGTTGAATATAGACTTGCCACGTGACCCTGCAATAACACTACTGGGTATATACCCTGAAGAACTGAGAACAGTGACACAAACAGACATCTGCACACCGATGTTCATAGCAACATTATTCACCATTGCCAAAAGTTGGAAACAACCCAGGTGTCCATCAACAGATGAATGGATAAAAAAACTGTGGTCTATTCACACGATGGAATATTATGCAGCTGTAAGAAGAACTGAAGTCATAAAGCATATGATAACATGGATGAACCTGGAGGACATTATGTTGAGTGAGGTAAGCCAGACACAAAAGGACAAATACTGTATGAATGTGTTACTATGAACGAAATATATTGTGTAACATACTGTTTGATTCAAAAAAATTTATATGTATCCATTACATTTAATTGAGAAATGTATATATTAATTCATCTGTGGAAAAAAAAAAAGAAATATAGTCAAAGCATCAAATAAAAAAAAAAAATTGTAACCTTTATACCATGTACTTAAGCATACTATAAGAACTTAATTCTTTGTCTTTCAAGTAAAGAGAATTTTTTCATTGAATATCTAAAAGTTGAGAAGAAACTCTTACACTATGTTTCAACAACTGCCAGAACTTTTTCTTAGGTCACTGCCATGACTACATTCTTGGCTGTGTTTCCTACAGTCAAATTTCTGAAAATACCTGGTATGAAACAACAATTCATTTGACAAATGCACTATATAATAAAAGAGCAGATGAGAATGTCACCTAAATCATTTATCATAGTGATAACTAACACATCCAAAAGTTTCAAAATTTCTTTTCCAAGCATAAGTATCCTATCCAATAAAATCTGGCACAACAAACTAGTTTCTGTTAATACTAAACTAGCACAAAAATTTACACATCTACCATCTTGTTTCAGTCTAACAGAGTAATTGATTTTCAACTTATTTGTATGTAGATGTTCTAATCCTAAACTATATATGGCAGAAATACATGTTTCTTCAAGAATCCTTTTCTCCCTCTACGTACTTTCCCCAATACCTGATTTATATAGCACAACAGACAATGCCTATACAGTCTAACCAAGTATGTGGTTTTGTAGTCAGGCCCAAATTTGAATCCTAATTCTCCTACTATTAGCTGTATTGCCATGAGCAAGTTCCACGTACATAAATTTCCTAAGCCTGACAGAAGTTAGGGTGAGGATTACATGAGATAATAGATGGCAATCACTTAGCATACTGCAGGACACTTGGTAAACACGCAATAAACACCAGCTATTGTTACTGCACAATTTTAAAAAGTAACTCTAGAATAACCATTAAACCTTTACAGTCTCTTATGTCCCATATCTCATACAGTCTTAAATCTTTCCTCATCTTTATATAAAGATATATATACATAGAAGGTTCCTCTTTCCCCCCCCGCCTGTTGCCTGGACTTAGCTTGAGGTACTGATCATTTTTAATCTGGACTATTGAAGCTTCATCCTTACTGAACTACTTTCTTCAAGCACTTTCCCTTTACTGCTACTGTTATTAATTATTATTCTCCTCTCCAAACCTCTTCAATGTTGTATCCTTTGGTCACATACCCTCCTAACTTTGTACAACTCTTAAGTCCTCTCTCACTCTCCTTCAGGTTTTGAAGAGCTTGAACTCCTAACCCCGCTCTATCTGGAACTCCCACAAGAACTTTCAATTCTATCTAGACTGATTATGTACTTCACTGTTTCATTTTTACACATCACCCTCAAAATTTTTTAAATTTAAAAAAAAAAGGAAAAGGATTATTCCTTGATTTGTGTATCATACTAATACAACTATCTATTCAGATATCAAGTATTAAGTAGCTCTTTCCAAGTTTGTCTTAGCTGTGGTTTTTTCACTATTAATTTTTTTTTAGTTCCTAGAAAACAGATGTTTCAAACTATATAGCACTTACATAGGACTAACACAAACATTTATTCAGACCTAATATGAAATGAGGCAGCTAAACATAAAATGGGATCATTAGAGAATCTTGGTTTATTGAACTAAAATGCTTTTTATTAGCTAGGAATAGAAAATTTATTTAGTTTCTAATAATTAATTGTTAGATGCTAAATTTTATGAACTACACACTTTTGGACAATTTTACAGCATCACAATTGACAAATATAGCTTCTGATAAAATCTGTAGCATTCACTTATATTTAAATAGTAAATACAATTTAAAGTTTTACTTACTCAAACTCTGTAGCATAATATTTAAGAAAGCCCAGTAAGAGGTCCCCAAGACTTGATTCATTCTTTGAGAGGTAAGGAGGAACATTACATGGAGCTTGATGTACAAGGTGCAGCTGGATAGCAGGACTGAAAGATTCCTGTCAAAAAGAAAATGTAAAGGTATTTAAATATGAAATAACTTCATAAATCCTAATCTAAGGCTCTCTCAAGAAGAAGAAATTTTCTTTATGTTGCAATTTGGAAATCTGAAGATTTTTTTTCTACTCAAGGTTTCACCCCATGTTTCAAGTTGGCCAGAGAGTACCTGAAAAATCAAGTTATTCTAAATTCCTGGTCTGGGTATATCATCACTCAGTTAACCGAATGAATCCCTATGGCAGCAAAAGATTTTCTAAGTCATAAATAAAATCATGCTATGCATACCAAGAATTCGCCCAATACAAATAGAATTGTTTATAAATGTATCTTCTTCTTAATTATTTCTAAGAGGAGCAATTGCACTTTATGAAGGCTGTATTAAGCATTTAACTAAATGCCACTTTTTTTCTCAAAGACTATAAATGTAACTTCAATATATGAAAGTATTTATACTGATTTTAGATTTTGCTTTGTTTTGTTTTTATGTTTGTATTATGTAGCTTAGAGAGAAGAGAAGATAGATGTTCAATATGAATTGAACTTGAAAAGACAAAGAGAGTAGCGAGTCAGGTAAAAGAAGAAAGATGGGAAATTTTTTTTTTTTTTTTTTAAAGATTTTATTTATTTATCCATTCATCCCCCCCTGCTGCCTGCGCTCGCTGGGTCAGCCAACCACGCCACGCCGGCGGGCCTGCCCCCACCAGGAGGCCCCGGGAACCGAACCCGGGGCCCCCCATATGGCAAACGGGAGCCCTACTGATTGAGCCACAGCCGCCTCCCGGGAAATTTACCAGCAAGTAATATTCCAGTAAACTTTTACCATATTATAAATAAAAGATACCATTCCCCTGCAATCCAAGCCCAAACAAGACACTTATTTCAAAGAATACTAATGAGTACTTAAATTCTTTTTGCCTATGTTATGCCATTCATTTTAATATCTGATCTTTCCTCATTAGCAGCAAGTTCTAGCTCTGAAATATTCTAAATGAATTACAGAGATTCTGAATATTCTAAATGTACTATAGAGATTCTGAAGACATATCCATATGTTGGAAAATAATCTTTCTATGATAATTTGCACATTACTATCAAGAATGGTTTTCTGTATTTCCCCTATGCCATCAAAGTAGAAATAGATTTAAAAAAAAAAAAAAAAAAAAAGCAATTGGTTAAGGCAGCAGAGTAAGAAATAAAATTAGGTTCTCAACTATCTAAAAGATTAACCTTGTGCTTATAGATCCCAATTCAATTAGTAATGTCAAGGTTAAGAGGGAAAAAGTAGGTCACTTTATTATATTCTGCCCTGAAAGATTCTTAATAATTTTGATTTCCAGCACACAGTACAATAAGCATTCAATTTATGAACTAATGTTGAAACAGAATAGTCATCTTCTTACTTGAAGATTAAAACTGCTTGAAACTCCTTTAAATATTTTAGTTTGTTCAATAATTTAAAGAAAAAGATCAGTAATTTTGAGATTAAAACTGAAGACTTCTGAGATCTACTAAAATGCTGAAGACCTTGAACCAACAATTTGGTCAAAGTCTTCTCTTTTCATGGTCATACACAAAAAAAGGCATACTGAGGGAGAACTGAAAGAACTCCAAATCTAAAAAGAAAAAACTAAGATGCACATAAATGAAGCTACAGTAATTAGGAATTCCAATTATCCTTAAGAAATCCCCATTTTTTTGGGTAATCATTCATATTACAAAAGATTCTCTGCCTTAAGAGATTTCAACAAAGAATTTCTTTAAAAGAGAGCTCTGGGGAGCAAGTGTAGCCCCGTTGGTTGAGTGCCTGCTTCCCATGTACAAGGCCCTGGGTTCAATCCCCAGTGCCTCCTAAAAAAGAAAAAAAAAAAAGAGCTCTCCCAACACATTTATGCACTTAAGAAAAATATACGTTATTTCAGATATGATAAGGTTATACAGAATTTAAGCTAAAATGTTAAGAAGTGCATAAAGAAGAATCCCAAACCAAAAGGGAGCTCAGGGGTGAAGAGCCTTAAAATTACAACCTAAGTCAATGGAAAAACAATTTACCTGGCATAATATGACATCTATTTCTTAAAACAGTTTCTTGGATTACTGATATTTACTTGCTGTTTGATTGCTTAAATGTATGGAAGACTTCCTGACAACTTTTTAAGTTGATACTATCATTCTGGGCTTCTAACAATGACTTACTATTCCTGAAAACATTTTCCAAATGACATTCAAGTGGTGATATTTTTAAAGATACATAATATTCTATTTCTCTTAAATGCCAAGTTCAGAAAAATTACAATAGGCAATTCCTTAAAAAACATGTGAAAAGTCTCACTGTTTCTGCCCTTACAATTGCCTACCAAAAATGGCAGAAATATTTTTTGCAGGATTCCATAATTTTTCTGGGGCTGTGCCTTAATAGCTTAGTTTAATTTCCAAGTTGAAATCTGGACAATTAAGCACTGTCTAGATTGGCTCGACTTCTACTTGTTAACTGTTCTTTAAAATGATGTAAAGCTTAAATGAAAGATGACTGCTTTCCATCTCCAGGCAAACAGAAATTTAAGTTGCATGATTTTCTGACATTATGAATTATTAGACCCTAGAAGTAAATATTAAGCAAGGTCTCAAAGAAAAGGATAACTGAGCTAGTGTATTTAAGTAGCACTGTTAGTGTATATTTAAGTAGTCTTTTGACTAAAGGAGGAAGACCTAAATGATAAATTCAAGTTCCTGCTAAGCTTTCTTAATTGTCTAAGGTCACCACTGATCTGGTGATGTATGTTAAGGACCAATCATTACATTTTCTTAATTTATAATTATACCTGGTTTTAGCAAGATATTTAAAGTCCTGAAACCAATATAGATATTTAACATAAAATAGAAGTACTATAACCAAGTGGTTAAGAGTATGAGCTTTGACATCAGACCTAGGTTTAAAACCTTGCTCCTCTATTAGCTGTACGAATTTAAGCGAAGTACCCAGCTTTCCAAAGATTCGGCATCTTCATCTATAATATAAAGGTAATAATTGTACTCACAGGGCTGTTTTAAGAATTAAGTGTATAATGTATATAAGCATATGCATAGAAGCAATGATATTAGCCACTTATTAACTGTTTAGTTTATGACAGGAATCTTTATTATTACATTTTTATACAGTAACTTTGTATGGTTATCTCCTAAAACTTTTACTGTATTATTTCAAAATTAACTTTCTTATGATTTTTTAAATTTAAGAAAAACTTCAATTTTAACCTAACTATAAAACAACGTTTTTAAATTTTTTAAAAATTAATCTTCACCATTTTTTAAATTTCTTTTTCAAAGGTATTCATTTTATAGCCTGTTTAAGTAAACTAATACCCTTCATTGTGTTACATGCTTTTTTCTTTTTATCAGTACAGCAGGTTTAATGAAAGACAAATGGCTCAGATAGGGAGATCTCAAACTGAAGTAATGGTTAAAAGGTTACATTAGCTTATAAAGGCAATCAGATGTTGTCCAAAGAGGAAGTTCTAACAACTGGTTGACATTTAGGTTCCTTATTACAAAGGAGGGTCTTACAAAGGGGGAATGATCACAGGTTGGTTATTACAGCATGTGTGTCTATTCCTGATAGGTTATCTCTATTGGACCAAAACCAGCTTATTTCCAAATGTTATCCAAACTCCAATTATTGCCAGGTACATTCTGTTGTTCTTTATTTTTTATTTCAGAAGTCCCTGCTTTTATTTTATTTTTTTTAAGATTTATTTCATTTATTCATTTATCCCCACCCCCTCATTGTTTGTATTTGCTGTTTCTGTTTGTTGTGTGCTGGTCTCTTTCTAGGAGGCACCAGGAACCAAACCCAGGGACCTTTCATGTGGGAGGGAGGCGCCTAGTTGTCAGAGCCACCTCTGCCCCTTTGCACT
Organism: Tolypeutes matacus; assembly: GCA_026826555.1. NCBI lineage: Eukaryota > Metazoa > Chordata > Mammalia > Cingulata > Chlamyphoridae > Tolypeutes > Tolypeutes matacus. The sequence goes on from JAKSZT010053785.1 coordinate 4,981,449, forward strand.
TATTTTTAACTTTTTGGAAATTCCCTGTCACTTTTCAGAAAGCAGTCTTCCTTCCCAGCCATGCCAAAGCAGGCAGCCATTTCATTTTACTTAACAGAATGAAAGAAGCACAGTTATATGCATTTTAAAACTGATAAAAGTAGCTATGTGCATAGCTATAAAATTTAAGATATTTTTAGTATAGAACTGTACAGAAGTCTAAATTCTCAAAATTCTTTATTTAACAACTACAAAAAGGGAGTTATTTTCTAACATCTTTATTCTGTTAAAATAAACAGCTTCCTAGAATACCAGGATACCATTAGGGAAGGAAACAAATAACTAAAAATAAATGGTATCTGGATAAATCTAGATAAATCTCACAATATGCCTGTATCAAAATAAAGATCCCTTCATAAGAATCTGTTTATAAATTTAAACTTCCCCAACTTCATTTTTTATGCTCCATGGTAAATAAACTGCCCTTCTATCACCTATGTTTTTTTTAAGTCAATTAAGAATTAAGTAGTAATAGTCAGAAATGCTATATTATAGAAATTTCTGTAAACAGAAATGTTTGTAGTCTTCCCTGCCTTTCTTCCACAATTGATTTGAGAAATATTATAATTTTTAAATATTTTGCTGCAAATTTTAAAAAATATAAAAAATGACTAAAAACTGCATAATATATTAAGCAACAAATTCTATCCCATTCCAATATTGATGTATTTTATTTTAAAAATAAAATTCAATTTTAACTATATTAGAGGAGCTCAAAATTTAAAAGAATCTTGTGGCTTTCTTTGTAAAATGACAACTTTTTGCTGTTGTTGCTGTAAAGTTTAAAGTCATTCTTAAACTTATTTATGCCAGTTGAAATTATGCCATATTTGCTTTTCTGGGGGGGGGGGGAAGGTATATCTGTGTAGGAATAATCAGATACACACGAATAAAATGTAATAAGCAGCAGCATATAGGTGAAACAATAAGTTAGTGAATACGACTGTAATTTTGCATAGTATAATAGGAAAAAAAACACCAGTTTCTGAATGCATCATTTGTGACTACACAGCTTAAATCAATCATGCAACTTTTCAAAGACTTGGTTTCTTTATCTGTGAAATGGATAATTCCGTGCAAGTTTGTTTGTTGGTTTGTTTGTTTAGGATTTAAAAATTTGCATATAAAATTTAGTGTGCCAACATATAAAAGATACTAAATAAGTTACTAGTTATATTATTAACAACATATAGTAATAATGAAAGGTTGAAATACTAAACACACAGTCAACTATCTTTGACCATTAGTATGAACTAAAGAGTCAGTACTTTACATAGAGGGATGAATAAGGCCAAAAAACTGCAAGTTACTATTACTTCTATACTTTCAGATGCTTATATTAACATTATTTATACATGTTTAAAAGTGTTTATGACACTGTTCCCTAACTATATGTGAAATTTATTATAATATTCTTCATATAGCACAGAATTTAATATTTAAAAGGAGGAAGACAGCCAGATTCCAATAGGACCTTGTTATAACGGTCTCTAATAGATGACCCATAGCCAACTGGGAGGCTCCACTACATCAAGACTCTATTATAGTGAATCCTTTATTATCCATCACCTCACATATGTGCATTACAATAATAACTGATGTTCAAAATCAAGAGCATCTAAAGGTTCTTTAAAAATAGATACATTTTTAAAAAGCAAGAGCATCAGTTCTTCTCAATTATCAGAAATTAAATTATGTTTAATTTAGATTCCATGCCAAATATATCTACTGTATTTTGTGTGATACACATAAAATAAATGAGTAAGTTCTTGGAAACTGGTAACCCAAACTGGTTGTCATGCTTCCTTAGTCATATGGCAATCTATTAAGTTTAATAAACAGTTATTCCAAGTGTATAAAACAAGCTGAAAATTATGTGGCTTTCAGAAGGTTGGTCAAATTTTCTAAACAAGTAATTTAAATATTATTGCCAAATAAAACCAGGAACAAGGATGACTATGGAGGGAAACAGAGAAATGGTAGGACTATTAACAAAGAAACAGAATTCTGGAAAAAGAACACAAGAAAATTGGAAAACAAAAGGTTTCATAAAGATTGAGTATGCACATCACCTAGGTTTCTCTAAACTCAAACTAAGTACACATTAAACTTTTTCAAGTAGGCACACTTCATTTTTTGAATGTTTCCAATTAACTTCAGCATGATTCTTAATAATATGCACACAAGAATTGTGTACCAATATTATCTCTACTGATATATTACTTGACAAATTCAAATGAAAGATAAAAAGATTTAAAAATTCTCAATTTTTTTCCCCTGCTTTTCAAAGTATAAATACATTGGGCTGGAAAAATTCTGATTTATTTACTATGTAAAGAAATATTGTAAGATTATACTTAAAAATAGCATGAAAAAATTGGAATAAGGCTAAATGGGCCTAAATCAATTCAATATACTTAATCCTCATTATTGATAATCTTGAGCACCACACAAAAAATTCCACCATTGATATAATGTTGAGACTGCCTGCCAATAACCAAATAAAGTATGAGACTGCTGAAAAAATATATGAAACATTTTAAATGTTATAGCTGCCAATGCTTCAACCTACATAGAAAATGTTACCATTTACACAAAAGATAACTATTACTACTACTTTTATATTCACATGAATACTGTATAAATAGTTCTACATACACGTGACATAATATGTATTATAATAATTTATAAGAAACACTTACTGGGTAAATTTTTTGGAGGGATGGAAGGATGGGTTCAGGTAAGGCTATAAAAAGAAAAAGTTTAAAGCTTCTGTGATTCACATGATTCATTTTACAAAACAATAATTTGTCAGCTACACCCAGGTATGAGACTGATATTAGACCTACAAGGGTTAAGGCTAAAATTCAACAGTTTTTGTATATTTTGTGAAATTAATACTGATCCCTAAAAATTTAAATTTAAAATATATCTAAGTTGACAATTTAAGGTTTTGTTAATGAACTATGTATATTCCTATGTAAGCCAATGCTCCTTAACAATTTTAGAATAACAAGTCATCAATAAAGGGACAGACATCATTTGGTCCAACATCAGACACACAAACAAAATAAGCAAGACAAGGATTGTTCTACAAATATTGAATGGACATTGTTAAGATGGTATGTAGCTATCAAAAAATAATTTTACAAGTATAGTCCAATGATACTGTATCATGAAAGAATAAGAGTTCTATCATAATTGTCTATTATTTAATTTCTGCTATCAAAAAATACCAAAATTGAGATAGTTCTAAGAAATTGATCAAATTGAAAAAAATCTTCAACTTCATTAATGTCTTTTTTAAAAGACTCAGCAAAGATGAGAAATCTAAACTGATATAAAATTTCAGACAAAGGAATAATTACCTTCATATTACCACTATACTTTTAAATTATAATTCTTCACTCTTCAGTAGTATTACCCAACTTCAACATCATTAGATGCATAACAGTAATTTTCTATCATAATGTAAATGGAATAATACAAAAGGCAAAGTGCCTAATATTCACAATATAAGAAATGACTATAAAATATAATGCCTCAAGAATGATAAAAAAAAAAATAAATAAATAACAAGTAATACATTTTCAAGATTTCTCTAAAATTAGAGACCAACTATAGCACCATACAATAAACTTTATACTTAAGAATTAGAAATGCATTATATAAAATTAAACTCAGTAATAAAGAATTTTTAATTTAATTCACTGTTAATTTGCTATTTAGTAAAGGATTTTAAAAGTGATGTCTGGAATACATTAACGTACACATAATCAACCATTATGACCAACTTATATAGTTTACAACTATGATTAGAAATATACAAAAATATAAATTTCTACCACATATGCAGTAGGATGCTTTATTTAAATTTCCCTTTCTGCATCATGCTTCATTCCTATATTAAAAATTGGAATATAATCAAATCCCATGACAGTCTGGATGTTCACAGTGTATGACTGAGAATATTAGGGGGAAAAACTTACACATTACTTACCAGAACCACTCTTGGAAGTAAGGGTGTATTTTTTTCCCAGAGATATTCAAATGCTCAAAATTCTAAAAGACTCTACAAGTAAATTCAAGGCCCAATCAACTTCACTTCAAATACGTGTATATTTGTCTGACATTTTTAATGGTTTTCTAATAAATTTGGTTATAATATAGAAGTCAAATTGGAAAATCTTACTAGAAATTAATTTACTTAAAAGTCTAAATTCATTTCCTATTTAATACCCCAGTAAATTAAGACTAAAATAAAACAAAGGATGAAGAAAAGATTGTTGAGAACTAGAATAAAGAAATTTTATCTCATACTAGAACCATCACTAGAATGCTAGGAGAGAAAAACAAATATTAACTGGTTTAGGATCTTTCAATGGATAGAAGAGCCTCTAGAAGTCAAACAGGAAGCTTTGGGGAGCAGGAGTATTATTCAGTAAACTCCTTGTCTTACAACCTTAAAGATTTATAGATACTAGTCATTAGAGGAGCAATTATTGTACTGTTGCAGTATTCTGATAGCAGTACTGCAGTATCTGATGAACAGATAATGATCTACAAGTTTTACTTTGCTGTACAGATAGGGGTTTTCTCTTCAGGCCTCCACTAATTTATACCCCTAAACTTTCCATACTGATTTATCAAAAATTCAACTATTAAAACAGCTCATCTTCACTAACACTAAGCAACTATTAATTTTGAAAAAGCAAGAACATGGCCAATGGTCTTCTACTACATAAACATCAAATCTTTCACCTGATCTCCTACCAACTGATATTCATATGTTCAGTTGGTCAGTCAGTCAATAAATATCTTGGACCCCGGTCTAATTACTACAAAATAGCATGTGTCCATCTTTCAAAACCTTTAGTGTCTAATTGAGTAGAATGTATCAAGTGGCTTAATTGCTATTTCTTGGATTATTTCTATATAAGATTACTAAAAATGAAATATGTATTAGAAATCAAAGTTCCAATAAGATCTGGTCAGCCTGTCCTATATGTCTATGAATTTTCAAGACTTACAAAAATTCTCAAAGACCTATCTTATGAATGACACAAGTACAAGTTTCCACTCACTACTGTTTCCTACTATGTTTGAAAAGAAGTATGACTTTTTATCCCGAATGACCTAAAAAACAAAGGCTAAATAAATGGACTGACTTAAAATTTGGGAGCCAACATTACACAACAGTCCTGTAAAGATAACATCTGTTGGGAGAAGGCAGATGTTATCACAGGTAATTCACCACTGAATCAAATGTTAAATTATTTTTGGCCATGTAGGAGATTAAAAGCTTCTTTGACCAAGAAGAAAGTCTTTCAATTTCTATCTCAAATGAAAAGGAAAAATAAAAAATATGATGAATGGTACTTGAGTTTATGTTTACAGACCTTCTGAACATTTGTCTGCCTCAAGAGAGTGGATTCACAATACAGTGGTGAAAGTTCTTTTAATACAAAGTGGATATGGAAAAATTGTCTAAAAATAAAAACAGTATTTTCCACAGTGAAATATTTTCCAGGAAATAATATTTCAAAAGCATTTGTTCAAAGAATATGAGAAATATGGTTTTATAGGCCTTGTAAAGAACTTATTAAAATAATGTTATTTGAAGATAGAGTCAACAGAGAAGACACCATGATAAAGTTTAACTGCATTTCAGTTTTTAAAATTGGGGGGAAATTACCAAAATACTTACTTTGTAAATAGTGCAAAACCATCAGTACAAGACTATAGCTGCTTAAAGTACCACGACTGGCATCATTTATCTCATGGTGATTCGCCCACTTCTTAATCACCAGTACTAATGGACGAACTCGATTTTCAACTGAAAATAAAATTAAAACTTAAAAATGGTAAGCAGATACTACAGTTACCTTGAAAATTTACATTATTTCCCAACTCCATGCCAATACAAAATACAGGCTTCCTCCCTATGTACTAAACACAGTATTTACCATAAATGTGTCTTACTTCTAAAACTTACCTTAGTTGCCTTTTAAAAATTATCAATTATTAAAATACATTTCATTTACCTATAACTCTGGTAGTATACGATTTCAATGTAGCAATATATTATGTAAATAATAAATTAAGACACATTATTTTAAACACAATTAAACAGATATCACTATTTACTACAAACACCTTTAAAAAGGAATAAGGAATGAAGGAAAAACAGAAAAACTGATAAGTATTTAGAAATAAACCAAAAACTTACGGTATGCATAAGTTCTGAGAAGGAATGTGTTTCTTATTCCAACAATATTGTTTACATTCAAATCAAACTCCACACAGCTGTTAAAAAAAACAAACAAAAAAAAACTTTAGCTCAAGTACAAATTAATCCCCAGTAACTAAATTAATAATCATCTATCCAATCATGGGAAATAAATGGGCTTAAGGGTCAAAGAACTGTGTTTTAGAAATGAGGCAGTAAAGAAATAAAAATGAATACTTATTAAGCATGTCACTTTAATGTGATTTGGGTATATTAAAAATATAAAATAGGATTACTATTGAAAGATCCATAATGCTCCAATTACCTTAGAAAAGGAAGTTTTTAAATCTTGAAATCTTTCCCAAATAAACAAAATTATGTGACCAGAACATTTCTGGGCAAGTTATCCCACTAAGTTATGTATTCTCATTAATTTGGAACTATAGAATCATTTACTTTGAGACAATGAGAATAACAAGCCAAACAAAGTACAGGTGAAAAAATAAAGGCTCTGTCTACACATCATATTTCCTCCAAAATAGCTGGTAAATTACAGTATTATGCCAAATTTAGCTACTGATGTCTGGGAAGAATTATTACCACCAAGCATGTAATGAAAGGGATACTTCTTTGAAAGCAAAGACATCATGCAAATCACAAGTTAATAGGCCAATAAGGATGGGATCCACAAAGAATGGCTAAACACATAAATAAAAGGAAGGATTCATAATGATAAGTTAGTTTCAATTATATCCACACAGTATGATATCCAACTTCTTCTGAAAGCTGAATTTTTCCATAAAAAGAGTACCCCAAATTAAAACTTAACACATGTTCCTTTCTATAGATTTTAATTATAAAATTTGAAATTTACCATTTCAGCTTTTCTTGTTTTGGGAAATGAAAGAAATCTTACAATCTTTTAATTATCCTTCTATATTAATAGAAATGGATAGTGGTGTTAAAATCTCAGATATCATATATATATGGATTTGGGAAACTTATGGTAACAATAGAGTTACATTCTTTAACTGTATTAGTACAAGTCTAACACAGCAAACAGTTTGCACTTCCTACACATATAATTCAACAGAGAGGAAATAACACTTAGCTGGAAACTAGTCTGCAATTTAAAATTTTCCCAAAAATATTAATTCAGAGCTTGAAAAATATCCACAGCATGTGTTTTAGAATTCTACTTTTGGAAATACTAAGAAAGTTCCCTAAATATGGAAGAAATGTTATGCACAAAAACGTTTATTTATAGTAACTAAAAATCAGAAACAAAGCAAATGATCAAACATAAGGAAATATTCTAAGTTAATGATGGTATATTCACTCAATAAAGTACTATAAAACCATTAAAAATAATGCTACAGAGAAATATTTAATGACATAAACAAGTGTTCAAGATAAGTGCTTAAGTAAAAAAAAATATGATTTCAATTTTAATTTAAAAAACATAGGCATTCATACGCATAGAAAAGAGACTGAAAGGTTAACACCAAAATGTTTACAGTAGTCATCTTTGGGTATTAGAACTGGAATTTTTGAGTGGATGTGGCTCAGGCCATTGGGCATTCACTTCCCATGTTTCCCAGTGCCTCCTGAAGAAGGCGAGCAAACAATAAGCAGACAGACAAGAGAACCACAGGGCGGGTGGGGGGTGGGGCAGGGGGGTTAAAAAGAAATAAAGTAAAATAAATAAATCTTAAAAGAACTGGAGTTTTTTTTTCATGATTTTTATAGAGAATAATTAGTTTGTATAACCTTAATTGTAAAAAGAATAAAATTGTTCATGTAATAAGGATAACTATATATTTTAAAAACTATTATAATAAGCTAATATTTTAACTTTATTTTATGTTTCTTCTCCGTATAGCTTTTATAAATTAGTGTTCTAATTAAACTCTGATATTATAAATTTGGTAGAAATTCGATAAATACTTATAGACTAGATGAATGTTGGATGAATGGAGGGGAAGGTTTGAGTCTGGCATATATCTAAAGATTTGATTGTTTTAAAAGTACAGAAACAATTTCAGTATTACTTTTATAAAACTGGGCTAGAAAAACCTGATTTATCATGATCCTATGTCTTTTTAGAAAATGTTAACAAATCCTTTTTAAACAATCAATACCTATTTACATTTTATAATCAGATATTACATAAGAGAATCTAATTCCAGAGCCATAAGAATCTAGAATATATAGATAAGCTTAAATTTTGAAAGAGTAAGTATAAATATATTTTCATGTTTTTCATTTATATCTATTATTCTGTACACTATACATATCTTTCATTAAAATGAAAAAGTGTATAATCATAATTGCATTTACAACAAAACCAGTGGCATAAATATACACCAAATTTCACCAATTAAAATATGGTCTTGAGAACACAAGACATTTCCAAAGGACAAGAGCAACTAACTATCTTGCCTTTTAAGAAGGGAAACTAAACATCTGTTCGGAAATAAATGAGTTTACTATGTTGGACAAGATTATGTCCACCGTACTTTCCAAGAGACATAGTAACTCTATTATGCCACCAGAGAAGAATCAATGAAGATCAATTTTTTAAAATACATGAGGCAGTACATTAATGACTTGGAAAATTTCACATGCAAGCAAACGATTTAACTCAGGCCTAAGAAATAGCTTTTCAAGTGGTAGAATATGGTTTATTATACTATTTCTTTAATCTTCTTTAATATAAGCTGTGAGTTATTTAAATAATGAGCTGATTACTTAACACAAAAATCTCTGAAAAGCATTTTATTAAATGTTTCTTATTTCCCAAATTAAAGGTATATCCATTAACAGTGACCAAAGACTTTACAGAAAGCAAAAGGAAGTTTAGAAAGGACAAAAGAGAATTCTGAGTTAAGCACTCTGCTCTAATTTTTATGAAAAGAGTAGTTTTACTGGCTAATAGTCCTGAATTATGTAATTTCTTACCTTATTTAAAAATATGCATTCATAAAATGAGCATGATGATCACATTACTGATTTATTTACCCAGGTTCCTACTACTTTTGCTCAAATACTATGTATAAAATTATATTTGTTATATAATAACAACAGATTGATTTAAAGACTCTATTACTTCCACAATTACAGTGCACAACTACTAGAACTTTCAGTTTACTTGCACTTCAGGATATGTATTTCAAGTTTTCACTAACACCAGCACTTTTCCAACTGCATCAGAGTGAAAATGTGAATATGTACAAAAATCAAAGGAAATAAATAGAATTGTCTTAGAAATTTATTACTACATACAGAATTTTAGCCTATAGACTACATGGAATCTTAGAAACTAACAAATAACAACATCCTTGATAAACAAAAATGAAACAACATATTAAAATCCCCACTCTCATCAGAAACCATTATAAATAATCACACACATGAAAAGATTGTTATCTGGAATAAAAGATAAAGTCCATGAATGTGGAGCTAAATAAAACCAATCAATCATATGGGCATGGAACAGAACAGATGACCTTCCTATCATCCATTCTAACCACCACTTGGGTTATCGTTAAACCAGATTTTTTGTCCAACACAGGTGAAAACCCAGAAAAAAGAAATACTTCTTTATGTGTAATAATATATTTTTCTTGCAATTTGTTTTTTGTTTTTAGTCAAATTGTAGAATAGATTCCAAAGGATTCTAGATCATTTAAAAATCTAAAATATAAACACATATAAAATCTTTATATTGGAAAAAGTTACCAAATACTCAAAATATCAATCTGAATAACTAAGTACAGTTAGGCATGAGGAAAAACTTTTTAGACCATTATTAACAAATGTCATTTCAAAGACCAAAACAAGTGATTTCTAAAAACCGATAAAGATAAGCTATTATGCTATGGCATACATTTCTCAACTTATCTACATCACAAGAATATCTAAAAATGATCTAAAGCAAATGAAAAATAATATATAGCAATTACTTACCTGACTTTATCCCTGAACTTCACAATTGGCACTTTTGCTCGAATTAGTTGAGGCCTCTCAATGTAGCCAGCTGAAGGATAAAAGATATAATGTAAATATATGCAAATGTTTCTCAAATTCATAGTGTTTCAGTACACATATGAAAAGAAAACAGTAACTTACTAAGCTAAAATAATTTAATTTAAGAACATAGAGTCTTTGAGAAAAAAAGCAAAGAAGAAAACAGTAACTTACTAAGCTAAAATAATTTAATTTAAGAACATATAGTCTTTGAGAAAAAAAGCAAAGAAGTGAGAACATCATCAAATTCTTCAAATATTAGAGATCCAGTAATGCCATTTATAGGGCTTCATACTGAAGTTATTTTCAGATATGGTCTAATATCTTTATCTAATAATGTCTATAAAGAACTTCATCAGATCATTATAGGAGTGAAAAATATGTAGGCCAGCAGCAGAGAGATAGCTAAATTCTGGAACAGCATATGATGAAATATTGTGCAGCCACAGAAATCACATTTACAAAGAATCTTAAATGTGGCAATGCTTGCAACATAATATACGGTTTGTGGCAGACAATGAAATAAGTATGATTTCTAAGAGGAAAAACATATTTTTTTATACCCATCAAACTTTCAAAAATGTTTTTTTTTTTTCTGAGTTTAAACTAATACATGTTCACTGTAAAAAATCAGGAAAATACAGGAATGTATAAATGAAAAACTTTGTAAATCTTTCCCAAATAAGCAATTTCATTTTATTTATCTAAAAGAAGTACCAGATTTTTAAAAACTAAAAATTTTCTTATAATGTTTTACCAAATCATAAAATATATCAAGTCTCACAATGGAAATTATGTATAGGAGTTCAGTGAGGTTTAAATGAAAAAGGTTAGGAGTTAAAACTTTTCAGTTCCCAGTACAGGTTCTGACACAAACTATAGTCCTCAGGCAATAGTCCCCCACTGAGCACCAGAAAGTGCTCAATCAGAAAGAACCTTCATTTGAATTAGATGATCTCTAAGGTCCCTTCCATTTTTAGTATTGTATGATTCTAATGCCAGTTATTAAAAATCTAGCTAATGGCCCCACGTCAATCAAGATGATGGAGCAAGATGCTTCAGGCTCCAACCACCATAGAAGCTTTTGAACAACCAGCAAGAACGGGCAGTAACCTCTTTCTTAAAACTCTGGAAAACATTTAAAGGACTACAATAACAGGTCAAACACCAAATCATGAATAAGGCTACTTAAAAGCAGTAGCATCTCATGGCACCCTGGCTGGCCCTTCCCCCAAACCCTCCACCAGCTCGGTTCAGAGCCAGTCCATGTTCCCAGTGTGGGTCCCTGGTCCTGGTTATGGAAGGAGCAGAATAATCTTCATGCACATACTGGAAGCATGTATGTCTGGCCCAATCTGCCTGGTGGTGGCCTGAGGGACTTGCTATCCCAGAATTTGCCCTGCATGTAGGAGGCAGCTCCAAGCTCTGTGGGAACACTGTGGGAGAGCAGTCAAGTCATGCTGACTGAGGCAAAGGACTGATGGCTGTAGGACAAATACTGCAGTGCCTAGGATTAATAAGGAATCTGTTTCTTAGGGAAGAGGGGCATTCAGAACCATGTAAACACGGTAATTCCTAGGGCCTCAAGCACATGCCCAAGACAAGAAAGGATCAGGGATGCCCCTATGCTTTGCACCTGGAGCTATTCTCAAAACTGATTTTATGTATAAGCTCTGTAGTTCAGTACTCACACAGGTCAATATTCAAAGACTGGGAAAGGTGCTTTCTTCATATCCCTCTTTTTTTTTTTTTTTTTTTTTAGTTAGCTCCTGACATTCAAGAAAATCTCTCTCATATCACTAGCTGAATACAAGCTTAAGGAAGAGATACCTCAGAGTCTAAATTCCAGTGATACCAAACTAAAATATCAAAATGCCCACTTTTCAACAAAAGATTATGAAACATATATAGAAACAGGAAGTAAAGACCCAGGCAAGAAGATTAAAGCATTAGAAACCATCAATCAAGAGGATCAGACGTGGGACATTCCCAGCAAAGACCTTTTAAAACATCGTCCTAAATATGTTTCAAAGAGCTAAAGGAAAATATGGACAAAGATCTAAAGGAAATCAGGAAAACAAAAAAGGAACACAAAAAGAATATCAATAGAGCAGAGCAGGTGTAGCTCAGTGGTTGAGCGCCTGCCTTGCATGTATGAGGTCCTGAGTTCAATCCCCATACCACCTTAAAAAAAAAAAAAAAGAAAAAGAAAAGAATATCAATAGAGAGATGGAAATTATGAACAGGAACTAAACAGAGCTGAAGACCATAGTAACAGAAATTAAAAACTCCCTAGAGGGATTCAATAGCACAGTGGAGCTACCAGACAAAAGGCTCCATGAACTTGAAGATAAGACAATTGAAATTATCCAGTCTGATAATTTATTTCAGAATCTGCCCTGCATGTAGAAGGCAGTTCACCAAGCTCTGTGGGAACACTGTGGGAGAAGAGTCAAGTCGTGCTGAGTGAAGAAAAGTGAACAGAGCCTGAGGAACCTGTGGGACACCATCAAGCATACCAATATACACATTGTAGGAGTCTCAGAAGAAGAAGGGGCAAAGGGAGTATTCAAGGAAATAATGGCTTAAAACTTCCCAAATTTAACAAAAGTCATGAATATACACATCCAAGATGCTCAACGAACTCCAAACAGGATAAACCCAGACCTACACCGCGCCAGGTTATAATCAAACTGTTGAATGCCAAAGATAAGGAGACAATTCTGAAAGCCACAAGTCAAAAAGAATGTGTCACACACAAGGGAACTTCAATAAGATTAAGTGCCAATTTCTCATCAGAAAACCATATAGGCAACATATATATGTCTTCCAATAGGAAGACATATTTAAAGTGCAGAAAGAAAAAAAAAAAAAAAAAAATTGCCAACCATGAATTCTGTGTCCACCAAAACTTATAGAAGGATTAAGACATTCCAAGATATATGAAAGCTGAGGGACTTCATCACCACTAGATTGGTCCTATAAGAAATGCTTAAGGGAATTTTGCAGGTTGAAAGGGAAGAACATTAGATGAATGACTGAAGCCACATGAAAAATTAAAAGATCTATAGATTTAGATTACATGGGTAAATATAAATACCAGTATTATTGCATTTTTTATTTGTAACTTCACTTTTTACTTCTTATGGGATCTAAAAGGCAAATGGATAAAATGTGATGATAAATAAAAATAAAATAAAATCCACCTAATGATAATGGTAGCACACTGTGAAAGTAACTAACACCACTGAATTGTATATTTGAAAGTGGATAAAATGATAAAATGTTATATATATGTTACCACAATAAAAACTTAAAAACAAAACTGCACAACACTAAGAGTGAACCCTAATAAAAAATATGGACCATAGTTAATAAAATAATTATAATTATTATAATAATATTGGTTCATTAATTGTAACAAAGATACCACACTTATGCAAAATGTTACCCTGTGGTCAGGGTAGGGGTGGGATATGGGAACTCTGAACTCTGTACTTTCTGCATGATTTTTCTGTAAATCTACATTGAATAATAAAATTGTTTTAAAAAAATTCACCAAAGGTAAAATTATTATTTTACATTGTTTTTTCTCGTTAGTTTACAAATGAGAAAAAAACTGAAGTCCACTGTATTATAATTACTTAATTTATTTCTCTCCCACAATAGATATAAGCTATTAAAGAGCAGTAACTGTGTTACTTGACTTATTTCCTAACTCAAGGCCTAGTACATAATAATTATGTGTTAAATAAATGGACAAATACTTTTCCAACATCACACAGTTAGTATGAATTCAACTGTCCACAACAATCTGTGGACTTTCAAAAAAAATTATTCGAGATGGCTTAACATATGAATTAAAAACTGCTTAGAATCACCTTATTCAAAGAATAAAATCTTAAAATAAAATGGGCTAGTCAATACTTTTGCTTTCAGTTGGAGTAATACATTTGGGCTTCAGGTTCATTGATCATATTTTTAAAGAGTAAAGATTCATGTCGTGGCAAAACAGATGAAATTCTCTCTCCCTCACATGAACAGCTATAGGACATTATTTGTATCACTCTTTTGGCTTTCAGATATTTTGTATTTTAGTTATTTGAACTCATACCTTGGTTTCCCTAATAGTCTATAACCTTTTGAGAAAAACAACTGAGGCTTATATATCTTGAATTCCCCACTGCATTCACTGGAATATATTGAAAGTAAGCTCATATATTGCTAGTATATTCAGTAAATGGTCACTCTTTTTTTTAATCAAAAATCAAAAGGAATTCATTTGGGAAAAAATGGGTCCACATGACCTATCCTGACCAGTAAATAAACAATTCTTACCAGGAAATAGAGAGATTTTTAAAAAGTAGTTATGCCAGATGACATATGTACTTGAGGCATGTCAAACTTACAAAGTCTAGTACAGAAGTGTTTATGGACTAAGGTGAGTATATGCCGTGCTTCAGTCTTCTGATTTACCTGAAAAAAACACTGAAAAGTTAAAAATAAAGTGTTTTTTCATTATTGTTCTAAACTTAGTGTTTCATATTCTCAAAGTATCTCAACAAAAAAACATACGAAGCATACTTTTCTTTTAAATATTTTTTCAATACGTATTAACTGCATTACAGATAAGTCAGATTTAACACTTTCACATCAATATTTCTAAATGAAATTCTGACTTTAAACAAAAAAAAATAATTTAAAGAAATGCTGAAATAACCATATATGCCAGTTTCTTCTTCATTATAAATGTACAAAAAGCAATCTCTCACAAAAATGAATAGAATTTCAACTTTCTATACCATCTTATTTCCCTATCTGGATTGTGAGCTGCTTAAGGTACATATTTATGGTGTGAGTCTTGGCTTGAGTATATGCTGTGACAAAAAATGATACAGACATGTGAATAAGACAGGAACATTAATGGGATATACCTGAAAGTAACCTAATTGCATGACAGGAAGTTTTTACTAAACTCTCATATTCTCTACTGTGTTTATTATGTCTGAGGCTTTTTTTTTACTTTATACAATTCAAAGCCTAGAAAAATACCAAAGTTTCTTTTTTGGAATAAATCTTTTTGATTTGCAGTAATTAAAAGCTATTTTTGTTGGTGGAATAGTGGGAAGAGTAAAAATATACATTACCATTCAATGCTTTTTTTTTGTATTTTTAAAGACTGTAAAACATAATAAGGCATACTAAAGTTATATGAAATTAATTTAATTTTTGGTGATTCAGAAGAGACCTCTGAATCTTAGAAAGACTGCTTCAGATTAGCTTAATGAACACTAATTATTGTGGTAATAAAGATACAAAGAGTATAGGTTAACAGTAAATTCAAACATAATACTAAATAACAGAATTTGGTTGCTAAATAAAAGTAGAAAGACAATGTAAAAATATCAGAGAAAAATATATTAAAATTAATAAACCACAACAGTCTTAATTTTAAATTTCAGTGAAATCTCTTTTGATATTCCCATAAGAATCCCAAACCTCACAGCATTTTCAAGGAAAAATAATAAAGATAAAAAGAGAATCACTTGGTGTGTTGGTAAAGGGTTGCTGTACGGGAATACTACACATGTACATGATTGTTTTGTAAGTTCACAACTTCTTTAACAAAAATATATTAAAAATAAATTAAAAAAAAAAAGAGAACTACTGATAATTTGAATGGAAAAAATATATATATCAAAAAGACAATACTGCCACATGCTCTTTTTCTTTGCTGTATAATATATCCAACCCAATGAAGTTTCAAAATAGAGGCGCATCTCTTTAAATGATGAAGCCATCCCACTTCAACTTAGAAAGTAAAAAATGCAAGCATTCCCATTATGATTATGCTTATGTGAACACACCTTCACCTTAAAAGAAAAAGAAGTACTTCCTGGCTTTCCTTGAATTACTACAGAAAACTCATAGAAATAATTAAAACAGAGCAAGTACTCTACCTCAATGACTTTTACATGAAATTTCTTAAGTGACTTAACATAAGAAACATACTTGGAATAAATGTTTCATTACTTACTGGTTCTTCTTTAACAACTAGGCATAAATCACCATCACTGCTACGGGCACCAAATCCATTCAAAGAGGACCCAACCAAAAAGAGTCTGCTTTCTTAGAGAAAGAGAAGAGAATTATACTGCTTTATTTAAAATTTAAAACAAGGATACATACACATGAAGGGGATGCAAAAAAAAAATTAGGGAAACATACGTGGAAATAACAGCTGAATTTCTCTCTGCAGTTGTGTTCGACAGAGTTCTTTCTTCTTTAAATCACTTACTTGCTGCTGACATGCTTCAAATAATTCCAGTATCTGCTGACTCAACTTGAACCCACCACAAAAAAAAGTAAAAATTTTATGACTTTTCAGAAATATGAAAGTAATGACTGTATTAAGAAGTATAAATCAATACTACTAACAGCATTTAAAAATAATATCTCCTCAATACTTTCCAAAACAGAACTACTTTTATTCAAGTACATATGGATAATGGTCTGAAAAATTACACATAAATTTTACAAAGTAAAATATCACTGACAAATAACAAAAGTACAGTCACTGATAATTCATAATGCAAATAATCCATGGGTCAGCAAACTAGAGCCCTCAGATTGCTGCCTGTTTTTATATGGCCCCCACACTTAAAATGTTTTTTGCATTTTTAAAGGATTATAAAAACAGGAATATGTAACAGAAACCATATGTGAACGGCAAAGCCTAAAATATTTACTATCAGGCCCTTTACAGAAAAAGTTTGCCCAACCCCTGATAATCAGTTCACAAATACCACATATAAAACACTATAGAAAAGTCCTTAGTCTTCTACTCATGCAAACTATTCTTCCGCATTCTTACATCACCCTGAACCCTGTCTTCTTACTGACATCTGATCTCCTTGTTTAGCTACCAATCTGATTAACTGTTTCACCTCCAACCAAACTCTTATCACCACAGGTGACTTCATAATCTATAATGGGCTGCATATCACAACATATTCTCACAATTTCAGGACTTCTTTTACTCCAATATCTCTTATCAATGGTCCACTCTCATTATATACATGTGGTCTTTACAGTAAGCTAAAGCTATTCTAGCTCTGAAATCTTGAATTCCAATATATTATCTTAACTTCAATCTCCTGCCAGTCCAACTCTCATTTTCTTACTCCTTTCATATCTGCTCTAGAACAACAAAAGACCTGGAATTCTTCCTCTCCCAATCCATCAGTACCCAAATGACAAATTTACTTCCTTATCACCTTAAATCCACAGTGCATCCCTTGAGCCACACTTTTTAATGATGTCTTAGCAATACTGTCCCCTTGTCATGCCCTAATATCTGTCCTGCTAAGTCCCAATCTTAGTCAATCCAAATAATCACCTTCATGCTCTTACATCTGAGTAGCTGAAAGATGCAACTGAAAAAAAATATTCTAGTATCTAAGATCCAAAATGGCGGAGCAGGGTATGGCAGGTTGCACTCGTAAGTTAAATATGAGCGAGTCTAAAGATAATAAGTGGAAGCAAATGTAAAGAAGACCCTTAAAGCCAAACAAACAGATGTCTAGACATCAGCAAAAAATTACAAGCCATACTAAGAAACAGGAAGAGAGAGCCCAGTCAAATGAACAAGTTAAGAAACAGGAGGAGACACAGAATATGAAACAACTAATCAAAGATGTCCAAATTCCCTAAATCAGCTCAATGAGATGAAGGAAGAGATAAAGGATATTAAGACAACACTGGGGGCGGAGCAGATGTGGCTCAAGCGATTGTGCTCCCATCTGCCATATGGGAGATCCTGGGTTCGTTTCCCGGAGCCTCCTGGTGAAAGCAAGCCGGCCCGCGTGGAAAGCAAGCTGGCTCACGTGGAAAGCTGGTGCAACAAAAAGAGACAAAGAGGAGAGACAGTGAAAGACACAACAAACCAGGGAGCTGAGATGGCCCAAGCAATTGAGTGCCTCTCTCCCACATCAGAGGTCCCAAGATCGGTTTCCAGTGCCTCTTAAAGAGAAGACGAGACGAGAAGACAAGGAGACACAGAGAGCACATGCGGAATGGACACAGAAAGCAAGACAGCAAGTGCAAAAACAAGGGGGTGGGTGGATAAATAAATCTTAAAAAAAAAAAAAAAAAAGATGACACTGGGGGAAGCGGATGTGGCTCAAATGACTGAGCTCCTACCTACGACATAGGAGGTCCATGGTTTGGTTCCCAGTGCTTCCTAAAGAAGATAGCAAGCTGGCATGATGGGCAAGGGCGGCAAGCTGACACAACAAGATGACACAACAAGAGACAAAAGAAGAAAAACATGATGAGAGACACAACAAAAGCAGGAAGCAGAGGTTTCTGGTGCCTCCTAGAGAAGACGGGCAAGACGGTAAGCTGACACGATGGGCAGGCGCAGCAAGCTGACACAACAAGATGATCGAACCAGAGACACAAGAGGAAGAACATAATGAGAGACACAATAAAGCAGGGAACAGAGGTGGCTTAAGCGATTGGGCACCTCCCTCCCACATCGGAGGTCCCGGGTTCAGTTCCCAGTGCCTCCTAAGAAACAAAGAAGAGGAACACACACACACAGCAAATACAAATAAATATGAGTGGGTAGGGAGAAATAAATAAATAAAATAAATCTTAAAAAATAAAAAAGACAGCACTGGGTGAACGTATAGAAGAAATTGTAAACATATATAAAAAATAACATTTTATGGTAACGAAAGGCACAATAGAAGAAATTAAAAATATACTAGAATCACACAACAGATTTGAACAAGAAGAGGAAAGAATTAGCAAAGTGGAAGATAAGACATCTGAAATTGCATAGATAGTAGAAAAGATAGACCAAAAAAAGGGAAAATTTCAACAGGACTCAGGGAATTGAATGATAACATGAAACACACAAACATATGCATTCTGAGTGTTCCAGAGGGAGAAGAGAAGGGAAAAGGGGCAGAAGGAGTGTATGAGGAAATAATGGCCAAATATTTCCCAACCCTTAGAACGGACATAGATGTACATGTCCAGAAAAGTACAGCATACTCCAAACAGAATAAATCCTAGTAGACTTACTCTGAGACATATTCTAATAGATTGTCAAACATCAAAGATAGAGAATCCTGAAAGCAGCAAGAGAAAGAACTATCACATGTAAGGGATGCTAGATAAGATGAACTGCTGATTTCTCAACTGAAACCATGTAAGGGAGAAGGCAGTGGTATAACATAAAGTGCTTAAAGAAAAAACTGCCAGCCAAGAGTTCTGTATCCAGCAAAACTGCCCTTTAAAATGAGGAAGAGATCAAAAGATTCACACACACAAAAAAAAGAAAACAAACCAAAACAAAAAAAGATTCACAGATACAAAGAAATTGAGAGAATTTGTTAACAAGAGTCCTGGTCTTAAAGGGAGTTCAACAGGTTTGGAGGAGAGTAGCGAAAGGAAGATTACTAGGAATAGTAATTAAAAGGGTATAAAGAGGAGAAACAAAAATGAAGTATGACATACATAAGCCTAAAGAAAACATGGCTGAAGTAAGAAATGCCTTTACAGTAATAACTGAATATTAATGATTTAAACTCCCCAATTAAGAGACACAGATGGACAGAATGGATTTAAAAAATTTGACTCATCTATATGCTGTCTATTAGAGACTCACTTTAGACCCAAGGACATAAACAGGGTGCAAATGAAAGGCTGGAAAACAATTTTCCATGCAAACAGTAACCCAAAAAAGGGCTAGGGTAACTACACTAATGTTGGACAAAATAGACTTTAAATAAGCAAAACTGTTGTAAGAGACAAAGATGGAACACTATATATTCATAAAATATATATTCTTCATTCCAGGAATCAGGGTGAAAGAACATCCCTATTGTGCAAAGTCAGCTTTTACCAAGGAGAAAACTAAATATTTATGCACCTAATCAGGGTGCCCCGAACTATCTGAGGTAAACACTGACAAAACTAAGGGAGAAATAGATGCCTCTACAACCACAGTGGGGGACTTCAATACACCATTAACACCATTAGACAGAACATTTTGACAGAGGCTCAATAAAGAAACAGAGACATTGAATAATACGTTAGAGGAACTAGACCTAACGGACATATACAAAACACTGCACCCCAAAACAGCATGATATACATTCTTCTCAAGCACTCTTGGATCATTTTCCAGGATAGACTACATATTAGGTCATAGAAGAAGTCTCAACAAATTTAGAACGATTGAAATTATATAAAGGACCATCTCTGACCACAAATGAATGAAGCTGGAAATCAATAATGACCGAAGAATTAGAAAACATATGGAAGTTAAACAACACACTCTTAAACAATGAGTGGGTCAAGGAAGGAACTGCAAGAGCAATCAGTAAACATCTTGAAGCGCATGAAAATGAGAAAACAACATATCAACACTTATGGGGAAAGTTATTGTGGGAAGACGGTGTCAGACTAACAAGCAGGGTTCAATGCTCTCAAAAAACAACAAAAGAAAAGATCCAAAAGCTGTCCAAGGGACCTGCTTTGGGGGTTAGCAGAACAGGATAGTGCTATTCAACTCCCAGGAGGGTGAGGGCCAGAGAGATGAAGAACCCGAAACAACAAATGTGAGCTAACAAACCCCCACGACAGCTGGGAAGGGCTCCCCTCCCGAACCCCCAAGATATTAAGCTGGGGTAAAAGCTCTGGCTCATTGCAGGTGACTAAGAGGAAAAAAGACATCTTCCTCCCTGTCAGCTGTTTCAAAGGAAAATGGAGGGTGCTTCAGTGAATTCAGCCAGCCACACCTGCTCTGAATCTCTGCCCCAAAGAATCAACAAAGAAACACAGGAAAGCTGAGGCTGAAACACCTCCGTGGAAAAGTGTGCCAACGAGCAACATCTGCTGCCCAGTCTAGAAATTTACATGGACAAAAACTGTTTTCAGTTCTCTCTGTATCCTAACCTCTGGGAGAAAATCTGTGCCCCATTAGTGAGTGCCTGGCCTGATTTTGATAACTTAAGCCAGGTAATTTTAAAGACTTAGAATAAGTTGAAGCAAATATCACAGAAGAGCTGTGGGGGAAAAAAAAAAAAAGCAAGACAGAGAAATTGGCCATCAGAATAAATTCACCAACATATTCAGATGCATAGAGAGCAGCAAAAAAATTACAAGTCATACTAGGAAACAGGAAGACATGGCTCAGCCAAAGGGACAAACTAAATATCCTAGTGAAATACAGGATTTAAGACAATGAATCAGTGATATTCACACAACTCTCCTAAATCAATTCAAAGAATTTAAAGAAATTATGACTGAAGAAATAAAGGATATTAAGAAAGCACTGGATGAGGAGAAGGAATAATTTGAAAGCCTGCAAAGAAAAGTAACAGACATTATGGGAATGAAAGAAACAATGCATAAGATTAAAAATACATTAGAGGCACATAAGAGCAGATTTGAATTGCTTGAAAACAGAATTAGTGATTTCAAAGACAGAACATCTGAACTGGAAAAAGACAGAACAGAAAGAAAAAAGAATGGAAAAATGGAACAGTCTCAGGGAATTGAATGACAATGAGAAAGGCACAAACATTCACATTATCGGTGTCCCAGAAGAAAAAGGGAATGGAAAAGGGGCAGAAAGAATATGAGGAAATAATGACCAAAATTTCCCAACCCTTTTAAAAGACATAAATATCAATATCCAAGAAAGGCAATGCACTACAAACAGAATAAATCTGAAGAGACCTACCCCGAGACAGCTACTTTTCAGAATGACAAATATTAGAGGTAAAGAGAGGATTCAGAAAGCAGCTAGAGAAAAGCAAAGTATCACATACAAGAGAAACTCGCTAAGATTAAATGCTGACCTCTCATAATAAACCACAGAGGGGAGAAGAAAGTGGTATGATGTATTTAAGATACCGAAAGAGAAAAACTGCCAGCCAAGAATTGTGTATCTGGCAAAAATGTCCTTCAAGAATGAGGGTGAGGTGAGCAGACGTAGCTCAGTGGTTGAGCTCTTCCTTACCATGTATGAGGTCCTAGATTCAATCCCCACCATCTCCTTAAAAAAAAAGTGTAGAAATGCACATTATTAGGAAGGGTAAACTAAAGGGTAAGAAGACAGACAATGGAACGATATAACAACAGAGAGCTGAAGGACAAAATGGATGAAGTAATACCTTTACAGGAATAACACTGAATTTTTTTTTTAAACTTTATTTTGTACATTTAATAATTGAAAATTAAAAAAAGTAAACACAGATGAATAAATATATACATTTCTGAATTAAATGTAATGGATACATACAAAATTTTTTTTTAATCAAACAATATGTTACACAATATATTTCGTTCATAGTAACCCACTCATACAGTATTTACCCTTTTGTGTCTGGCTTGCTTCACTCAACATAATGTCCTCCAGGTTCATCCATGTTGCCATATGCTTTACGACTTGATTTCTTTTTACAGCTTCATAATATTCCAGCATGTGAACAGACCACAGTTTATCAATTCATTTGTTGATGGACACCTGGGTTGTTTCCAACTTTTGGCAATGGTGAATAATGTTGCTATGAACATCAGTGTGCAGATGTCTGTTCATGTCACAGTTCTTCTGGGTATATACCCAATAGTGGTATTGCAGGGTCACGTAGCTAGTCTATATTCAACTTCTTTAGGAATTGCCAAACAGTCCTCCACAGTGGTTGTACCATCCTGCATTCCCACCAAGAGTGAAGAAGTGTTCCTATCTCTCCACATCCTCTCCAACACTTGAGGTTCTCTGTCTTTTTAATAGTGGCCATTCTGATAGGTGTAAAATTATATCTCATTGTAGTTTTTTTTTTTTTTTTTTTTTTTTTCGGGTTGGTTAGGCCAGTAATTTATTGAGGTAGGGAGGGGAGAGAAATGGGAGAAAATAACAGACCACGGTCCAGGTGGAGAGTAAGGGGCTGAAGAGTGATAAAGAGGGCTGATTTATAGACTACAATTTCCCATTATAGATTACAAATGCCCGGGTTTTACTTGCGTGTTGATCCGCGCAGGGGGACACTAGGAGAGCAGGGCGCAGAAGCCGAGAGGGACGAGAGAAAGCAGAAGCTCTCATTGTAGTTTTGATTTCCATTTCCCTAATCATGAGTGAGGTTGAACATTTCTTCATGTGTTTTTTGCCATTTGTATTTATTCTTTGGAGAAATGTCTATTGAAGTCTTTGGCCCATTTTTAAATTGGGTCGTTTGTCTTTTTATTGTTGAGTTGTAACATCTCTTTATATAAACTGGATATTAAACCCTTATCAGATATGTGATTTCCAAATATTTTTTCCGATTGAGTTGGCTGCGTTTTCACCCTTTTGACAAAGTCCTGTGAGGTACAAAAGTGTTTAATTTTGAGGAGGTCCCATTTATCAATTTTTCCTTTTGTTACACGTGCTTTGGATGTAAGGTCCAAGAAACCACCACCTACTACAAGGTCTTCAAGATGTTTCTCTCCATTTTCTTCTAGTAGTTTTATGGTCATAGCTTTTATATTTAGATCTTTGATCCATTTTGAGTTGATTTTTGTATGGGGGTGAGACAGGGGTCCTCTTTGATTCTTTTCGTTATAGATATCCAGTTCTCCCAAAACCATTTGTTGAAGAGACTGCTTTTTCCCATTAGCGTGGGCTTGGTAGGTTTGTCAAAAACCAGTTGACTGTATAGGTAAGGGTATATTTCCGGGTTCTCAATTCTATTCCACTGATCGATGTGTCTATCTTTATGCCAGTACCATGCTTTTTGACCAGTGTAACTTTGTAATATGTTTCAAGGTCAGGCAGTGAAATTCCTCCCACACTGCTCTTTTTTAGAATGCTTTTGGCTATTCGGGTGCACTTACCCTTCCAGATGAATTTAGTAATTGTCTTCTCTAATTCTGTAAAGTAAGCTGTTGGGATTTTGACTGCTATTGCACTGAATCTACAAATCAGTTTGGGAAAGATTGATATCTTCACAATATTTATTCTTCCAATCCATGAACACGGAATCTCTTCATTTGTTTAGGTCTTTTTAAATTTCTTTTAGCATTGTTTTGTAGTTTTCTGCATATAGGTCCTGTACTTCTTTGGTTAAATTAACTCCTAGGTATGTGAGTCCTTTTGTTGCTATTGAAAATGGAATTTTCCTCCTGATTTCCTCCTCAGGTTGTTCAGTACTAGTGTACAAAAACATTACTGATTTTTGCGTGTTGATCTTGTATCCTGCCACTTTGCTGAATTCATTTATTAGTTCAAGTAGCTTTGTTGTGGATACTTCAGGATTTTCTAAATGCAGGATCATGTTATCCGCAAACAGTGAGAGCTTTACTTCCTCTTTTCCTATTTGGACACCTTTAATATTTTTGTCTTGTTTAATTGCCCTAGCTAGAAATTCTAGTACAATGTTGAATAACAATGGTGACAGTGGGCATCCTTGTCTTGTTCCTGATCTTAGGGGGAAAGCTTTCAACCTTTCCCCATTGAGTATGATGTTGGCTGTGGGTTTTTCATATATGCCTTTTATCATAGTGAAGAATTTTCCTTTTATTCCTCTTTTGAAGTATTTCTATCAAAAAAAGGATGTTGGATTTTGTCAAATGCCTTTTCTTCATCTATTGAGATGCTCATGTGGTTTTTTTCCTTCAATTTGTTACTCTGGTGTATTACATTTTCTTATGTTGAACCAGCCTTGCATACCAGGAATAAATCCAACTTGGCCGTGATGTATAAGTCTTTTGATATGCTGTTAGATTTGATTTGCAAGTATTTTGTTGAGAATTTTTGCATCTATGTTCATTAGAGACATTGGTCTGTAATTTTCTTTTCTTGTAGAATCATTATCTGGCTTTGGTATTAAGGTGATGTTGGCTTCATAAAATGTGTTGAGTAATTTTCCCTCCTCTTCAATTTTTGGAAGAGTTTAAACAGGATTGGTGTTAATTCTTTTTGAAGTGCTTGGTAAAATTCACCTATGAAGGCATCTGGTCCTGGACTTTTCTTTGCTGGGAGATTTTTAATGACAGATTCAATCTCCTTAATTGTGATTGGTTTGTTAAGATCTTGTATTTCTTGTAGCGTCAGTGTAGGTTGGTTTTGCGTTTCTAGAAATTTATCCATTTCACCTAGGTCGTACAGTTTGTTGGCATATAGTTTCTCATAATATCCTCTTATGATTCTTTTTATTTCTGTGAGGTCATTTGTAATTTCCCCCCTTTCATTTCTGATTGTATTTATTTGCAAATCTGTTTTTCTTTGTTAGTCTAGCGAGGGGTTTGTCAATTTTATTGATCTTCTCAAAGACCCAGCTTTTGGTTTTGTTGATTTTCTCTTTTCTTTTTCTGTTCTCATTTTCATTTATTTCTGCTCTAATCTTTATTATTTCTGTCCTTCTGCTTGCTTTGGGATTGGTTTGCTGTTCTTTTTCTAGTTTCTCAAGTTGTTCAGTTAAATCTTTGCGTTTTGCTCTTTCTTGTTTTTTAATATAGGCATTTAGGGCTATAAATTTCCCTCTCAAGACTGCCTTAGCTGTATCCCATAAGTTTTGATATGTTGTGTTCATTTTCATTTGTCTCAATACATTTACTGATTTCACTTTCAATTTCTTCTTTGACCCACTGAATATTTAGGAGTGTGTTGTTCAGTCCCCACACATTTGCAAATTTATTTTTTTCCTGTCTGTTATTGATTTCTAGTTTCATTCCATTATGATCTGAGGTGTTTTGTATAATTTCTATCTTTTTATTGTTATTGAGAGCTGTATTGTTACCTAACATGTCCATCCAGGAGAAAGATCCATGGGCACTTGAGAAGAATGTATAACCCGTTGAGTTTGGATGCAGTGCTCTGTATATGTCTATTAGGTCTAACTTGTTTATCATATTGTTCAAGTTCTCTGTTTCCTTGTTGATCTTCTGTCTAGTTGTTCTATCTAATGATGTGAGAGGGGTGTTGAAGTCTCCAATGATTATTGTAGAAATGTCTATTTGTCCCTTCAGTTTTGCCAGAGTGTGTCTCATACATTTTGGGGCACCCTGGTTAGGTGCGTAGATATTTATGACTGTTATTATCTTCCTGGAGGATCGTCCCTTTTATTAATATATAATGGCCTTCCGCATCTCTCACTTTTTTGCATTTAAGTTTGTTTTGTCTGATATTACTATAGCTTCCCCTGCTCTTTTCTGTTTACTATTCGCGTGGAGTATTTTTTTCCAACCTTTTACTTTCAGCCAGTTTGTGTCCCTGGGTCTGAGGTAAGTTTCTTATAAGCAGCATATGGATGGGTCATGTTTTTTATCCATTCTGTCAGCCTGTATCTTTTGATTGGGGAATTTCATCCATTCACATTCAATGATATTACTGAAAATGCACTATTTATTTCCTCTATTTTATTCTTTGGTTTTCATATGTCATCTTATTTTTGACTCTCTTTTTACTCTTTTGGTTATCCTTTCTGCTTTTCTTTCTTCTATACTCTCCTCCAAGCCTCTCTCTCCTGTCTTTTTCTTTCAAGTTCTAGGTCTTCCTTTAATATTTCCTGCAAAGGTGGATTCTTTTTTGCAAACTCTCTTAGTTTCTGTTTCTTTGTGAATACTTTATACTCACCTTCATATTTGAAGGACAGTTTTGCTGGATAAAGAATTCTTAGCTCGCAGTTTTTCTCTTTCAGTTTCCTAATTGTATCATACCACTGTCTTCTCGCCTCCATGGTTTCTGAAGAGAAATCTGCACTAAGTCTTACTGGATGTCCTTTGTACGTGATTGATTGTTTCTCTCTTGCTGCTCTGAGAATTTTCTCTTTATCTTTCACATTTGACATTCTGAATACTATGTGTCTTGGCGTAGGTCAATTTGGATTTATTCTCATTGGGGTATGGTTTGCTTTTTGGACATGTAAATTCATTTCTTTCATGAGAGTTAGGAAATCTTCAGCTATTATTTCCTCAAATACTCTTTATGCCCCTTTTCCTTTCTCTTCCCCTCCTGGAACTCCCATGACATGTATGTTCTTGCGTTTTGTGTTGTCATTCAACTCTCTAAGTCCCCACTCAATGTTTTCCATTCTTTTCTCTCTCTGTTCTTTTCTCTCTTCAATTTTAGCTGCTCTGTCTTCGGTATCACTTATTCTTTCTTCTATCATTTTGTGTCTGCTGTTGTATGCCTCAAATGTGTTTTTGACTTCACCTATTGTGTCTTTCATTCCCATGAACTCCGTTACTTTTCTGTTCAGGATTTAAAATCCTTCTTTCCGTCACTCAATGTCTTCTTGCTGTCATTTATTGTCGTTCACCTCATTAATTTGATTTTGGAAATTTGTGCTCATCTCACTGATTAGTTCTCTCAAATTCTGCATCCCTTCTGGGACTTTGCTGTATTCCTTTTCTTGGGCCATGTGTTCTATTTTCTTAGTATGGCTAGTAATTTTTTGCTGGTGTTTAGGCATCTGGTTAGGTTGTATTTTACTTAGATGCCCTATCTCTTTCTCTTTTATAGGGTTTTAGTGGCAGGAGGCTGTGAGTTACTACTGCTCTTTGATTTTTGGTTAACCTTGATTGTTAGGATTGTCCTGCTGGTTGCTCAAAACTGGGCACTGGACCCAGTAATTGGTTGTAGAGTCGTTTCCTAGGGCCTTCGGCAGGGAGGCTATAGAGGCCAGGAAAAGCCTCTCCAATTTTTTTTTTTTAATTTCTTATGTGCACTTCCTTGGTCTGCCAGGAGATGGCGATCGTTGGCAG
Source organism: Tolypeutes matacus (assembly GCA_026826555.1). Classification (NCBI taxonomy): domain Eukaryota; kingdom Metazoa; phylum Chordata; class Mammalia; order Cingulata; family Chlamyphoridae; genus Tolypeutes; species Tolypeutes matacus. The sequence goes on from JAKSZT010053785.1 coordinate 5,009,509, forward strand.
CTCGCAATTCAATGCCTGGTCGGAGTGCATTTGTTGTGACACACACCAGATCAATGAGATAGAGCTTCCTGTCTGGGAGAGAAGAGCCTTGTAATTCAAACTTTCTGAGACAGTTTTCCAGTCTTCTTTGGCAGCCCCCTCCCTTTTCCCAGCTAGGAAATATTTCCACTCCCCTCTGAATCCTCAACAATCAGTCCCTGTTAGTAGAGAAGGAGATTGGGAGGTTTGTGTATCTTTAGCCCCTTGCAGGCTCCAAGGCAAACAATGGCACAGCCCCATCCAGCCTGGAAGGGCTCTCAGGACAGGGCAGACAAAACCTGGGAGTCAAAAGCAGGGTCAGCCCCAGGTTCTCTCTTCCCTCTCCCATGGAGTCCTCAACAATTAGTCCAGGCTAGAAGAGAGGGAGGTTGCGAGGGTCAGATTTCTCCAGTCCTTCCCAGGCTCCCAGGGCAAACCACCGTGTGGAAGGGTCTCTGGGGCTCCGAAGCCCAAATTTGCAGCTCAGAACCTGAGTCAGCCTAAGGCAGTGTCCCTCTCTCTCCCCTTTCTAGGAGTGGTAGATCCCTGGAGCCCCCTTTGTCTGTAGTCGGAGGCCCAGAGGTTTGAGAATTCTAAAGAGTGTGGGGGAGGGTGCCAGCAGCACCAGCTGCTGCTGTTTCCAACTCACGGTTCTTTGTTGCGATTTCCCTCTTTTGTCCTTCTTTCCCCTGGGTGGTTTGCCGCCTTCACCTGCTGTCCTAAACCCTAGAAGATCTATTTCGGGGCTGTTTCAGCCTGTCCTCTAGCTATTTTCCTGGAGAAGAGATTCCCGTGTCTTACTAGTCCGCCATCTTCCCGGAAGTCTGCCAACATCGAATGTTAATGGCTTGAACTCTCCAATCAAAACACAGAGACTGATAGAATGTATAAAAAAAACATGAGCCACCTATATTTTGCCTACAAGAGACCCATATCAGACGAAAGGACACAACCAGGTTAAATGTGAAAGGTTGGAAAATGAAGTTCCATGCAAATAATAACCAAAAAAGAGCTGGAGTAGCGATACTAATATCAGAGAAAATAGATTTCAGGGAAACGGAGGTGGCTCAAGCGATTAGACACCTTCTTCCCACATGGGAGTTTCCAGGTTTGGTTCCCGGTGCCTCCTAAAAGGAAGACGAGCAGACACAGCAAGGGAAACAACGAGGGGGTTTGGAGAAATAAGCAAATCTTTAAAAAAAGAAGATTTAAAGTACAAAACTGTTATAAGGGTTGAAGAAGATCATTATATATTAATAAAAGGGGCAATTCACCAACAAGAAATAACTATACTAAATATTTATGCACCTAACTTGAGTGCCCCAAGATACATGAGGCACACACTGGCAAAACTGAAGGGAGAAATAGACATCTCTACAAAAATAGTTGGAGACTTCAATACACCACTCTCAGTATTGGACAGAACATCTGGGCAGAGGATATATAAAGAAACAGAGAAACTGAATAATATGATAAATGAACTAGACCTAATAGACATCTATAGAGCATTGCACCCCAAAACAGCAGGATATACATTGTTTTCAAGTGCTCATGGATCCTTAGCCAAGATAGACCATATGTTGGGTCACAAGACAAGTCTCAATAAATTTAAAAAGACTGAAATTATACAAAACACTTTCTCTGTTCATAACAGAATGAAGCTGGAAATCAATAATCAGCGGAAAAAATAAATATATGGAGATTAAACAGCACACTCTTAAATAATCAGTGGGCCAAAGAAGAATTTCAAGAGAATTCAGCAAATATCTTGAAAACGAATGAAAATGAGTACACAATATATCAAAACCTATGGGACACTGCAAAGGCCATGCTGAGAGGGAAATTTATAGCCCTCAATGCTTATATTTAAAAAGAAGAAAAAGCTAAAATTGAAGATCTAATTGCACAGCTGGAGTAACTAGAAATAGAACAGCAAACTAATCCCAAACCAAGCCAAAGGAAAAATAGTAAAGATCAGAGTAGAAATAAATGAAATCGAAAACAATAAAAAAATAAAAAAATAGAATTAACAAAACCAAAATTTCGTTTTTCAAAAAGATCAATAAAATTGACAAACCCTTAGCTAGACTGACAAAGAATAAGCAAGAAGACACAAATAAATAAAATCAGGAATGGGGGGTGGTGTGTGACCACTGATCCCGTGGAAATAAGAGAGATCATAAAAGGATACTATGAGCAACTGTATGCCAAAAATCTAGACAATGTAGAGGAGATGGACAAATTCTTAGAAACACATGAACGACCTACACTGACCCTAGAACAAATATAAGACCTCAACAAACTAATCACAAGTGAAGAGGTTTAAACAGTCATCAAAAACCTCCCCAAAATAAAAAGTCTAGGACTAGATGGCGTCACAGGTGAATTTTACCAATCATTCAAAGACAATCTAGTACCAATCTTGCTCAAGCTCTTCCAAAAACTTGAACAGGAAAGAATGCTAACAAACTCATTCTATGAAGCCAAAATCACCCTAATACTTAAAAAAACAGATAAGGATACTACAAAAAAGAAAATTACAGACCAATATCTCTAATGAATATAGATGTAAAAATCCTCAAAAAAATACATGCAAACAGAATCCAAAAGCACATTACAAGAATTATAATGATCAAGTGGGTTTTATCCCAGGAATGCAAAGTGGTTCAACTCAAGAAAATCAATCAGTGTAATAAACCACATTGATAAATTGAAGAAAAAATCACATGATTCTTTTGATTGATGCAGAAAAGACATCTAACAAAATACAGCACCATTTCTTGATAAAAATACTCCAAAAGATAGGAACGGAAGGAAGCTTTCTCAATATGGTAAAGTGCATATATGAAAAACCTACATCTAGCATTGCAATTAATGGTGAAAGACTGAAAGCTTTCCTGCTGAGATCAGGAACAAAACAAGGATGTCCACTTTCACCACTGTTATTCAGTATTGTACCAGAGGTTCTAGATAGAGCAATTAGGCTAGATAAAGAAATAAAAGGTACCCAAATAGGAAAAGAAGAGGTAAAACTTTCACTATTTGCTGATGATATGATCCTATACCTAGAATCTCCTGAAAAATCCACAACAAAACTACTAAAACTAATAAATCAGTTTAGCAAAGTGGGAGGATACAAGATTAATACACAAAAATCAACAGCGTTTCTATATACTGCTGATGTGCAATCTGAGGAGGAAATCAGAAAAAATTCTATTTATAATAAAAACTAAAAGAATCAAATATTTAGGAATAAATTTAACCAAGGACATAAAGGTATGGCATTCAGAAAACTACAAAATATTGCTAAAAGAACCCAAAGAAGACTTAAATATGGACATTCCGTGTTCATGAACTGGAAGGCTAAGTATTATTAAGATGTCAAATCTACACAAATTGATTTACAGGCTCAACGTAATCCCAATAAAAATCCCGACAGCCTTTTTTGCAGAAATGGAAAAGCCAATTTTCAAGTTTATTTGGAAGAGTAAGAGGCCCTGAATAGCCAAAAATGTCTTTAAAAAGAACAAAGTTGGAGGATTCTCGTTTCCTGAATTTAAAGGATATTACTTAGCTACAGTGGTAAAAACGGCATGGTACTGGCATAAAGACAGACACATTGACCAATGGAACCAAGCTGAGAACTCAGAAATAGACCCTCACATCGACAGCCAAGTGATTTTTGACAAGGCTGTCAAGCCCTCCCAAGTGGGCCAGAACAGTCTATTCAACAAATCATGCTGGGAGAACTGGATATCTATATCCAAAAGAAAGAAAGAGGACCCCTATTTCACACCTTATACAAAAATTAACTCAAAATGCACCAAGGACCTAAACATAAAAGTTACAACCATAAAACTCACAGAAAAAAATGTAGGAAAACATCTTCAAGATCTTGTGGTAGGCAGTAGATTCTTAAACCTTACACCCAAAGCATGAGCAACAAAAGAAAAAATAAGTAAATGGGACCTCCTGAAAATTAAACACTTTTGCACCTCAAATAACTTTGTCAAAAAGGTAAAAAGGTAGCCAACTCAATGGGAAAAAATTTTGGCAATCAAATATCTGGTAAGAGTTTAATATCCATGATATACAAAGAGATCATACAACTCAACAAGAAAAAGACAAACAACCCAATTAAAAATGGGTAAAAGACTTGAAAAGACAATTGCAAAGAAGAAATACAAATGGTGAAGAAACACATGAGAAAATGTTCGACATCACTAGTGATTAGGGAAATGTAAATCAAAACTACAATGAGAAATCATTTTTTTCCTCAAGACTGGCCGCTATTAAAAAGTCAGAAAACTGTAAATATTGGACAGGACATGGAGGGATAGAAATGCCTATTTAAGTTGGTGGGAACGTAGAATGGTACAGCCACTGTGGAGGACTGTTTAGGAGTTCCTAAGGAAGTTGAATATAGACGTGCCATGTGACCCAGCAATACCACTACTGGGTATATACCCAGAAGAACTGAGAGCAGTGACACGAACAGACATCTGCACACCGATGTTCATAGCGGCATTATTCACAATTGCCAAAAAATGGAAACAATTCAGGTGTTCATCAACTGATGAATAGATAAACAAATTGTGGTGTATACACATGATGGAATATTATGCAGCAGTAAGAAGAAATGAAGTCGTGAAGCATATGACAGCATGGATGAACCTGGAGGACATTATGTTGAGTGAAGCAAGTCAGACACAAAAGGACAAATATTGTATGATTGCACGACGAACTAAATATATTGTGCAAACTCACGGAGTTAATAATTAGAATACAGGTCACCAGAAAATAGGAGGAGGATAGAGAATGGCACGCTGAGGGTTTATCGGTGCAGAACTGGTAAAAAGGTTGTTTGTAAATCTTTAGAAATGAATAGAAAAGGTGAAATCATATCATGGTGTTTATAACTAGCAGAGTTATTATATGGTTATGACAGCAGTTGAAAAGCAAAGTCTAAGGTCATGAATATTACTAGAAGGAAAGCTTAAAACTAACATGGGACTGTAGAACACATAAAACATGAATGTGTGATTTGCATATATTGCATACATAAGACTCTTTTTACAAAATATAAATACCACTATACTGGAGAGAAGGAAACAGAATAGCAGCTATGTATGGCAGGGGAAGCACAGAGATTGAGAGTTGATGAGTTTTGTTTGTTTATTATTATTGAAATAATGAAAGTACTCTAAGAATGACTGAAGTGATGAATGCACAAATATGTGATTACACCAAATACCATTGACTGTACACTTTGGATAGATTTATACTTTATTAATATGTATCAATAAAATTGATTAAAAAAAAAAAAAAACTTAAGGGATGCAGTGAAGGCAGTGCTGACAGGTAAATTTATAGCCCTAAATGCCTACATTTAAAAAGAAGAGCTAAAAATCAAAGATCTAACTGCACATCTGGAGGAACTAGAAAAAGAACAGCAAACTAATCAGAAAGCAATGAGAAGGAAAGAAATAACAAAGATTAGAGCAGAATTAAATGAAATTGAGAATTAAAAAATAATAGAGAGAATTAAGAGAACCAAAAGCTGTTTTTCTGAGATTAATAAAACTGACAAAACCTTAGCTAGACTAACAGAAAAAAAGAGAGAGGATGCAAATAAATAAAATCAGAAATGAGAGAGGGGACATCACCACTGACTCCAAAGAAATAGAGTATCATAAGAGAATACTAATTAAAACTATACCAACAAGTTGCACAACTTAGATGAAATGACAAATTTCTAGAAACACCCAAGAAACCTACATGGACAAAAGAATAGAAGACTCAACAAACTAAACACAAGTAACAAGATTGAATCAGTCATCAAGAAATCTCCCTAGACAAGCCCAGAGCCAGATAGCTTCACAGAGCAATTCTACCAATCATTCTGAAAATAATTAACACCAATCCTGCTCAACCTCTTCCAAAAAAATCAGAGGAAGGAACATTACCTAACTCATGAGGCCAACATCATCCTAATACCAAAGCCACATAAAAATGCTACAAGAAAAGAAAATTACAGACCAATCACTCTAATGAATTTAGATGAAAAAGTCCTCAACAAAATACTTTCAAATAAAATCCAACAACATATCAAACAAATTATACACCATGATCAAATGGGTTTTATTAGAGGCATGCAGGGGTGGTTCAACATAAGAAAATCAATAAATGTAATACACCATATTAGCAGATTGAAGGAGAAAAATTACATGATCATCTTTATCGACACACAAAAAAAGCATTCAGCAAAATTCAGCATCTTTTCTTAATAAAAACACTCCAAAAGACAGGAATACAAGGAACTTCCTCAAATGATAAAGGGCATATATGAAAAACCCACAGCTAACATCATACTCAATGGTGAACGGCTAAAGGCTTTCCCTAGAAGATCTGGAACAAGAGAAAGATGCCCACTGTCACTAATATTATTCAACATTGTGTTAGAAGTTCTTGCTAGTGCACTTAGGCAAGAAAAAGAAAATAAAAGGCATCCAAATTGGAAAGGAAGAAGTAAAACTTTCACTATTTGCAGATGACATAATCCTATATATAGAAAGTCCTGAAAAATCTACAAAGCTACTAGAGCTTGTAATTTCAGTAAAGTGGCAGGATATAAGATCAACACACAAAAATCAGCTGTGTCTCTTTACACTAAAAATGAGCACTCTGATGTGGAAATCAAGAAAAAAATTCCATTTATAATAGCAACTAAAAGAATAAAATATCTAGGAATAAAACAACTAAAGACTTGCACACAGAAAACCACACACGGCTAAAATAAATCAAAGAAGACCTAAATGAGTGGAAAGATATACCATGTTCTCAGATTGGAAGACTAAACATAATTAAGATGTCAATTTCACCCAAATTTACAGATTCAATGTAATTAAAAAAAAAAAAAATTCCAACAGCATTTTTTAGAGAAATGAAGAGGCAATTATTATTTATTTGGAAAGGAAAGGGGACCTGAATAGACAAAAACACCTTGAAAAAGAAAAACCAAGCTGGACGACTCATGCTACCTGACTTTAAAGAATACTACAAAGCCACAGTGGTAAAAACTGCATGGTATTGGCACAAGGATAGACATACTGACCAATGGAACCAAACTGAGAGTTTAGAAATAAACCCACACTTCTACGGCCAACTGTATTCGACAAGGCTGCCAAGCCTACTCAACTGAGATAAAATAGTCTCTTCAACAAATGGTGTTGGGAGAACTGGATATCCATAGCCAAAACAATACAAAAATTAACTCAAGATGGATCAAAGACCTAAATATGAAAGCCAGGATCATAAACCTCCTAGAAGATAATGTAGGATATTGTGGTAGGCAATGTCTTCATAAACTTTAAACCCAAAGCATGAGCAACAAAAGAAAAAATAAATAAATAAATAAGACCTCCTCAAAAGTAAAAATTTTTGTGCTTCAAAAGAGTTTGTTAAGAAAGCGGAAAGGCAGCCTACTCAATGGGAGAAAATATTTGGAAACCACATATCCAATAAGGATCTAACATCCAGTATACAAAAAGAAATCCCACAATTCAATAATAGAAAGACAAACAACCACTTAAAAAAAAATGGGCAAGAGATCTGAACACTTTTCCAAAAAGGAAATGGGGATGACTAAAAAGCACATGAAAAGATGCTCAACATTTACTAGCTATTAGGGAAATGTAAATCAAAACTACAATGAGACATTTCACAACTACAACACAGGCTGCCATTTAAAAAAAAAAAAAAAAAAGAACTACAAGTGTTGGAGAGGATGTGGAGAAATAGGAAATTCACTGCTGGTGGGAATGCAGAATGGTGCAGCCACGGTGTAGGACACTTTGGCAGTTCCTCAGGAAGCTAAGTATACAGTTGCCACATAATCCGGCAATCTCACTACTAGGTATACACCCAGAAGAAATCAAAGCAGGGACACAAACAGAAATATGCACACCAATGTTCACAGCAGCATTATTCACAATTGCCAAAAATGGAAGCAACCCAAGTGTTCATCAACAGATGAATGGATAAACAAAATATGTGTGTGTGTGTGTGTGTGTGTATATGATAGAATATTATTCAGCTGTAAGAAGGAACGAAGTATTGACACATACAACAGCATGGATGAATCTCAAGGACCTTAAGTGAAATAAGGTAGACACAAAAGGACAAATATTGCATGATCTCACTGATACGAACTAAGGATAGTGAGCAGACTCATGGACAGATAGTCTAGAAAAGAGGTTACCAGGAGATAGAAAGGGAGTAGAAATTGGTGAGCCAATGCTTAATCTGTGTGCAGAATTTATATTTAGGTTGATTGAAATGGTTTGGAAATGGATGGAGGTCATGGGGGCACAATGATATGAGTGTAATTAACAGCACTGAAGTTTAAGTGTGAGCATGGTTGAAAGGAGAAGTTTTAGGCCATCCATGATAATAGAAAGAAAGCTCGAGGATAAAATGGGTGACTACATAACTCAATAAACTTTGGGGTGGTTCTGGATTATGGTTAAAAATACAAATATAAGAATGCTCTTGGGAAGCGGATGTGGCTCAAGTGACTGGGCTCCTGTCTACCATATAGGAGGTCCAAGGTTCGATTCCCAGTGCTTCTTGGCGAAAAGCAAGCTGGCCCTATAGCCAGCTGGCCTGGGAGGAGAGCTGGCCCGTGCAGAGTGCCGGCCTGCGTGGATCACTGGCCCATGCAGGAGTGCTGGCCCACACGGAGAACTGGTGCAGCAAGATGATGCAACAAAAAGAGACACAGAAGAGAGACAATAAGAGACGCAGCAGACCAGGGAGCTGAGGTGGCCCAAGAGATTGAGCAGCCTCTCTCTACTCCGGAAGGTCCCAGGATTGGTTCCCGGTGCGGCCGAAAGAGAAGACAAACAGACACAGAAGAACGCACAGAGAGCAGACAGCGAGGGCAAAAAGACAATGTGGGGGAGGGGATTAATAAATAAATCTTTAAAAAAAAAAAAAAAAGTTCTTTCAGGATTTAAAACAAAAGTAAGTCACTTGTACAGAGTACTGATAGTGTGATGATATATGGAGAAACAATGCACCTAAAACAGACTTCTGTGGGATATGAACTTATTTGTGTTGTCATAGGTATGGTTTCTCAATAGAGGCCCACACACTAGCTAACAAAATATTAAACTTCCATCCTGGGGAAGCCCTGCTACTTTCTCAAATATAATGGCAAAAATCTCTGGTATAAATCATGCCTAATAAAAGAAAAGAGAACTATAAGCCAAGCCCTTGATCTTAATGCTTGTACTTATGAACCTTGTTCCTGTAAAAATGAAACTTAGCCAAATTATCATTAATGCCTAAGAACTACCTCTTGAAAACCTCCTTGTTACTCAAATGTGGCCTTTCTCTAAGCCAAACTCAGCAATTAAACACAGTACCTTCTCCCCTACATGGTACAGTCACTCCCAGGTTTAAGCCTCCCTGGTACCGAGGGATTATTACCAAGCACTAACCAATGATGCATTTGGAAAAAGACCTTGACCAAAATGGGAAAATATTAAATAAAAGTTTTTACTTTTATGGCTAAAAGATTTCAAAGTGAGTCAGGAGGTCATCCCTGAAATTATGATTATACAGGTCTCAGGCAGATTTCACTAACTGCCACAGTAAATAAAGCCTCAAACAAGAGTGCTCCTGAGGGCTCTAAGAATGTTTGGACACCAGAACTAAGGCACACATCCTCATGAAATCAACAACCCTTCAGCAGACCCTATTTGGGAATATATGATAATCTACTTCCCCAGTATAACATAGTTATATTCATTTATAATTCCCCTTTCATGATTCTTCTAATCTTTTTATTTGAACCTATAATTTTCAATATACCAGTTAAATGTATCTTTCAGAGACTTAAATCTTCAAATTGTTCATATGCCGGTAGAGCCCTGAATCCCAATCCAGTTTTTCAGGATTGCACTCGACAACCAACAAAATGGTAATGATGAATAAGTCCCATTCCAATAAACAAGAAATATCTACAACTGCAATAAAACTATTCCCTTCTACCTACCCCATAATATCTAAGTTCCCTCTCAGGCCAAAGCAATCAGAGCAGCATCACCCCAAATCCCTCAAGACTGAGGAATGAACAAACATAAGGGGGAAGTGTAACCACGGACCAAACTAGATTTGTTGTTATTGTAGTTATTATCTTGTGTTAATGGAAGAACTTGTAACATTGGTATAAAGACAGTAGTTGCCAGGGGTTCAAAAGGGAAAGGGAGATAACACAGAATATATTTAAGACCGTGAAATTGTTCTGTATGATAATGGAATGACAGACACATGACATTATACATTTGTCAAAGCCTATAAAATGGCACAAAGTGTAAACCATAATGTAAACTATAGACTTGGGTTCGTAGCAATGCTTCAATTTGGTTCCTCAATTGTACCAACTAATATAAGACGTTAATAATAGGGGAAACTGGGATTTCCGGGAAGATAGCAGACTAGTAAGAAACGGGAATCTCTTCTCCAGAAAAATAGCTAGAGGACAAACTGAAACAGCCCCGAAAAAGATCTTCTAAGGTTTAGGACAGCAGCTGAAGGCTGCACAACACCCAGAGGAGAGAGGGACAGAAGAGGGAAATCGCAACAACAGAACCGTGAGTGGGAAGTAGCAGCTTCTGCTGCTGCTGGCACTCTCCCCCACACTCTTCAGAATTCTAGGGCCGCTGGGCCTGCGACCACAGACAAACGGGGCTCCAGGGATCTACCACTCCCGGAAAGGGGAGAGAGAGGGACACAGCCTTAGGCTGACTCAGGTTCTGACTTGTGAATTTGGGCTGCGGAGCACCACGGACCCTTCCACACGGTGGTTTACCCTGGGAACCTAGGAAGGATGGGAGAAATACAACCCTCCCAACCTCCCTCTCTTCTAGCCTGGATTAATTATTGAGGACTCCACCGGAGAGGGGAGAGAGAGCCTGGGGCTGACCCTGCTTTGGACTCCCAGGTTTGGTCTGCCCTGTCCCGAGAGCCCTTCCAGTATGGGTGGGGCTGCGCCATTGTTTGCCTTGGAGCCTGCAAGGGGCTAAAGATGTACAAACCTCCCAATCTCCTCCTCTACTAACAGGGACTGATTGTTGAGGATTCAGAAGAGAGTGGAAATAATTCCTAGCTGGGAAAAGGGGGGCACTACGAGAGAAGTCTGGAGAACTGTCTCAGAAAGTTTGAATCACAGGGCTCTTAGGCCCTAGACAGGAAGCTCTATCACATTGATCTGGCATGTGTCACAATAAATACACTCCGACCAGGCATTGAATTGAGAGCTGCCAACAAGCGCCATCTCCTGGCAGACCAAGGACGTGCACAAAAGAAAATTAATAAGAGAGGCTTTTCCTGGCCTCTATAGCCTCCCTGCCCAAGGCCCTGGGACATGACTCTACAACCAATTATTGGGTCCAGTGCCTAGTTTTGAGCAACCAGCAGGACAATCCTAACAATCAAGGTTGAGCCAAAAATCAAAGAGCTGTGGTAACTCACAGCCTCCTGCCACTAAAACCCCATAAAAGAAAAAGAGATAAAGCATCTAAGTAAAATACAAACTAACCAGATACCTAAGCACCAGTAAAAAATTACGAGCCATACTAAGAAAATAGAAGACATGGCCCAAGTAAAGGAATACAGCAAAGTCCCAGAAGAGATGCAGATTTGAGAGAACTAATCAGTGAGATGAGCACAAATTTCCAAAATCAAATTAATGAGATGAAAGAGAATATAGTTAAAGAGATAAATGACATCAAGAAGTCGTTGAGCAAACACAAAGAAGAATCTGATATCCTGAAAAGAAAAGTAACAGAGTTGATGGGAATGTAAGACACAATAGGTGAGGTCAAAAATACATTTGAGACATACAACAGCAGACTCAAAATGATACAAGAAAGAATAAATGATACCAAAGACAGAACAGCTAAAATTGAAGAGAGAAAAGAATGGAAAAAATTGAGCAGGGGCTCAGAGAGCTGAATGACAACACAAAACGCAAGAACATACGTTCCAGAAGGGGGAGAGAAAGGAAAAGGGGCAGAAAGAGTATTTGAGGAAATAATAGCTGAAAATTTCCCAACTCTCACAAAAGAAATGAACTTACATGTCCAAGAAGCACACCATACCCCAATGAGAATTAATCCAAATAGATCTACACCAAGAAACATATTATTCAGAAAGTCAAATGTAAAAGATAAAGAGAAAATTCTCAGAGCAGCAAGAGAGAAACAAATGATCATGTACAAAGAACGTCCATTAAGACTTAGTGCAGATTTCTCTTCAGAAACCATGGAGGTGAGAGACAGTGGTATGATACAATTAGGAAACTGAAAGAGAAAACCTGCGAGCCGAGAATTCTTTATCCAGCAAAACTGTCCTTCAAATATGAAGGTGAGTATAAAGTATTCACAAAGAAACTGAAACTAAGAGAGTTTGCAATAAAGAATCCACCTTTGCAGGAAATATTAAAGGAAGACCTAGAACTTGAAAGAAAAAGACAGGAGAGAGAGGCTTGGAGGAGAGTATAGAAGAAAGAAAAGCAGAAAGGATAACCAAAAGAGTAAAAAGAGAGTCAAAAATAAGATGACATATGAAAACCAAAGAATAAAATAGAGGAAATAAATAGTGCATTTTCAGTAATATCATTGAATGTGAATGGATGAAATTCCCCAATCAAAAGATACAGGCTGACAGAATGGATAAAAAAACATGACCCATTCATATGCTGCTTATAAGAAACTTACCTCAGACCCAGGGACACAAACTGGCTGAAAGTAAAAGGTTGGAAAAAAATACTCCACGCGAATAGTAAACAGAAAAGAGCAGGGGTAGCTATAGTAATATCAGACAAAACAAACTTAAATGCAAAAAAGTGAGAGATGCGGAAGGCCATTATATATTAATAAAAGGGACGATCCTCCAGGAAGATAATAACAGTCATAAATATCTACGCACCTAACCAGGGTGCCCCAAAATGTATGAGACACACTCTGGCAAAACTGAAGGGAGAAAAAGACATTTCTACAGTAATTGTTGGAGACTTCAACTCCCCTCTCACATCATTAGATAGAACAACTAGACAGAAGATCAACAAGGAAACAGAGAACTTGAACAATATGATAAACAAGTTAGACCTAACAGACATATACAGAACACTGCATCCAAACTCAGCAGGTATACATTCTTCTCAAGTGCCCATGGATCTTTCTCCAAGATAGACAACATGTTAGGTCAAAATACAGCTCTCAATAAATATAAAAAGATTGAAATTATACAAAACACCTTCTCAGATCATAACGGAATGAAACTAGAAATCAATAACAGACAGGAAAAAAGTAAATTTGCAAATATGTGGAGACTGAACAACACACTCCTAAATATTCGGTGGGTCAAAGAAGAAATTGAAAGTGAAATCAGTAAATATATTGAGACAAATGAAAATGAGAACACGTATCAAAACTTACGGGATACAGCGAATGCAGTCTTGAGAGGGAAATTTATAGCCCTAAATGCCTATATTAAAAAACAAGAAAGAGCTAAATGCAAAGATTTAACTGAACAACTTGAGAAACTAGAAAAAGAACAGCAAACCAACCCCAAAGCAGAAAGAAGGAAAGAAATAATAAAGATTAGAGCAGAAATAAATGAAAATGAGAATAGAAAAACAAAAGAGAAAATCAACAAAAACAAAAGCTGGTTTTTTGAGAAGATCAATAAAATTGACAAACTCCTCGCTAGACCAACAAAGAAAAAAAGAGAGAAGATGCAAATAAATACAATCAGAAATGAAAGGGGGGAAATTACAAATGACCTCACAGAAATAAAAAGAATCATAAGAGGATATTATGAGAAACTATATGGCAACAAACTAGACAACCTGGATGAAATGGACAAATTTCTAGAAACTCATAACCAACCTACACTGACACAACGAGAAATACAAGAACTTAACAAACCAATCACAATTAAGGAGATTGAATCCGTCATCAAAAATCTCCCAGCAAAGAAAAGTCCAGGACCGGATGGCTTCACAGGTGAATTCTACCAAGCATTTCTAAAAGAATTAACACCAATCCTGTTTAAACTCTTCCAAAAAAATTGAAGAGGACGGAAAATTACCCAACACATTTTATGAAGCCAACATCACCATAATACCAAGCCAGATAAAGATTCCACAAGAAAATAAAATTACAGACCAATCTCTCTAATGAACATAGATGCAAAAATTCTCAACAAAATACTTGCAAATCAAATCTAACAGCATATCAAAAGACATACATCACGGCCAAGTTGGATTTATTCCTGGTATACAAGGCTGGTTCAACATAAGAAAATCAATCAATGTAATACACCACATTAACAAATTGAAGGAAAAAAAACACATGATCATCTCAATAGATGCAGAAAAGGCATTCGACAAAATCCAACATCCTTTTTTGATAAAAATACTTCAAAAAAATAGGAATAAAAGGAAAATTCCTCAATATGATAAAAGGCATATATGAAAAACCCACAGCCAACATCATACTCAATGGGCAAAGGTTGAAAGCTTTCCCCCTAAGATCAGGAACAAGACAAGGATGCCCACTGTCACCATTGTTATTCCACATTGAACTAGAAGTTCTAGCTAAGGCAATTAGACAAGACAAAAAAATTCAAGGCGTCCTAATAGGAAAAGAGGAAGTAAAACTCTCACTGCCTGCGGATGACATGATCCTGCATTTAGAAAATCCTGAAGTATCCACAACAAAGCTACCTGAACTAATAAATGAGTTCTGCAAAGTGGCAGGATACAAGTAAACAGGCTCCTTGTTTACTGCTTACCATTAATGGATGCTGTTTGAAAAATTGGACTTGCTCTAGATTCAGTTTTCCAGCATTCACCTTATTTGCATTATCTATTTACTTGTTATACAGGAGCTATGTGTGCCATGGGCGATAAATTCTGGGTTGATGTCAGCCTGTTATCTTCCCTTGGCTTGGTTCATCTTTCAGCCTGATGTCTGTAACAGACCCATTGCTGTATTATATCATACCTGTACTAACAGGTCACCACAAGAATGTTTTGAATTTCAACAAGACCCCTTGTTAAGAACCCCTGCTCTACTGTGTCAGGATTTCATCAGGAAACAAGTGCCTCACCAAATTAAGATAACTATAAGGATTTAGTTACAAAAGTTGGGGTGGTGTGTTCTGTGTAAACCCCGGGGCTAAGAATCCCAGGCTATAAGTGGTAAAGAGGAAGTTTCTAGAGAAGGGGAACAGAACCTGCTGTGACTTTGTAGGGAGGGATCTAAGGACCTCACTTGACCTCCACCTGAGGTTCCTTATGGCTGAAACAAAGCCTCCCCTTCCTGGCTTACCTTGGCTGATTCACTGATGAAGCAGGCTGCCATGTTGGGGAGACCCGTGGGGTTATGACCTGAGGGTGGTGGCCTGTAGGCAATAGCCAATGAGGAACTGGGGCCCTTGATCCAACAGACTGCTAGGACCTGTATCCTGCCAACAACCTTATGAATCAGGGAGCAAATGCTACCCCACTTGAACCTGGAGAGGACTACAACCTTGGCCACCAGATTGCAGCTTGTGAGGAACCTTGAGGTAGAGGGCTAGCTGAATTGTGCCTGGATTCCTGACCCAGAGACTGAAATGATAAATGTTTGTCAAGCCACTAAGTTTTGGGGGTAATTTGTTACACAACAATAAATAACAGTTCTGTAAAAAAAAAAAAAAAAGATCAACATGCAAAAATCGGTAATATTTTTGTACACTAGTACTGAACAACCTGAGGAGGAAATCAGGAGGAAAATTCCATTTTCAATAGCAACAAAAAGACTCACATACCTAGGAGTTAATTTAACCAAAGAAGTACAGGACCTATATGCAGAAAACTACAAAAAAATGCTAAAAGAAATTTTAAAAGACCTAAACAAATGGAAAGAGATTCCGTGTTCATGGATTGGAAGAATAAATATCGTAAAGATGTCAATCTTTCCCAAACTGATTTATAGATTAAATGCAATACCAATCAAAATCCCAACAGCTTACTTTACAGAATTAGAGAAGGCAATTACCAAATTCATCTGGAAGGGTAAGTGCCAAAAGTATTCTAAAAAGAAGAGCAATGTGGGAGGAATTTCACTGCCTGACCTTGAAACATATTACAAAGCTACACTGCTCAAAACAGCATGGTACTGGCATAAAGATAGACACATCAATCAGTGGAATAGAATTGAGAATCCAGAAATATACCCTCACCTATACAGTCAACTGGTTTTTGACAAACCTACCAAGCCCAAGCTGATGGGAAAAAACAGTCTCTTCAACAAATGGTGTTGGGAGAACTGGATATCTATAACCAAAAGAATGAAAGAGGACCCCTATCTCACCCCCTATACAAGAATCAACTCAAAATGGATCAAAGATCTAAATATAAAAGCCAGGACCATAAAACTACTATAAGAAAATGTAGGGAAACATCTTCAAGACCTTGTAGTAGGTGGTGGTTTCTTGGACCTTACACCCAAAGCATGTGCAACAAAAGAAAAAGTAGATAAATGGGACCTCCTCAAAACTGAACACTTTTGCACCTCACAGGACTTTGTCAGAGGGTGAAAAGGCAGCCAACTCAATGGGAATAAATATTTGGAAATCACATATCTGATAAGGGTTTAATATCCAGGATATATAAAGAGATGTTACAACTCAACAATAAAAAGACAAATGACCCAATTAAAAAATGGGCCAAAGACTTGAATAGACATTTCTCTGAAGAAGAAATACAAATGGCAAAAAAACACATGAAGAAATGCTCAACATCACTCATGATTAGGGAAATGCAAATCAAAACTACAATGAGATATCATTTCACACCTATGAGAATGGCCACTATTAAAAAGACAGAGAACTACAAGTGTTGGAGAGGATGTGGAGAGATAGGAACACTTCTTCACTGTTGGTGGGAATGTAGGATGGTACAGCCACTATGGAGGACTGTTTGACAGTTCCTAAATAAGTTGAATATAGACTTGCCACGTAACCCTGTAAGACCACTACTGGGTAAATACCCAGAAGAACTGAGAGCAGTGACAAGAACAGACATCTGCACACCGATGTTCATAGCCACGTTATTCACCATTGCCAAAAGTTGGAAACAACCCAGGTGTCCATCAGCAGATGAATGGATAAACAAACTGTGGTCTATTCACATGATGGAATATTATGCAGCTGTAAGAAGAAATGAAGTCATAAAGCATATGGAAACATGGATGAACCCGGAAGACATTATGTTGCGTGAAGCACGCCAGACACAAAATGACAAATACTGTATGAATGTGTTACGATGAACCAAATATATTGTGTAGTATATTGATTAAAAAAAAAAATTTATATGTATCCATTACATTTAATTGAGAAATGTATATATTTATTCATCTGTGTTTATTTTTTAGTCTTTAATTGTTTGTATTTTCAATCATTAAATGTACAAAATAAAGTTAAAAAAATAAACATAAAAAAAAATAATAGTGGAAACTGTGTGTAGGTTTGGGGGTGCAGTGGGGCATTATATGGGAATTCCCTATATATTTCACATAATTTTTCTGTAAACGTAAATCTAAAACTTCTCTAAAATTAAACTTTATTATAACAAAAAATAATAATATAAAAAGGGAAATTAAAAAAGCTGTAGCATCTCAACATATAATCTAACACTGGCACTCAGCATCACTCAGCCATTACTTCCATTAGATATTGCTTTCATTTTTCACCATTGTCATTCAAACATATCTTTACTACTTTCCTCAATCCCCCTACATTTATCTTACTTTCTCTAGCAGATATCATCACAGCAAAGATTACTAAGAAAATTGAGGATACAGGATCTGAAATTCCTCAGCTTTCTGATCCCACACATACATACTAACCAATATGAAAGAAATCACATTTCTTTACCTCTCCTTTCAGAAAAGCTGGTCTCTCTCCTCTGCTCAAAGCTAATCCCTCTACCAATACTTATGTACCTAAGTCTTCTGGTTACCTTAAGGGCACATCAATCTTTTGGTCTCTCTCCTATATTTTCAATCATCCTTCTCTATTCCTTCCTTGTAAGCCATGACCAGGCAATAGTCCCACCCATCATTTGAAAAGTTTTCCTTTATCACCTTTCGAATATCCATTTTAGAAAGGCAGTGTTGTTCTGGGTAACTTGGCAATGAAAGAGATATTTTTTTAATATCCTGAGATTCCCCTCCTCCAAAAAAAGACAGAGCAAACTAGGCGAATAAAACAAACTGATCAAAACAAAATATGGCCAAAAAATACAACACAAACTAACAGACTGGATATCTGCAAGAATAGAAACATTTCTTCTGTCCTAAAGGACTAATTAAGATGGTGATCTAATAGGTTTTTATACAAAAGAAGTTTCTTCACAATCTAGCCAATTAAAGATTGACAATATCAAATCATATTACCTTACCCAGGAACAGACATATAACTACATTCCAGAAGAGAGAAAACTCAAGTGAAATGTACCTATATGCTGAAATAAGACTTCTATTGCTTAAATTTAGAGAAACATTTTACATAGCTAAATGTTCTTACAATTCTAAAAACAAACAAAAATAACTAGAACGTATAATATGAAATCTCCTTGGTTAAATAACAGGCATCAACTATTTAGGTAATAATAATCATACCAAGCTGACTGCATAATGGTACTTCAGGAATTTTCTCTAGTCGATATTGTTTCATTCAGTGGCAAAATTAACACTTACTTATCCTTCAGATCTCAGCTCAAGCATTACCTCCTTGAGTAGGCCTTACTTGAGCCCACAAATACATTATCCCCCCCCCCCAAAAAAAAAATACATTATCTCAGCACTCTGTAATTTTCCTTCATAGCACTTATAAATATGCATTTTTTAAAAACTGTGATTTGCGTGATTATTTTTTAATGGCTCTCCCTCTCACTATATCGTATGTTCCATGGTAAAGAGATCATGTATATTTAGCACACCATTTTATCTCCCCTGCCTAGTATAGAGTAAACACTCATAAATATTTGCTGAATGCTAAATAAATAGAAAATTTAACCTACTCCAGGAGTTTTGATTGTCATTTTTACTGCAGGTTGGTAAAAAGGAGCATGATGTCAATTTAACATGGAAGTTGGGTTGATCTGTAAGTGGACCTGTAATTGTAGAATTATAACATTCATAAGAAAAAAAGCCATCAACTTAGCTGCTGCACCAGCAGGACTCCTTATAGATCTAAGACAACTATAAATAAGTATCTGCATCCAAGGTTCCCTCTCAAGAAAGAAAAGAAACACTACCCTTGCACAGTTCTATGCTGGTGCATTTTCTTTTGTGTCTATTTTACAGCAGCCTCAATGATTGAGAGCTCCTCTTTTAACTGTCTTGTCACAGTGCCTCCAACAAGGCAGCATCTCCACTCTACTTTGTATATTTTTAATACCCTCTGTACCAGCATCCAGTTGGGATGTTTCTACCTTTTGGCTATTGTGAATAATTCTGGGGGGGGGGGACCAACTGTCCATGGAGAGATGAATGGATAAACAAAATGTGGTATAGCCATATAATGGAATATTATTCAGCCATAAAAAGGAATGAAATACTGATGCATGCTATAGCATGGATAAACCTTGAAAACATTATACTAAGTGAGATACAGTAGAAACAAAGGAACAAATATTTTATGATTCCACTTACATAAAATATGTAGAATGAGCAAAGTCATAAAGAAAGAAAGTACATTAGAGGATACCAGGAGTTGGGGGTGGGGGCGAGGAAGGGCAGGAATGGGGAGTTATTCTATGTGGGGTGATAAGAGTTTTGGAAATATCTGACAGTGGTAATGTTTGCACAATATTGTGAATGTAATTAATGCCACTGAATTGTATAATTAAAAATGGTTAAAATGGCAAATTTGGTAATATATATATATAATATATATATATATAGGTAATATATATATAATAAAAAAACCACAATCATAAAAAAATTTAATCATATAAATACCATATGACAAAGCAATTTCACTCCTAGGTATAAAACCAAGAGAAATGAAAACATACATCTGCTTAAAAAACTTTGTACAGGAGAAACATTTTACATAGCGAGAGCGGATGTAGGAGAGCAGATGTACAGGAAAGCAGATGTAGCTCGGTGTTTGAGCAGTTGCTTTCCATGTACAAGGTGCTAGGTTCAATCCCCAGTACCTCCTTAAAAAAAAAAAAAAAACAAAAGACTTGTATACACATGTTCATAGCAGCATTATTTATAACAGTCAAAAAGTTGAAACAACCCAAATATCCATTAACTGTTGAATGAACAAAATGTGGTATATCCATATAATGACATTATTCAGCCATGTTACAACATGGATAAACCTTGAAAACACTATGCTAAGGGAAAGAAGCCAGACATAAAAGGCCACATATTTTATGATTCCATTTATATGAGATATCCAGTATAGACAAATCCACAGAGACAGACAATAGATTAGTGGTCACCAGGGGCTAATGGGAAAGGGGACAGGGATGGTGAGTGACTGTTACTGAGTACAAGGCTTCTTTTTGAGGTGATGAAAATGTTTTGGAATTAGATAGAGGTGATGTTTGCACAACCTTGTGAATATCCTAAAAACCATGAACTATACATTTTAAATAGGTGAATTTTATAATTTTTGGTAGGATTTGTACTTCAATTTAAAAAGAAACAATGACAGAGGAATAAAAAATAGAACTAAGGAATTTTGAAAATGCAAAAACGACCTGTGTAAACCACAGACAATCCAAAAGAGTGCAGATACTTATATTATTAAATACTTCTCAATTCCTAGGTGTTTTGTTTTTGTTTTTTTTTTCTTTCATGAAATACACGAGGAGCAGGAGGAGGGGGAAAAATAACTTTCTAATATTGGATGTTGAATTACACATTTCCCACTGATGTCATTTTGAAGAATAATTATTTAAATAATTCCATTTATTTTAAAATGTTGTTTACAAATG
Organism: Tolypeutes matacus; assembly: GCA_026826555.1. Taxonomy (NCBI): domain Eukaryota; kingdom Metazoa; phylum Chordata; class Mammalia; order Cingulata; family Chlamyphoridae; genus Tolypeutes; species Tolypeutes matacus. The sequence continues at coordinate 5,030,603 of JAKSZT010053785.1, forward strand.
TTTAGATGAAGCCTTCTTGATTATTTCACTTGGAATATATTACTTCCTCAAGTGACTTTTGGATTCTCTATTTTTTGACATTCAAACCCTCATGATAAAAATATATCAAAAGAAAATGCTTTTTACCACTTTATTACAAAAACTATCTGAAAACTAATTTTTCTCTAATAAGAATAAGTAACAACCGAGTTCTCTACACTAAGAAATCAAATGATATAGGCTCTAATTCCAGTTTTTTATGAATCAGGGAAAATCTGAGTTCATGAGCTATATACTTCCATAAAAGAACAGCAAACAAAAATCAAAGTAATATTTAGACAGAAAACTGAGTTGAATAAGTACTTTAAACAATGCATAAAAGGGCATGTTCCACTTAATCCAGAATATTAGATATTTCTGATACTTTTAATACATTATTTAATTTAACTTCTCAAAAGGCAAAACTGAAATCTCTATTATTATTACCTTATCTTTGGCCTCAGGCAGTGTGATTTCTCTAGGTTCTAAAAATGGTATTTCTCGAAAAGGTGGAACACATCTGACTATATCTGGTACATAGTGAGCATGAAACAATGGTGGCATTGAGTATCTTCGTTCACCTGATAAAGGCACTATCTGGTTAACTACAGTTGGCTCTTGGTGGGGTGAATGGAAACGTTGTCGTTTACCATCAAGAGGAAGGTTTTTTTCATCGCTTAATCTCCTGAAAACAAGCAATACACTTTTGTGATAAGATATAACTTTCCAATTGCAAATAGAAAACAATTAAAAATAAATATCATAACAGATAATGGAAATATGATAACTCTTTCAGCACGACCATATTATTAGCTCTACATGGATTTTAAATGAAAGTATTCATTTTCAACACAAGAAATGTCCCTCAACATCTCAGAAAGACTAAGGAGTAGTAATGCATAAAGAAAAGACAAACTACATGTATATACTAGGGTTAGTCTCCTACATTTAAACTATCACAGTGTTTTCATCTCAGCAAGGAACACTTTGCAGCAATGTTTCTACTTACAGAATCACTAAGAACAAAAGATCCAAACTCTAACATAAGGAGGACAGGATTAGGTAAGCTCCCTGCTATACATATATAAAGGGTAACTTGAATCAACCTATGTTCTGGCTGTTAGGTAGGAAAGATCTAATTAGAAAATATATAATTTATTTCAAAAACGCTAAAAGACATTGAACACTGAGGTAATTTGAAAACAAACTGCACTTCAGATAATAGTATTATATTAACATCAAATTTCTTAGGCATGATCAATGTATTTTGGATGCACAGGAAAATATCCTTATTCTTAGGAAGAATATGCTGAAGTGTTTTGGGGTAAAGTGAAATAATATAAAAAATTTCATTCATAAGGTTCAGGAGGGGAAAAAAAGGTGTGGAGGTGGAGAGAGAGCAAGAGACCCAAATACAGCAAAACTGATGAATCTAGGTAAAAGGCATCAAGGGGTTCACTGTACTGTTGTTTAAGCTTTTCTGGAGGTTTAAACATTTTCAAAACAAAAAATTGAGGTGAAATAATTAAATAATAAACAATTGTTGGAAAAAAAGATATTTACTTCATTTTTATATTGCTGTTCACCAGGGAAGTACTTTATGTGACAGAAAATGGTCCGATTCCTTTATACATCTTCCCTAGGTAAGCTCTACCAAAACTATGGGTTAAAGCCAGATTAAGATTTTTATTATAATACTCCTTTAAGATTATGTGAACTCTTCTCTGCTTAAAAAGACTCACAAAAATAACTGGAAATCCTGCTCACAAGTAAAAGTGTATAGTAAGGGTATATT
>JAKSZT010053785.1:5032425-5171027 GCA_026826555.1 Tolypeutes matacus
AGCTACTTAAACCCAGTGTGCTTTTCTCCTCAAAAGAAGATGGACAACAGTATCTACTCATAAAATGTTGTGAGACTTAAACAAATCAATATTTATAAAGGCCTTAAAACATGCCTACTACATGATAAGTGGTTTATAACCTAGCTAGTGATATTTTTGTATCATGTGGAGATTTTCACTATAATATTTATTGCCATGCAATAAAAGATTTAGATAAACCAAAAGAAAGCCATTTGATTTAGCTTAAAAATCCATTAAAAAGAGGTTTTCTGAAGAAATGTACCTTGATTCCACCTGAAACTTTTAACAATGGCAGGAATAAAACAACAAAAAGATCCATAAAATTAAGAGAAATATATAAAAATTTTTAAATTGGGACTAGGTTGATGGCACAGGTCCCAGAAAACCAAATTGAAGTGCATACTGCCAATACAATTTTAATACAAGATACATTGTTATATAGTTCTCACAAATGCAAAATTTTCTTTTAAAATAATTGAGAAGTACTTACTTCCTTCCTCGGAATAATGGGGAAGCTGAGGTCTGTATTGGACTGACATTTCCATATGTCAACTGCTGTAATGACACAGCTCTAGACAAACTATCAAAAACAAAGAACAGTAAAAGCATACATTTTTTTTTTTTACCAAAAAAAAAAAAAAAAAATTCATAAAAACTAAGTATTCCACTAATCAAAAGACAAGACAAGATGACATTTTTACTTCAAACAAAACATATTTACATCAAACAAATCCTACAAAACAAACATTTCAAACAGAAAAAGAAATCTGCAAATGATATGGGCCAAAACATCAGCATACTCACTCAGCATTCTGAAAGTTGAACTGTGCATCTATAAGTTGCTGATGTGAATAAAGAGTTGGTGACAGGGCAAAGAAGTTATGTTGTTGATGGTTTGGACTGAAGGGCGGACGACCCAAAATTGAGGAGTTTGGGAACATGCTCCTATTCACTAAAGGTGTACATTCATTCTTCTACCTAAAAAAATTTTTAAAAATTCAAAATTATTAGAGCTATAAGATATTGAACTCTTTGATAACTGTAGATAACAAAAAAACTTACTAATAATGAATTCTAAATCTGGATTAACCGCATATGATTATTCAAATGACAGTAAAATATATGCAAGCTTCTAACATTCTGATGAATTTACCATAATAAATTTACCCTAACATCAAAAAGTCTTTTGGAAAATCAAGTTAAGCCTTTCTGTGTTTTTCTGTATTATTACTATATATTCTGAGAATAAAAAAGAAACCATCCGGAGAAACATTTAAATGAACTCCTATAGATTCTTATATTTATTCTCAATCTAATTTATTCAAAGGTATAATTCACCATATGACAACCTGATTCCTAGGACTTGTATCTTACAGATCTGATCAAACAAGGGAAGGAAACTGTATCACCTAATAACTATAAAATTCTGACATTCCCCAAAAGTCTATATAATTTATATAAAGGACTACCATTAAGAGAGGGTTGTTTCACAGGCATGTAGAATATCTGTATACAAAGCAATCAGAACCCCAGAACCCTTCAGAACACCAGAACAAGGCAGGAGACAAGTTATATATTCTTTGCAAGAATTGATCCAGAGGGACTGTAGATTTACAAAGAATAGGGTAAAGTAACAAACTGAAAACAAGTCTCTCTGCTTAGCTCACAGAAAACTACCTACACAGACTCACACTCTTACCTTGACATCTCTTGTCAAAGCAGGCAATTAGAAAACTCTTCTCTGAAGAAACAAAGAGAGAAACTATAAAATATAGTGACAAAGAACCAATAACATTAACAAAGGTCCACCAAGCTAGCTGCCTCATCAACCTACAATGAAGCCTAATAGTCACGAGGCTCCACCTATGCACACAGACCTTCCAATCAGATTTCTATTACCTCACACTTAAACATCCATAGATCACCAGAAGAAAAAAAAGAAATAAAAAAAGGTCTGGGAGTGTGGAGTGGGTGTGGCTCAGTGGTTGAGCACCTGCTTTGCATGTACAAGGTTCCAGGTTCAATTCCCGGTACGCCTTTAAAAAAAAAAAAGATCTGGGAAAAAATATAAACAATGTCAAGAACAAATGAAAAGTTTAAAAAAAAAATAAAAAAAAAACCAACACTATAATTGAAAAGATACTGCATGCACAAAACATGAAAAGTATGGTACTCAAAAAGACAGAAAGAGCTTAGAAAATTACAAAATTGAAAGCAAAAATAGCCAATAAACATTTAAAAATAACATTGAGGAAGTGTCTTAGAAAGAAAAAAAAAAGGAAAAATTGGAGGAGTCATGGGAGACGCAGGACAACAGGATGGAAAATATAAGAGAATGAAACTATGTGGTTCAACAGCCAACATTATAATAGAAGTTCCAGAAAGAAGAGAAAATAGAGAGAGAAGGAAATTACCAAATAAATAAAACAAGAAAATGTCCAAGACTGAAAGACACCAATCCCCAGAGTGAAAGGACTCAAGGAGCACAAAGCACAGTAAAAAAAAGATATACATCAAGGTAAGGCTTGTTATGGTAAAATATCCTAATAGCAGGGAAAAAGAAATTTATAAAATATTTCAGAGGGTTCCGAAGTTCCATTGTTATAAACAAAAGTCTAGGAATCAAAATGACTTTGGACTTTTCAACACCAACAAAGGAAACCACAAGACAGGGGACTAATGCCTTTAAGGCTCTAAGAGAAATGCTTTTCAAGCTATAATTCTATATCCAGCTATATTATCAATGTAAGGAAGAATTAAATTATTTTTAGACATGTAACATACCAAAAAAAGAAAAGAAAGTCTGGGATCTAGGAAAAGGGATAGAAACAGAAGTTTTGTTTAGAAACATGTAAATACAGACAGGGAGGATGAGAAGGTAAGTAAAAGTGCTAACGCCTCCTTTTCAGTAGCACGAAATTTTTTAAAAAGTTATAAAAGCATTTTTTTTTAGAACTATGGGGAAAATATCACCTAAACAGTTTTAAAAAATTGTAGTAGTTACCTCTGGGGATTGAGAACGGACAGCTAGAAAAACTGGAGCAGGAGACAATGAGAGAAAAAAGAAAGATCTGGGAAGAAACAAAAAAATCATTCATACAAACTTTGCTCCTTGTTGTTTTTGGTTTGGTTTTGTTGCTGTTGTTTTTCCCATTTCTATAAGATTAAATTCCCCTAGATTGGCCATAGTGAGATTTAGCAGTCCACGGTTCATTATAGATTGCAGAAAAGAGTTTTTGGCCACCCGTAAGCTCTTATCTCAACTGACTTTCTAATTTGGACCAGAAACAAGGTATTACCTCTAGAAAACAAGAGTTTGTCAACATTCTTCAGCAGGCCCTTATCTCTCATTACAGGACTTTTTTTTTTTTTAATCGACCCTATCATATCTGCTGAACCATACTCCCTGATGTTTAATGCTCAGATGAAATGGACAAAGCACAGAGCAGAATTTCAGGGAATTCTTCATTAAAGGTACACTCAGTAATTACAGGCTGCCAGATTTAAGACTGGTAACTAAAGCTTTGTTCTATCGTTTGCCCAGGTTCACCTGCTTCCTTGGCCTTTTTTATTCTGCTTCTCTGACCCCAGCTCAACATAAAACAAAATTACTATTCCAAAGGATTCATGAGAAAATGACATTTTATATAATTCATTGTAATGAATTTTGCTTGATATTTCATTTTGGGGGAATACAGATATTACAGATCTGATCAAACAAGAGGAAAAACTTGTATTCAGAAAAACAAGAATTAAAATCTTCTATTTTGGTATTTATTTATATCAGCTCATGGTTAAAATTCCAGATACTTCATAACTATAAATAATATGGCTGTTTTTCTTCTGGATCCAAATAAGGTCCAAAACTCATGCATTCAGACTTGAAGGCTCAAAATGATGTAAAAGGTCAGAATTCCACTTATATGACCCAAACTAAAAATAAGTAAAAGATGTCCTGTGGCCTGCCCCAATCAAGATAGTGAAATGAGACACTCCAGGGCTTTGTCCCCCCAAAGAAGCTTTGAACCAGAAGAACTGGAAGAAGCATCTTTCTCAAAATTCCAGAGAACAATTAAGGTATCGCAATAACTGGGTAAGCTCCAATAAAGAAAATGTCATACTAAAGACCCTTGCTGGTCCCACACCCATCCCCTCAGCAGTGCAGCACAGAGCTCACCTGCACTGCCAGTTCAAATACCTGAACTCAGTTCCAGAGGGAGCAAAGTAACCCTTGTGCACATACTGGGAGCATGTATGTCTGGCCCAATCTGTCCAGTGGCAGCCTGAAGACCGAACCAGGATACTCAATATGGGCTCACCAGCCCATAACTTGCCCTGCACACAGAAGGCAGCTAACAGAGCTCTCTCACAGATCACTATGGGAGAGCAATCAAGTCGTGGCTACCTGAGGCAAAGGGATTGCCTACTATGGGACATATCGTATAGCACCCAGAACCATGTAGACACTGTTTCCTAAGGAAGAGGACATATTCACATCTGTGTAAACAGGGGAATTTCTAGGGCTACACATACGTGTCCAAGAAAAGATGCATGCACAGAAGGACCAGGATTGACCCTATACTTCTGACCAGAGCTATTCTCCAAATTTACTGTATGGCTAAGTAATGAAGGTGAATACTCACACAGGCTAATCTCCAAAGACTGGGAAAGATGGGGTTTTTTTTCCCCCTTCTATTCCTTTTATTTATTTACTTATTTTAATTTCTGGCATTCAAGGAACTCTCTGCCATAATGCTAGCTGAATACAAGCTTCTTAAGGAACAGATGCCTCAGAGTCTAAATTCCAGTGATAACACACAAAGGTATCAAAATGTGCAGTTTTCAACAAAAGATTACGAAACATATAAAGAAACAGGAAGTGAGGACCCAGGCAGGGAGAAAAGTAAAGTATTAGAAACCATCAATCAGGAGGATTAGATGTAGGACATTCCCAGCAAAGACTCTAAAAAAAACGGTCCTATGTATGCTCAAAGAGCTAAAGGAAAACATGGACAAAGATCTGAAGGAAATCAGGAAAACAACAGAGACACAAAGAGAGTATCAACAGAGAAATACAAATTATTAAAAGGGGGAAGCAGCTGTGGCTCAATCAGTAGAGCTCCCGTTTACCAAATGGGAGGCCCCGGGTTCGGTTCCCGTGGCCTCCTGGTGAAGGCAAGCCCGCCCGCACGGCGTGGTTAGCTGACCCAGCGAGCACAAGCAGCAAGGGGGGGATAAATGAATAAATAAATAAAATCTTTAAAAAAAAAAAAAAAAAAAATTATTAAAAGGAACCATACAGTGCTGAAGACCACAGTAACAGAAATTAAAAACTCCCTAGAGCAGGGGTTTTTAGCCAGGGGTCCGTGAACTTGAATTGAAATTCAAAAAAACATTATTCTTGTGGGGACATGTTGGTGCAGATGTCATATATTTATTAAATAAAACAGTATAGTGTGGACTTAGTAAGGGGTCTGTGGTTTTCACCTGACTGGCAAAGGGGTCCATAGAACAAAATAGGTTAAGAACCCCTGCACTAAAGGGATTCACTTGTGCACTGGAGCTGCCAGACAAAAAGATCCATGAACTTGAAGATAAAACAATTGAAACCATCCAGTCTGAGGAGCAGAAGGAAGAGTGAAAAAAAGTGAACAGAGCCTGAGGAACCTGGGGACACCACCAAGTGTACTAATACACACATTGGGGGAGACCAGAAGGAGAAGGGACAAAAAGAATATTCCCAGATAACTGTCAAAGGTTTTTAGAATCCTACCAGAACTTATCTGTCAGATTATCCTCAGTGTGAATCTTGGCTCTGAAGTTTGGCTCATAACCAGGCCAGCCTTCAAAGTAGGGAATTTAACCAATTTAGTGCTCCCCAACACAGGTATCCTGGGTGACTATCCAGAGATAAGGAAGAAAACCAAAGGCCAATGAGTTTCAATTCTTCTAAAACATTTTTTTCTAACAGATTTCAACACTGATTTTTGAAGAAGATAAAAATGACACCAAAACAATAGTCCACCATAAACAATATAATAGATCCATTTTTAAACAGAATATTGAGTTTCACAGAATAAAATCCATTAAATTCCTCCACAAAATTTTATATTCTGAAAGAAAGGCTTCTTCACTAAGTAGCAAATGATCTGTATACAACATTATTCCATATTAAATGAGGTAGCAGGTATGACAAATTTTATGGCAAATAAAATCCAGGTATTACCAGTATCCTATTTTTCTTTGCTTGAAAGGTATCAGTTTCTCAATCTGTACTTGAATATAAAATAGAATAATCTAGGTATATTTTGAATGGTTTCCATTGCAGTGGTTCTTGCCTGAAGGGGAGAACCTTAAAAATTGCTTCCTGGCTAAGGTTGACCCAATGGGAAGTTATCCATTAATTTGTAAATTAGATATGTGGTAACAAAATGGCCTACAATGTAATTCCTAGTGATATACTTCTTGGTCCTGTAACAACCTGGAATTTCTTTCCTAATTTTGACCACTACCCCAACAAATTAGAGAACTACATAATTCCCTCATCAGGACCTGGAAACCAGAATCTACCTAGTATAAAACCCAGAACTGTACTGGCTAAACTGTCCACTTTGTCCAAATGCCTTTAATCCTTTAAACCTACTTCTTTCCTTCACAATGCAAAAAGTCCAATCCCTAAATCCTCCTCATCCACTGTCAAAATTCATCTCTAGGTTTTGAAACAAACCTCCTTTTTTTTAAGAATAAAACTCAAAAAAAATTTTTTTAAATAATCTACTCACATGAGTTCCAAATGGACATTTCTTAAAATGACCCATAAATTGCCTATTTCACATGAAGCCTATCTCATACATTTCCGGATCAGACATCGTTATTTAAACCACCAATACTATTATTGACTATTAATCGGTACATATTAAGAGCCTTGTGGCTATTAATCAAAAGCCTTGTGATGAACCATACGATATGGAATGTACTAAAATATTGTTTCCTGTAATACAAACACACAAACTCAGCGATCAGTTATGATCTCTTTCCTCATAAGACTGTACACCACACATTTTTTTAACAACTTGCCAATTCAGCTTGCGTTTTACCATTTCTCTGTTTCTTCTCTGTTCACCCCATTAGTATAACAATCTAAATAAATAACTATTTAAGAGCTGAGAGGGAAAAACAAAATAGGGAACCTGGACCATCCAGAAGTTGTGAGACTCACAACTTCTTTCTTGCCTAGAAAGATGAATAACCTATCTACAAGGCTGAACGGAAAAAGGGGTATACAACTATCAGATAGAGAGCCCTACCATGTGCATTTTCCTGTAAAGTGAACAACAGAGGCATTACCATGCCCGTTTAATTAAAAGTATTGAAGACAAATGCCTTTTAAAATTAATTAATCCAGATATTTACCTTACTTCTTCACTACCCTGTGAAACACCACGTAAAGGTCCCCAAACAATCTTCCTCTTTTGGTCCTGGACGAACGGCGAAGCGGGGTGAAGTGGGGTGAGTTCGCGAGAAAGAAAACACAATGAAGAGACGTCAGCGGTCCTAATATTCTTCAAAAATATTCATCAGCCTGGGTGGGGGAAGACCACAAATCCAGGATAACTAAGAGACACTGCCGGAGCCTCCCACGCAAAACAAAACACTACATTTCAGAAAAAGTTACCCACGCCCCACCCCCGACCAGTGCCTACAGGGTTGCAGCCCTCTCTGAAACCCCCTAAACTCACAGGTGTTCTTGGGAAAGGGCTAAGCAGGGCCTATCGGCATTGCCCGCCCAGGGGCTCCACCTCCGGGGCAGCGACGGCCGAGAGCGCCAGGTCACAGCTCCGCCCGCGCCAAAAGATGTAGTGGTCCGCGGAATGGCTACACCGGCTTCGCTTGCGATCCGTCCTGGGAGCAGCTGCCAAGGGAGATGAGAGACCCGGACAGGCAAGATCGGTAAGGGTGTGGGAGGGTGGGGGCGGTGGCAAGAAGCGGAAGACCAAAAAGTCGCCGAAAAAGCGGCGTAGAAAGCCCTGTCAGAGACACCGGAAGCTCCTCGTGACCCCGGATGGGAACAGCCAGCGAGGAACGAGAGGTTACACTTCCTCCTGTGGCCTTCCCCACCCCCTCCTGCGAGCGCGATTCTTGAATGCGCAGGCGCACGACTGCGGGCGCGGAGTCGGTGGAGATGGATGCTGAGCCGTTGCGAGCACGGGTGGGAAGGGGCAAGGAGTGCCCAGGGATTGTGGAGCAGGCAATGAGTGGAGGACTGGCCCCCTGCACGATTTCACACTTTTACTGGTCCTTCATGTCTCAGCCCATTGACCCCTCCACAGAGAAGCTGTTCTTGACCCAGTTTTCCCTCACTCTTCACCAGATCGGTATTATCTTTTGTTTCTCGCCTCCACTGAACTTGGGGACGAAAATGGCTTATTTATCTCTAAAGTCATACTCAGCACCGGCTCATAATAACTAACATTCACAAATAGTTATTGATATTTCTTCTTGAGTGAACTTTTGGTAGTTTGAAAATATCCAAACTGTTGAATTTATTAAGGTAAAGCTATTAACAGTATTCCTTTATTATCCCTTTAATATCTGTTGAGTCTATTTAATCTCTCTCATTCCTGATTTTGGTCATTTATGTCATCTTTCTTTTTTCTTGATCAATCTGGCAAGAGGCTTACAAATTTTATTGATCTCAAAACAGATTTTGGTTTCAGAGGTTTTTCTCTATTCTGTTTTCTATATCATTGATTTTTTTACTCTTATGTTAATGATTTCCTTTCTTTTGCTTACTTTGAATTTGGTTTCCTTTTCTTTTTATAGTTTCCTATATTGGAAACTGAGGTAATTGATTTGAGAAATTTCCTCAGTTGTAATATAGGTATTTAGTGGGATCAGTGTCTAAGTTCTGGGTTAGCTGCATCCCACGCATTTGGAAGTGTTGTTTTCATTTTCCTTCATTTCAGAATACTTTTATTTATCTATTGGTTTCTTCTTTGACCCATGGATTATTTGTAGGGGTGTTATTTAGTTTCCAAATTTTGAAGAATTTTCCAGATATCTTAGTTACTGATTTCCATTTTAATTCCATTGTGGTCAAAGAATATATTTTGCATTATTTGAATCCTTTTAAATTTATTAAGACTTGTTTTATGGCCCAGAATATGGACCGTTTGGTAAATGTTTCGTGTGCATTTAAAATGAATGTATATTCTGCAATTGTTGAGTAGAGTATATCAGTCACACCAATGGTTGACATTATTGTTCATCTTCTAATCCTTACTGATTTTTTTCTACTTACTCTATTATCAAGAGAGGAGTATTGAAATCTCTGGCTATAATTGCAGTTCTAATAGTTTATGCTTCGTGTACATTGAAGCTTTGCTATGAGTTGCATAAACATTTAGAATTGTGTATTGTGTAGTGACTGTAAACAATCTCCATTTATTCTTGTAATAGTCTTTGCTTTAAAGTGTACTTGGTCTAACATTAATATAACCAATCCAGCTTTCTTTTGTATAGTGTTAACATGGTATCTTTTTTAAGGAAGAAATAATTCCATTTCTACATAAAGTCCTCCAGAAAATTGAAGAGGAAGAAATACTTACCAGCTCATTATATGAGGACAGTATTACACTGATACCCAAGCTCAAGACAGTGCGTGAAAAGAAAACTACAGACCAATACCCCTATAAACATAGATGCAAAAGTTCCCAACAAAATTTTAGCTATTCCACAATATATAAAAAGAACAACACATTGTGACCAACTGGGGGCTTATCCCAGAAATGCCAGGTTGAATTAATGTTGGAAAATCAACAATATAATCCACCATATTAACAAAGACTAGGGAGGAAAAAAAACATGATTGTCTCAGTATATGCAGCAAAAGCATTAGACAAAATCCAACATCCATTCCTAGAAATGGAAGGGAACTTCCTGAACTTGACAGAGAGCATCTATAAAAATCATCAGACTTAATGTTAAAGAGCTTAATGCTTTCATCCTAAAATTAGAGTGGTGGATTGAATTATGTACCCCTAGAAAAAATATGTTCATTATCTTAATCTCATTCCTGTGGGTGTGAATCTATTGTAAATAGAACTTCTTGAAGATGTTATTTTTAGTGAAAGTATACCCAACTGAATTAGGATGGGTTTTAATCCTATTACTGGAGGCCTTGTAGGAAAAAAAAGCCATGGGGAGGAGACAAATGCTGAAAGTCACACGAATCCAGAAGAGAAAAGAGAACATCAACGTGTGGTGGGAAAGCCAGGAAAGCTACAGTAATCCAGATAGTGTAGGATTGGTGTAAAGAGAGACAAACTGATCAGGGAAATAGAATAGAGAGTACAAAGAGACATTATATATATATATATATATATATATATATATTCAACTGATTTTTAACAAAGGCCAAAGGGATTTCAGTGGAGAAAAGATAGACTTTTCAGCTAGTTATGCTGGAACAATTGGATAACCGTAGGCAAAAAAAAAAAGAGAGAGAAAGGAAGAAAGGGAAGGGAAGGGACTTCATAGCATATGTATAAAGTAACTCAAAGTGGATCATAGAGCTACATATAAAACTTAAAACTTCTGGAAGAAAACAAGAAAATATTTGTGATCTTGGGTTAAGCAAAGATGTCTTGATTATGACACCAAAAGCACTATCCTTAAAAAGAAATTAACCTTAAAATTAAGTCCTTCTTCTATTCAAAAGACACCATTAAGGGAATGAAAAGACTAGTCACAAACTGAAGAAGATATTTTCAAATCACATATTGACTAAAGAACTTATATCCAGGATGTATATTTAAAAACCTCTCGTGACCCAATAATAAGAAAATAACCCAATAAACAAATGGGTGAAAAGCTTGAATAGACACTTCACCAGAGAAACCATATGGATGGTGAATAAGCACCTGAAAAGATGCTCAATATCATTAGTCTCTAGAGAAATAACAAACTAAAACCACAATGAAATACCACTACCTAGTATAATGATAAAATTAAAAAGACTGACCATACCAAGTATTGGCAAGAATGTGGAGCAACTGGAACTCTTATGCACTGATGATAGGAATGTAAAATGGTTCAACTACTTTGGAACACACTTCAGCAGTTTCTTTAAAAAAAATTAAACATCTTTACATGTGATTCAGCCATTCCACTCCTAGGTATTTACCCAAGAGAGAGAAAAGCATATGTCTACACAAAGACTTATATGCAAATGTTCATAGCAACTTTATTTATAATAGTAAAAACTGTAAACAACACAAATGTCCATCAATGGATGAATAGATAAATAATTTGTGGTGTATACATACAATGGACTCAGTAATAAATGGACTCTAGTAACTCAGAATAAAAAAGAAATTAACTTGATACATACAACAACATGGGTGAATCTCAATTATGCTGAGTGAAAACAATCAGACACGAAACTGTGAGTTACATAAAATTTCAAAAAATGCAAACTAATCTACAGTGAGAAAATGCATATTTGTGGTAGCTTGGAAGAGGATGGAAGAATGGAGGGCAGAGAATGACAGGAAAGAGAGATAACAAAGGAGAACTAGGAAACTTTTGGAAAAGGTACTCATGTTCATTATCTTGATTGTTGTGATATTTCATGAGCATATTAATATATCATATGTCAAATATACTTCAGTAAAACTGCTAAAAAGTTTTTTAAAAAACACACACAAAAAATCTTTTGGTCCATCCTGCACTTCAAATAAATATTTTACTTGCATGATTTTGTAACACCCCACTACTTCAAATGACTACTTCATTTGGAAATATTGGTTCACTGATATGCAGATCTTCCAAATGTTGACATATTTCATCCTACAGTACCAAGAAAACACATTTGTTACCATCACTATACTCCAGATTTATCAAAGGAGTCTTTAACTATTGGTTTAAATATTTCCAATACTGTCAATTGTTTTCCTTGAGCTGACATTTCACTACATTTATTGTTTTTAAATGTCTACCACATACCTAAGTCCAAATAATCAGTTTGTCAATCAGATCATTTTGTCAAGTCTTTCAGAAAATGGTGTTCCATGATAAAAGCAGCTAGTTCAGCTTGTAGCTCAAAAAATCCCACGTGCTTTTCCTCAAGACAATTATAGTTCTTTTGAATGCAGAAGTGCTTTATGAACACTTCTCATTTTTTCATACAGAATATTTTAAAAGATGTGTACTCAAGAATTAAAATTTAATAAAATTAATTTTCACAATTTCACGAAAGACATTCTTAGTAAATCTGAATTTTTTTTAGCTTCAATTGAATGGCAGTGATCTGTGCCAGTGGTGTTCCACTGGAGGTGATTTTGCCCCCAGGGGACATTCAACAATGTCTGGAGATATTTTTGGTTGTCACATCTTAGGCCGGGGGTGTGGCTGGAATCTAGGGAGTAGAAACCAGAGATGCTGCTAAACATCCCACAATGCACAGGAAAGCCCCACACAACAAAATATGTCAATAATGCCGAAGTTGAAAAATGTGGTATATACATACACTGGAATACTATTCAGCTGTAAGAAGAAATGAAATCAGGATGCGTATGAAAACATGGATGAACCTTGAGGACATTATGTTGAGTGGAATAAGCCAGACACAAAAGGACAAATATTGTATGGTCTCAATGATATGAACTAAATACAATGAGTAAGCTCACAGAGGTAAACTATAGACTATAGGTTACTAGGAAGTAGAATGTGGGTTGAGCATGGGAGCTGTTGCTTAACGTATGCAGAATTTTCAATCAATTTGTTGTAAAAGTGTGGAAATGAATAGAGTTTATGGTAAAACATAATGAGTATAACTAACATTGCTGATTTATAAATGTGATTGTGGCTGAAAGGGGTATTCTGTGGATGTAAATGTCAATGGAAAGGAAGCTAGAGAATAATCTAGGGACTGATCAGCTAGAGTGATTTCGGTGGTAGATGAAGGTTGTTGTTAATAGTATAAATATAATAATGTTCTTCTTTTTCAAAGTGTTAAGTATATGGTGATACATGGGAAAATTACAACTAATATAACTCATGAATGATAGTTACCAGTAATATTGTAATATTTTTGCACCAATAATGAAGATATTATATCAATTCTGAGGGACAACAATAGTGTGGTACAAGAGGGTATGGAATTTTTCCTTTTGGAGTAATGAAAAAGGTGATGACAGCACAACTCTGTGATGAAAATGAGAGCCATTGAATATACACTTTGAATGGATTGTACAAAGCCTAGAAGTGTATAACACAATGAATCCTGTGGTAGAAGATGGGCTGTGATTAGCAGAACAAATATATGAAGGTTCTCTCATGAATTGTAATAAATATATAATACTAATATAGGGTGTTAGTAATCAGGTGGGTTGGGGAGAAAGTAACACCAAATGTAAGATATGGGCTATAGTTAGTAGTAATATTTTGACCATGCTCTTTCATAGTCTGTAACAAATGTTTCATGACAATGCAAGGTTTTAGTGGTAGGGTGATGTATGGGAGCCCTGTGTGATGATAAGCATGTTTGTTTTGTAAGTTCACAATTTTTACTATACACTTATTGTTTATGTGTGTTCATGTATGAGTGATATACCTCAATAAAATTTTTAAATGAAAAAGAATAATGCCAAAGTTGTGAAACCTTAATATATACTAAGGCACCAAAAGTTTTACTCATCATTGCTTTATATATATATATAAAATTCACTTACCATTTAATTCACCATTTGAAAGTGTACAGTTCAGTGGTGTTTAGTATATTCACAAGGTTGTGCAACCATCACCACTCTCTAATCCCAAAACATTTTCATCACCCCCAAAAGAAAACTTGTACTCAGTAATGGTCACCATCCCTGCCCACTTCCCCATTAGCTCCTGGTGACAGTCTGTCTATCTCTATTACTTTGCCTATTCAGGAAATTTAATATAAATGGAATCAAAATATGTGGTCTTTTGTGTCTGAGTATTTTCACTTAGTATAATGTTTTCAAGGCTTATCCATGTTGTAGCATGCATCAGTACTTCATTCCTTTTTATGGTTGAGTAATATTTTGTTGTATGCATATACCACATTTCATTTATCTATTTAATCGGTTAGTAGACATTTGGGTTTTTCTTCTTTTTAGCTATTATGTATAATGCTGCTATGAACAATCATGAGCAAGTTTCTGTTAACATATGTATTCATTTCTCTTGGTTAAATACCTAGGAGTGAAATTGCCAGGCCATGGGGTAACACTACGTTTAACATTTTGAGGAACCACCAAACTGTTTTCCAAAGTGGTGCACCACTTTAAATTCTCACTAGCAATGTGGAAGGGGTCCAATTTCTCTGCATCCTTGCTGTGATAGCTAATTTCAGGTGTCAATTTGGCTAGCTTACGGTGTCTAGTTGTTTGGTCAAGCAAGCACTGACCTGATTATTACTGTGAGGATATTTCCTATATGGATCTAAATCATTAGTCAGTTGATTGCATCTATGGCTGATTACATGTACAATCAACACAGGAGATTGCCTTTAGCAATTAAAGGAGTCTCCTCAACCAATCAATTGAAGGCTTTAAAGGGAGAACTGAGGATTTCAGCAGTCAAAAAGAAATCCTCAATTCTCACCAGCTTCTTCTGGGAAATTTGTCACCTTCATCAAATTTCCAACTTGCACCCTGCCCTATAGAATATGGCCTTCCCAGTCCCCATCATCGCATGAGCCAATTCCTTATAATAAGCCTTTTAATATACGTATCCTCTCAGTTCTGTTTCTCTGGAGAACTCTAATATACTTGCCAACACTTGATATTGTCTGTCTTTTTTATTATAGCCATCCTGGTGGGTGTGGAATAGTATTTCATTCTGGTCTGCAATGGTTTACTTTTGAACAATCAAAGCAAATGTCAGTACAAAGGAAAAGGTAAATAAATAGTATTATTAAGAAAATAGTTTTGGGACTTCCGGGAAGATGGTGGATTAGTTAGACACGGGAATCTCTTCTCCAGAAAAATAGCTAGAGGATAGGCTGAAACAGCCCTGAAAAAGACCTTCTAGGGTTTAGGACAGCAGGTGAAGGCTGCACACCACCCAGAGGAGGAAGGGACAAAAGAGGGAAATGGTGACAAAGAACAGTGAGTTGAAACCAGTGGCACCTGCTGCTGCCGGCACCCTTCCCCACACTAAAGACTCTTCAGAATTCTCAGCCCTCTGGGTCTGTGACTACAGACAAAGGGGCCTCCAGGGAGCTACCTACTCAGGAAAAGGAAGAGAGAAGGACACAGCCTAAGGCTGACTCAGCTTCTGACCCACAAATTTGGTCTATTGTGCCCCACGAACCCTTCCAGGCCACGTGAGACCACACAGTGGTTTGCTCTGGGAGCCGGCGAATGACTGGAGAAATCCAACTCTACAAATCTCCCTCTCTTCTGGCCGAGACTAATTGCTGAGGACATCCCAGGAAAGGGGAGAGACAGGGGTACAACCTAAGCTGACTAAGCTTTTTTTTTTTTTTTTTTTTTAATAAAGATTTATTTATTTATTTATTCATTTATCTCCCCCCCTGCTGCTTGTGCTCGCTGGGTCAGCCAACCACACCGTGCGGGCGGGCCTGCCCTCACCAGGAGGTCCCGGGAACCGAACCAGGGGCCTCCCATATGGTAAACGGGAGCCCTACTGATTGAGCCACAGCCGCTTCCCCTGACTAAGCTTTTGACTCACAAATTTGTTCTGCTGTGTCCCAAGAGCCCTTCCAGGCCAGGTGGGACTGCACCATTGTTTGCCTTGGAGCCTGCAAGGGCCTGTAAATATACAATCTTCCCAATCTCCTCCTCTACTAACAGGGACTGATTGTTGAGGACTCAGAGAGGAGTAGAAATATTTCCTAGCCGAGAAAAGGGAGAGGGCTGCCAGAGAAGGCTGGAGAACTGTCTCAGAGAAAATTTGAATTACAAGGTTCCTCGTCTCCAGACCAGAAGCTCTATCACATTGATCCAGTCTGTGTTGCAACAAATACACTCCGACCAGGCATTGAACTGAGAGCTTCCAAAGAGCACCATCTCCTGAAAGAATAAGGAAGTGCACACAAGAAAATTAAAAATAAGTAGGAGAGGCTTTTTCTGGCCTCTATAGCCTCCCTGCCCAAGGCCAAGGAAGTGACTCTACAACCAATTAATGGGTGCAGAGTCCAGTTTTGACTGGCAGGACAATCCTAACAATCCAGGTTGAGCCAAAAATCAAAGAGCAGTGGTAACACAGCCTCCCACCACTAAATCCCTACAAAAGACAAAGAGCTTGAACATCTGAATAAACTACATCCTAATCAGATGCCTAAACACCAGCAAAAACTTAGGAGCCATACTAAGAAAATAGAAGACATGGCCCAAGAAAACGAATACAGCAAAGTCCCAGAAGATATGCAGAATTTGAGAGAACTAATCAGTGAGATGAGCACAAATTTCCAAAATCAAATTAATAACTTGAAAGACAATATAGTTAAAGAGATAAAGGACATCAAGAAGACATTGAGTGAATGCAAAGAAGAGTTTGAAATCCTGAACAGAAAAGTAACAGAGCTCATGGGAATGAAAGAAAATAGGTGAGATCAAAAATACATTTGAGGCATACAACAGCAGACTCGAAGTGGTAAAAGAAAGAATAAGTGATACCAGAGACAGAACAGCTAAAATTGAAGAGGGAAAAGAACAGAGAGAGAAAAGAATGGAAAAATTTGAGCAGGGGCTCAAAGAGTTGAATGACAACACAAAATGCAACAACATACGTGTCATGGGAGTTCCAGAAGGAGAAGAGAAGGGAAAAGGGGCAGAAAGAGTACTTGAGGAAATAATAGCTGAAAATTTCCCAGCTCTTATGAAAGAAATGAATTTACATGTCCAAGAAGCACACCATACCCCAATCAGAATAAATCCAAATAGACCTACTCCAAGATACATATACTCAGAATGTCAAATGTCAAAGATAAAGAGAAAATTCTCAGAGCAGCAAAAGAAAAGCAACGATCACATATAAGGGACATCCAGTAAGACTTAGTGCAGACTTCTCTTCAGAAACCATGGAGGTGAGAAGACAGTGGTATGATACAGTTCTGAAACTGAAAGAGAAAAACTGCCAGCTGAGAATTCTTTATCCAGCAAAACTGTCCTTCAAATATGAAGGTGTGTATAAAATATTCATAAACAAACAGAAACTAAGAGAGTTTGCAATAAAGAACCCACCATTGCTAGAAATAGTAAAGGAATCCTTAGAACCTGAAAAAAAAAGTCAGGAGAGAGAGGCTTGGAGGACAGTATAGAAGAAAGAATAGCAGAAAGGATAAACAAAAGAGTAAAAAAACAGACAAAAACAAGATGATATAAGAAAACCAAAGTATAAAATAGAGGAAGTAATATCATTGAATGTGAATGGATTAAACTCCCCAATCAGAAGATACAGGCTGACAGAATGGATTAAAAAACATGAGCCATCCATATGCTGCTTACAAGAAACTCACCTTAGACCCAGGGATACAAACCAGCTGAAAGTGAAAGGTTGGAAAAAGATACTCCACATGAATAATAACCAAAAAAGAGTAGGGGCAGCTATACTAATATCAGACAAAACAGACTTTATATGCAAAAAAGTTATAAGAGATACAAAAGGCCATTATATATTAATAAAGGGATGAACCACCAGGAAGATATAACAGTCATAAATATCTACACACCTAACCAGGGTGCTCCAAATATATGAGACAAACTCTAGCAAAACTGAAGGGAGAAATAGACATTTCTACAATTCTACAATAATCATTGGAGACTTCAACACCCCACTCACATCATTAGATAGAACACCTACACAGAAGATCAACAAGAAAACAGAGAACTTGAACAATATGATAAACAAGTTGGACCTAACAGACATGTAGTGCATCCAAACTCAGCGGGTTATACATTCTTCTCAAGTGCCCATGAATCTTTCTCCAGGATAGACCACATGTTAGGGCACAATGCAGCTCTCAATCGATGGGTCAAAGAAGAAATTGCAAGTGAAATCAGTAAATACATTGAGACAAATAAAAAGGAGAGCACAACATATCAAAACTTATGGCATAAAGCGAAGGCAGTCTTGAGAGGGAAATTTATAGCCCTAAATGCCTATATTAAAAAACAAGAAAGAGCTAAACTCAGAGATTTAACTGAACAACTTGAGAAACTAGAAAAAGAACAGCAAACCAATCCTAAAGCAAGCAGAAGGAAAGAAATAATAAAGATTAGAGCAGAAATAAATGAAAATGAGAACAGAAAAACAACAGAGAAGATCAACAAAACCAAAAGTTGATTCTTTGAGAAGATCCATAAAATTGACAAACTCCTAGCTAGACTAACAAAGGAAAAAAGAGAGAAGATGCAAATAAATACAATCAGAAATGAAAGTGGGGGGACCCCACAGAAATAAAAAGAATCATAAGAGGACATTATGAGAAACTATATGCCAACAAACTAGACAACATAGATGAAATGGACAAATTCCTAGAAACACACAACCAACCTACAGTGACGCTACAAGAAATACAAGAACTTAGCAAACCAATCACATTTAAGGAGATTGAATCTGTCATCAAAAATCTCCCAGCAAAAAAAAAAAAAAAAGCCCAGGACCAGATGGCTTCCTAGGTGAATTCTACCAAGCATTTAGAAAAGAATTAACACCAATCGTGTTCAAACTCTTCCAAAAAAATTGAAGAGGAGGGAAAATTACCCAACACATTTTATGAAGCCAACATCATCCTTTATCTACCAAAGCCAGATAAAGATTCTACAAGAAAAGAAAATTACAAGCCAATCTCTCTAATGAGCATGGATGCAAAAATTACCAACAAAATACTTGCAAATTGAATCCAACAGCATATCAAAAGACATATACATCATGACCAGGTAGGAATTATTCCTGGTATGCAACACTGGTTCAACATAAAATCAATCAATGTAATACACCACATTAACAAATTGAAGGAAAAAATACACATGATCATCTCAATTGATGCAGAAAAGGCATTCAACAAAATCCAGCATCCTTTTTTTGATAAAAAACACTTGAAAAGATAGGAATAGAAGGAAAATTCCTCAATATGATAAAAGGCATATATGAAAAACATACAGCCAACATCATACTCAATGGGGAAAGGTTGAAAGCTTTCCCTCTAAGATTGGGAAAAAGATAAGGATGCCCACTGTCACCATTGTTAATCAATATTATTCTAGAAGTTCTAAATAGGGCAATTCGACAAGAAAAAAAAATCAAAGGCATCCAAATAGGATAAGAGGAAGTAAAACTCTCACTGTTTGTGGGTGACATGATCCTGTACTTAGAAAATCCTGAAATATCCATGACAAAGCTCCTTGAGCTAATAAATGAGCTCAGCAGAGTGGCAGGATACAAGTTCAACACGCAAAAATCAGTAATGTTTTTGTACACTAGTACCAAACAACCTGAAAGGAAATCAGGGGAAAAATTCCATTTTCAATAGCAACAAAAAGACTCAAATACCTAGGAATTAATTTAACCAAAGAAGTACAAGACCTATATGCAGAAATCTACAAAACAATGCTAAAAGAAATTTTAAAAGACCTAAACAAATGGAAAGACATTCCATGTTCATGGATTGGAGGAATAAATATCGTGAAGATGTCAATCTTACCCAAATTGATTTATAGATTCAATGCAATACCAATCAAAATCCCAACAGCTTACTTTACAGAATTAGAGAAGGCAATTACCAAATTCATCTGGAAAGGTAAGTGCACCTGAATAGCCAAAAGCATTCTGAAAAAGAAGAGTGACGTGGGAGGAATTTCACTGCCTGACCTTGAAACATATTACAAAGCTACAGTGGTCAAAACAGCATGGTACTGACATGAAGATAGACACATCAATCAGTGAGTAGAACTGAGAACCCAGAAATAAACCCTGGTCTTTGACAAACCTATGAAGTCCATGTTAATGGGACAAACAGTCTCTTCAACAAATAGTGTTGGGAGAACTGGATATCCATAAGCACAAGAATGAAAGAGGACCCCTATCTTACCCCCTATACAAGAATCAACTCAAAATGGATCAAAGATCTAAATGTAAAAGCCAGGACCATAAATCTACTAGAAGAAAATGGAGGGAAACATCTTCAAGACCTTGTAGTAGGTGGTGGTTTCTTGGACCTTATACCCAAAGCATGTGCAACAAAAGAAAAAATCGATAAATGGGACCTCCTCAAAATTAAACACTTTTGCACCTCACAGGACTTTGTCAGAAGGGTGAAAAGGCAGCCAACTCAATGGGAAAAAATATTTGGAAATCACATATCTGATAAGGGATTAATACCCAGGATGTATAAAGAGATGTTACAACTCAACAATAAAAAGATAAACAACCCAATTAAAAAATGGGCCAAAGGATTGAATAGACATTTCTCCGAAGAAGAAATACAAATGGCAAAAAAACACATGAAGAAATGCTCAACATTACTAATGATTAGGGAAATGCAAATCTAGGAAACTACAATAAGATATCATTTCACAGCTATCAGAATGGCCACTATTAAAAAGACAGAGAACTACATGTGTTGGAGAGGATGTGGAGAGATAGGAACATTTATTCACTGTTGGTTGGAATGCAGAATGGTATAGCCACTGTGGAGGACTGTTTTGCAGTTCCTAAAGAAGTTGAATATAGACTTGCCACGTGACCCGGCAATACCATTACTGGGTATATACCCAGAAGAACTGAGAGCAGTGACACGAACAGACATCTGTACACCGATGGCCATAACAACATTATTCACCATTGCCAAAAGTTGGAAACAACTTAGGTGTTCATCAACAGATGAATGGATAAACACACTGTGATCTATTCACACAATGGTATATTATGCAGCTGTAAGAAGAAATGAAATCGTAAAGCATATGACAACATCGATGAACCTGGAAGACATTATGTTGAGTAAAGCAAGCCAGACACAAAAGGACAAATACTGTATGAATGCATTACTATGAACTAAATATATTGTGAATCATATTGTTTGATCCAAAAAAGAATTTATATGTATCCAGTACATTTAATTGAAAAATGTATATATTTATTCATCAGTGTTTACTTTTTAGTTTTTAATTGTTTATATTTTCAATTATTAAATGTACAAAATAAAGTAAAAAAAATAGTGAAAAAAAAAAGAAAATAATTTTTTGACTTCATGGACTCCTAAAAATGTCTGCGGATCACATTTTGAAAATGGCTGGAGTAAGATCTTGCAACTGTCTTGGCAAGAATTGATAGTCAAGAGATTTACTGGGAGTTTAATATTTGCCAGTCACCTTGCTAAGCATTTTACATAAATTATCTCATAATCTTAATAACTGTCTTCTAAGATAGGTAATGTCATCATTCCCACTTTGCAGGTGAGAAAACTGAGTCTCAGTGAAGCCAAGCATTTTGCTTAAGGTCCCACAAATGAATGCCAGAGATAAGCTTTGAATGTAGATAGCAGTATATGCCCCCTCCCCTAGTACGGGGTTTGCCCCATTCACACTCAGCTGCTGCCTTGGGGCAGAGTCATCAAAGAAGAACAGAAGCAAAGGTCTTTGGGGCTTTTTTGATGTGTTTCTGTGATTGTTAATTTTATATTTGACATGTGAATGACATCTTAAGCTCTTCTATGATGTGGCGTCATCTACGGCTTCTAGGTCTCTTTATCATTGCTTTATTAATTTACATCCCCATTCTTATCTCCCCAACACTTCTTGCTACATCTGCTGAAAACTGTGCTTTCTAGAAGGGATGTGGGATGGGAGAGATGTTGTTTAGAGAAATGCTGACAGTCACCAGCCTGCAGCGTTCTCTCAGTCCAGAAGAGAGAAGGTACCAGAATCTACCCACTGAATAAACTGGACAGAATTTATAACCAGGTCCTGAGAGCTCTACTTTCTTTGTACCTGAGTGTACTTTAGTACATTTAAAGTCAATCATCAAAATTTCACCACTTTTGGTTAAGTTTTGCTATATATTAAAAATAAAGATGTTCCTGAGAAAATAATGTTAAACTGAAAGCTGCAATTTATACTGCAGTATAAGACTAGTTTGGATGTGGAAATGTGTAGAAGAATATAAAGAGTGGATAAAAATGTCTGTCTTATATTTTGTACCTTTTATGTACCAGGAATTGCATTAAGCTCTGGAAATGCACTGATGTAAACAAAATTGACTTAGCCCCTACCCTCGTGTAGCTTGTATTTCAGAGAGAAAGAATATCCTTAAAAATTTTTAAACAAAATTTAATTTTAATGGTGATAACTGAAAAGTTGAATATGGGATACTAAGAGTGAATAAACAGGAGATCTAACCTATTTTGGATTGTGTAAGGGTCATGGAAATGCTCAACTCAGATCTCCTGGATAGGGAACACAGTTGACTGGCAGCCCAGCTGCTGTACATCTGGATCTACCACCACGTTTGGGTTGAGGCCATGCATCTTCTAAGCTGCAACCAGCCAATGATTGAGCAGTTGGGAATACTAGTCCAGCCCATTCCTACAACATGCAGGACTCTTTTATGGGCAGTTCTTCCTTGGGGACTCCCCACTGGTCTGGTCAAAACTTTCTTAGAACAGCATTGCAGCTCAGGAGTTCTTTTCTACCCAAGTCTTCCTTCTTTCTCTCCTTTCATAGATGTCAGACCTGCATTGAAGTCTGAGGCTCCCACTGCCTACTCCTGGTTCCTCCCTTTTATCCTCCACGGGAGTTTCCCTCAATAAATCTCTAATCCTGTGCGGGCCTGACCTAACACAGAAGGGTCAGGGAAACTTTCTCTGAGAGAGTGCCGTTCAAGCTAAGACCTAAAGGAGCAGGAGTTGGTGAAAATTTGAGGGAAGATGTAGAACAGTCCTGAGTTAGACAGGAGCTTGACATATTGCCTGGCACATGGTTGGTGCTCAATAAACACTTTTTGAACGAATGGTATACTAAGTGCTTTTTATGTTTGCTGTGTAATTATTCCTCATAAATTTTGCATAAGGGATTCTATCATTATCCTTTCTTTATAAATTACTAAATTGAGGATCAGAGCTATAAAATAACTTGCCCAAGATCAGATAGTATAAAAAATACAGTTAGGGTACAAACTTAAGTTTGCTTGTTTCTAAGCCTATTTTTAACTGCTTAACTACTAAGTTATACTGGCTTCTTTCAGAAGAATTGAAAATAGGCTATGAAAAGAAGATGTATATAATATAATTGACTCATAACTTTTTAATTCATAATCACAAAGGCCACTGCCTTTTCTAAAAACAGTGTAAGACAGATCCTGAATAAACTGGGTAATGTATCAAAAGTCATAAGGTAACTAGATAGTGTATTTCATTAATGGGATCTATCTCATAAGTTTCGATACTAGAGAAGCAAAGGGTTGAAAAAAAAATCCTAGAAAGTTCCTCTTCTTTAAGTCATGTCCCATGGAGATACACAGATATCTTTCAAATTAGGAAGGAGTGACTGAAACCAGATGTATATCTCCGAGGTGAGAATAGATTTGTATGGATAGACTTAGATGATTACAGTATTAAAACTCTCCAAACTTGTCAACTTTTCACTATTTAATGTGATCCTTTTCATTTCATGGGTACACTTTCAAAGTGCATTCTTCCATGTGCAATTTGAGAATGTTAACTGGCTATTGAGTTTTGCTCCTCATTTTAAATATAAGTAAACAATGGATGTATTAAAGATAAAAAATGAAATAAATAAGAATGTACTAAATCATTTTAAGTATATCAGCATGCAATTTTAACACTGAAATTGTCTAAGAATTGACAACACACACAGAAGGTAATTGCAAATTCTGCATGAATACACTATGAATATAGTTCTCTATTCATTCACCTAGATATAGCTCTGGAAAATTTCAAGTTGAAATTAATACCATTGATTCTCCAAGAATTACTATAATAAAATATACGTTTGAGTAGCAATCTGCCCAAAATGATAAATGGCTAATTGGATAATTTTTAAAAACAGAATTTATTACTTTCTATGATTATAAAAGTAATGAAGGTATATATATATATATATATATATAAATAACATTTTTGTAAGCAAATACACATATATGCATATATATTTATATATCATTTTGCAAATGTTTGTATGTATTGTGAGAATTTTGATTTTTACCCACAATAAAAATAAATTAAAAAAAAAAAAAAGTAATGAAGGCTTATTAGAGAAAATTTAGAAAATACAGAAGTATTAAGAAGGAAATAAAAATTAAAATTCACAGGATACAATATAAAGTCTGTGGGTCTGAATTGCCTTTTAAAAGGTTAATTTTATAAGAATTAAATGCAAATCGATGTCTCAATTTGCCTTTTTTGTCATCAGCAAATATTTGTTTGATACATATGATTCAATATGACCAGACTGAATAGCATAGTCCTTAACTTTTATTCCTTTGAAAATGGTAAAGAACCATACAATATAAGATGATATTGAAAGGGGTTCAAAATAAAAGATAAATCCTGCCAAAAGAAGAGTAATTTACTAGTCAATGAGGACATAAAGAACCTTTCTTAGTGGTAGGTTCCAAATAACTGGATAGAATAACTGCAATTAAATGAATCATTTAGAAAAAAAAAAATTTTTTTTTTTTTTCATTGAACTATGTATTAGTCAGGGTCCTCTAGGGAAACAGAACCAACAGGAGAAAGTTTTGATGAATTCCTCAGAAGAAGCTGGTTAGCTGAACTAAAGAGAAATTATTCTTTGCTGAAATCCTCATTTCTCACTTTAAGGCCTTCAACTGGTTGGATGAGACTTCTCTTGTTGCTGAAGGCAATATTCTTTGTTGATTGTGGATATAATCAGCCATAGATGCAATCAACTGTCTAATGATTTAGATCCATATAGGAAATATCCTCACAGTATCTATCAGGTCAATGCTTGCTTGACCAAACAACTAGACACTATAATCTAGCCAAGTTGACACATGAACTTAACCATTACAAACCAATAGTCAATTTTTAGATTAGTATTTGATTTTTCTAAGCTGAGCCCTGAAATTATATCGATGTAAACTTTTCAAGGTTATGTAAAGGTTAATAAATTCTAGAGAAATGAAATAGAATCAAGTCAATATCACAAACAGTTCTTTACAAAATTGATGATAAGGATATGATTCACATTAACTCTCCTTGATCTTGTTTCTTTCCTTCCTGGAAAGGTTTTCATTCATTCATTCAGTCAGTCAGTCAATCAATCAATATTTATTGAGCATCTACTCTTTATCAGATTCTATTCTAGGCAGATAGTTATGAGAAGAATGCCACCATTTTGGGGATCAGGTGGCAGTAATGTAAGCCCAAATAGAGGAGAAAAGAAGCCCAAAGTTCAATACTAAACAAGCACTTATGTGAGCAAGGTTAATCGTCAACGAGAGCTAGAAAAATGTTACCAGGGAACATAGTTTCATTCAAAAGAGCTGGAAGAAAAGTGGATTTATTTTACAGAAAGGTAATTCTCATAGGTATCAGAAGTTATTGATTCAGTTTCTAAATCTTTCCATTTGTATTCTTCCTAACTCTCTTCCCTTACAATTTCTTCTTAAGGAAGCTCTTCTCAGAGAATTTTTCAGGGTGATACTAACCAGATGGCTTTTTCTAATCTTCTCCAGAAAAATGCAAAGTAGGGTTTGAAACTAACACTGCCACCTACAAGTAAGTACTTTGAAAAGAAAAAAAAAAAAACCCTGAAATACCAATCATCTGAGTAGATGTCCAAGCTGCCAGAAATCTAAGAATAGGGCTTTGAAGTGGGGCTTGTAGTTTATAGAAAATAGAAATATGATTAAAATAAGAGAGGAAAAATAACTTCAAAATCTTGCCATCATTCAAAAACAAAAAGTCTTTTGCCTATGTATTCTATCTCCAGATTAGCTATACATTGACCACGGATGGCATTCTAATTATGATATCCTTGGGCAGGTTATTTAACACCTCCATATCTCACTTTCCTTATCTGCATGGGAATAATAATAACCACCTCTTTGTTGCAAGGATTAAATTCTTAGTGTCTATTAAGAATGGTTGAACTTCAATTTAGATACTATTTCATCTTTTTCTGAGTATTATCATGTTTAGCCTTTACCACTACTAATAGCCAGGACTCCTTCCCTCCCACTGCCACCTACCCCAAAAGGAATTTACCAGCCCCTTTGTTTTTAGATGAAACTGAGAATGCATAGAATCACTTAGTAATAACTGTTTTCTGATTCACCCTCCAATGTGTACCTGCACACCTTACTTGCTATCATAAGTTTGTTTGGTTTGGTTTGTTCTTTTTTTGAGATACCGGGGCTGGAAATTGAACTGGGATCTTATATGTGGGAAGCCAGCAATCAACCACTGAGCCACATTCGCTCCCCTATCATAAAGTTTTTAGAATTTGAGTTTAAACAGTTACAGAATTCATCAGGTGGTTCCAAATTCCAAACACATGACAAGAGGTAGAAACTTGATATTAAAATTACTTATTAACATTAGAGACCAGAAGAATGAAAAATGAGTTTAGATGAGTTTTATACTCCAGGCAACAACTTGATGTTTTGGGGAGGTGAAGGATGGAACTTAGAGATAGAGAAGAGAAGGAATGCCTGAATACATCAAATTGGGCCAGTGCATTGCCTAGTTTGGTACCACTCTGATGAATAATGATTATTCTTCATCAAATCAATCTGAATACCATCCAGTGCTTTATTCAGCATCTGGAAAGTAGATTTAAAGTGATAAGAAGTGTGTAACGCAAAGAAGTGATTTAAAAAAATACCTTCAAACTGAGGTTAAAGTTGAACTCAGACTGCGCAGTGATGAAAACAAAGGCAACTACTAATCACAACAATGTGGTTGAATATCACAAGCATAATGTAAAGCAAAAGAAGCAAGTCAAAAGGATACACTCAGCATGATTCCATTTATATAAAACTCAAAGTAGTCAAAACTAAACTGTATTGTTTTGGGTTTTTTTTAAAGATTTTATTTATTTATTCATTTATCCCCCCCCTTGCTGCTTGTGCTCTCTGGGTCAGCCAACCATGCCGTGCGGGCGGACCTGCCCTCACCAGGAGGCCCCGGGAACCGAACCTGGGGCCTCCCATATGGTAAACGGGAGCCCTACTGATTGAGCCACAGCCGCTTCCCTAAACTGTATTGTTTAAGAATGTATCCATAGCAGATAAAAATTATAAATAAAAGTGGTTTATTTGTCTAAAAAAAAAAAAAAAAAGTTGAACTCAGAAATGAAATCTGTAGAATGACATCCCTGTCAAAATTAGGCTAATACCAAGTACTGGTAAGAATGTGGAAAAATGGGAACCCTTAAATACTTCTTGTAGGAGTATAAATTGTTTAAAACCACTTTGAAAAACACTGTCATTTCTAATAAAGTTGAATTTGTTCATACCTTGCAAATCAGCAGGTCTACTCCTAGGTTTATACCCTAAGGAAATGTGTTCCATGAGACATATACAATTTTGTTAATGCCAGCATTGTTTGAAATAGCAAAATAACTGGTGACTCTAGTATCCACTGACAATAACTGAATGAATAAATTATGGTTTACTCATAAAATGGGATATAACACAGCAGTGAAAATTATAGCTACATATATCAATATGGATGAATGTCATAAATATGTATGTTGCGACAAAAAGAAAAGTAAGTTGCAGAGTTAAAAGCACTATTTGATTCCTTTTATATAATGTTCAAAAGCATACAAAACTAAACAATTTGATGTTTAGGGGTACATCCATATATTATAAAACTATAAATAAAAATAAGGGAATGGAAAATAAAAAATAAGGGAGTGATAAATACAAAACTCAGGGGAGTAGACACCTATGAAAAAAAGGGAGAAAAGGAGAGGGATGAGATAGTGGAAGAACATAGTATGATAGTATTCTATTTCTTAAGCTGGGTGGTGGATACCTGGGTGTTCATTTGTTATTATTATTACTATATATGCCTTTTATATATGTTATAGTTAATGATAAAATGAAATTTTTAAAAGTAAGAAATTACACATCCTAAGAGATTTTTAGTTAACCTATGATTTAAAAGTTTTACAAACATCCAAAATTCACTCCAAGTGTTGGAACATAACCTCAGGCATGACTGGATTGGATTATTATGAATATAATCAATTTTACAGTTGATCCTTGGTAACAATTTGTCATTCTTCTGTGGCAAAAACTTGATTTCTGTATACTTAAATTCTGAAATTTTGCAGTATTTCCAGCTGTGGTGGCTAAAACTGTATGTACCCCAAAAACATGTTCTTAAAGTTAATCTGTTCCCATGGGTGCAGACCCATTGTAAGTAGGGTCTTTTGATAAGGCTACTTCAGTTAAGGTGGGTCTTCATTCAGGATTGGTTTTAATCCTCTTACTGGAGTCCTTTATAAATGGAATGAGTAGAGAGATGGGGGGGGGCAAGGAAGCAAGAAACTGCAATCAGTGAAACTTGGAAGAGAAGGGAGAGACTAGCAGATGCTGCCATGTGCTATGTGACAGAGGAGCCAGGGGGTGCTGGCAGCTGGTCTTTGGGAAGAAAGCATCATCTTGATGATGCCTTTATTTGGATATTTTCATGGCCTCAAAACTGTAAGCTTGTAAGCTAATAAATTCTCATTGTTAAAACCAACACATTTCATGGTATCTGCTTTGAGCAGCCTAGGAAACTAAAACACCAGCTGCTTGATTACCAATAGATGAGGGATACTACTGAGATAATTTTTTGAATTGTTCTTTCTTTGTGGAAATGGTTTCCACAAGAATGACAATTTTTAGTGCTGGTGATGGAACTATAGAAAAAGAGAAACAGCCTAATTAAGTAGTGGTTCCTAACTAGAAGTTTTATACAAAAAAAAGAATATGCTATGATAAAATTTATAATCTGAAGATTTCTGAAAGTGCCAAGATATGTACCCCAAGAATGAAGAAAGAATGGATTTTAGAAAGGAGAGTTTCTAAATGGCTGTGCTAAGAAGCAATAAATCTCTTGACACACCAACTCAAACATTCAGTGCTTCATCAAGATCCCCATCTCAGAAATGTATATTTTAGGACATTGGGCTTAATGACATTAGCCAAAGAACTCTCATTGTTATGATTCCTATACCCTGAGCAACCTTCTGGTTCTAATTCTGTTTCCCATATTGCTTGCCCACAAGAGAGGATAAATAGACTGACCAGCACTGTGCTGAGTATTTTCCCTTTTTCTGCACATACACTCTCTACCCTTCTCACCCTGATTTCTGCTCTGAGAGGCTGAACTTTTTGGATTCTATCATATGCACTCCCTTGCCCCATTGGTCTCCCCCTTTGAGTTGGGCTAATGGGCCTCAGCAGAAGATCAGAGGAAGGCAAAAAAAAGTGGGAGGTGGGGGAGCGGGAATTCATTCCCCAGGTTTCTCCGTATGGTGCTGTTGTGGGCTGGCTGTGTCTCAAATAGCCTTCTTCACATAGCCCTCTCTGTCGCTGGGTTCCAGTAATTGCTCCTTCCCCCTCACTTCTTCAGGCCTTCAGTCCTTCAAAAATCTGGTCCTGTGACCCTGCTTTGACTCCCAAAATGTAGAGAAGGGTAAACATGTACAGTCCATCCCCAGAAAGAACAGTCCTCTAATTAACCAATAGAGCACAGAGTCCAGAGGATGGTGCAAAACATTTCTTTACTTTTTCCTCCATACAGAGACAGCATCAAGTGGGTGCCAGGTTCCCTTTTCACTCTACTCTGCTTCTCTCTTTCCTTTTTTCCCCTCCTCTGCCCTATCCCCTGCATCCTCTCCATTCAATCAGTGCCTTTTATGGTCAAGTCCCTGGGGATTCTTTTCCCTAGCACAGTCCCAAGCGTAATTGTGAGCCTTCTGATCCTCCAGTTGAATTGGCCAAGGCCTTCAGAGTCTTGAGAGTGAAGGGCTCACAAAACAAACAAACACATTTTAAAAACAAGATTCATTCTTGTAAATACTGCTTTCCTCTCATATCTCTAAGATATACTATTCTGCTAAAAGACTTCCCCACCTTTTGTGAGAAAAAGAATGTGGGGAGAGGGATGTGAAGTGCTGAGAGAACAGGAAAGATGAGGAAAAGAATGGAGTGGCCGCTGGAGGTATAAGTCTATATCCAGGGAGGAAAGGAGAGAGGAGGAAAGCATTTCAGGAAGTAGAAACAGTATATAGGATGGCTCGAAATATGGGAAGGTGGACCATTTGTGAAACTCAGATAAGGCCTGTGTAACAGGAGCTTTGTTAGCAAGGGCAAGAGTAGTATATGAGATCAAGCTGTGAATAAGATAAAGCTGAGCATTTTTGGTCATGTTAAGAAGGTTGAACTTTATCCTAAGTAAAGAGTTAAGGGAATATTATCAAAGTTTGATAGGGAGCAGTTGAAAGGCTCGACCAAGTATCTGTTGTGTATCACTCTGTTTCTTGACCTTCTTGCATTTAACATTTGTTTTTAATTACTTCAATGATACATGAACATATTCTTAGTAGAAAAATGTTGAGCACCAGCTTCCCACATACGAGGTCCGGGGTTCAATCCTGGGCCCCAGTACCTCAAAAAAAAAAAAAAAAAAAAAAAGTATGTGCAAGGATATTCATTATAACATTATTCATAGTAGTGAAAACTTGGAGACTACCTAAATATCCAACCACAGGAGATTATTTAAATAAATTATGATATATCTATACAACAGGGTACTAAGCAGCCATCTAAAACAATGAGGCACACACATCCACACAGAGTAACATGGAAGAATAGCTAAAATTAATTTCTTGTTGAATGAAAAGAGCAAGTTTCAGAACGATATATATAGTTGTAATTCATTTCTAAAATAAGGAAAATAACCCTACCAGTTAATATGTCTATACATTTAAAAAGGTCTGGGAAAACACACAATGAACTGTTAACAATGATAACTCTTGGCTAGAGACAATTGAAAGGGGAGCATGGATTCCAACTTATATTGTTTACATTTTTATAATGGATATATGTTATTTCTATACTCAGTTTAAAGTTGAATTATTAACAATTTTTGAAAAGTTATGCTGCCTCTCAAATATTCATTGAACCCTTGTTACATGTGTGCTTAGCACTCTGATAGGGGTTAAAGAACTCTTTAGGAAGTTTTCTTTAGGAACCAAGCATCTTGTTAGAGAGAAAAGCAGAACTTAATACAAGACAGCTATAATCAACTGCTGTGGGAATGACCAATAAGAGTACCAGTCAGGTGACTTTAAGGAAGAGACACAGATCACATTCACTGCTGGAGGGAGAATTACTGGGGAAACTGTACAGTGATATTTTGAAAAAGGCACTCAGGAAGACCTGGGTTCAAGTCTTGTCTCTACCACTTTTTATCTGTGGCTCTCAGTAAGTCACTGCAATCC
The DNA here is from genome assembly GCA_026826555.1 of Tolypeutes matacus. Taxonomy (NCBI): domain Eukaryota; kingdom Metazoa; phylum Chordata; class Mammalia; order Cingulata; family Chlamyphoridae; genus Tolypeutes; species Tolypeutes matacus. The sequence goes on from JAKSZT010053785.1 coordinate 5,063,931, forward strand.
CTGAGATTCTGTTTCTTCATCTGTAACAGATGGAAAAATTTCAGTATGCTTTGTAAGATTGCTGTGAAAATCAAATGACAAACTAAAGCATCATGGTTGATTCGTATTAGGTTTCAGTTCAGTTTTAGTAGGCTAGGTGTATTTCCTGAGCCTCTTCATATTCTGCTAAATCTCAATAGATGACACATATTTTTAGTGGTTGGCTGAAATGTTCTGCCTTTGACTGTATAATGGGGAACCAAGTAAAAGAATATTATTGAAATTAAATAAACCAATGCATTATATGCGTATAAGTCAATTTCTTTGGATGAACTAAGGATCCCAGATTTGATCAGCCTCAGAAAAACATAAAAGTAATACTTAATAACCTTCAAAATTAATACAAAGAAAGTGTCTGCTCTAGAATCCTGTAAGGTCATAGGCAGAAAAGTCTACAAGACCTTTATAACCAAAACATTCAATTATAATTCACCTTCAACTGGTTAAGAAAGTACGTGTGCCACCTTTCTTGTTATCAAAAAAGTCTGAGCTTGAATTCCCATTTTACCACTGTGAGATAAAATGAAGGTAATAAAAATACCTATAGTATTTTAAGGCTCCTTTGAGGTACTCTATGTGAAGGAGCCCATTGAAATCCTTGCAAATTGTGATGCTCAGTAGATGTAATTGAAGTTAAGGGAGAAAACGCTTGTGGAAATGACATTTCAAGGAAGAAAGAGCTCTGAGGCCTTGAACCAAGAATCATCACCTCTATGAACCACCATTTTACTCACCTGCAAAAATGAAAGGATTGATAAGGAGTATTTTTATGGGGTGATGAAAAAGGTTTTAAACTAGAGAGAGCTGGTGGTTGCACAATATTGTGAATACACTAAATATCACTGAATTGTACACTTTAAAATGGTTAATTGTATGTTATGCAAATTTCACCTCAATGAGAAGAGAAGGGATTAAATTTAAATAATCTTTAAGGTCCCTTTCACTCAGCCAATAGTAATAAGGAAGCACTTCTAGGTGTCAGGCACTGTTATAATTGCTTTATATTTATTGATTTATTTAATCTTTGCAGCAAACCTATAAGGTAGGCACTACTATTATCCCTGTTTCATAGATGAAAAGACTGAGGGACAGAGAGGTTAGGTGACTTGCCCAGTGTCACAGAGCCAGTGAGGGTCAGAGCCAAGGTTTGGATCTCGATGGTCTGACTCCAAAGTTCATGCTCTTAACTTCATTCTGTGAATCTCTGTCATCTTCAAACATTGAGTCCTTTGGTTTTTGTTAATATTTAAAGGAGATGTTCCCCATAATGGTTTCCTTCTACTTTTCTTATTTTAAAAGTTGATTCATTTATAAATTTACTTGGAGGTGTTTTGGGGGTGTTTTTTGTTTTTTTTTTTTTTTTTTTTGAGAAAAATTTTAAATGCAGAGAAAGAATTGTATTAGTGGCATAACAAGTTACCCCAAATTTTCACAGCATTAAACAACAATAATTTATTATCTGACATAATTTCTGTGAGTCAGGAATCTGATAGTGGCTCAGCTGTGTAGTTCTGGAGCAGGTTCCTTCATGAGGTTGTAGTAAAGTTGTCGGCCAGGGCTGGAGTCATCTGAAGGGGCTGCTTCCGCGCTCACTCACACAGGTGGCCGTTGGTAGGAGATTTCAGTTCCTCACCACATGGGCCTTTCCATAAGCTGTTCTTACAACATGGCAGCTGGCTTCTGGGTGAGCATCCCAACAGAGGGAGAGAGAGTATGTGTGAGAGAGAAAAAGAGAACTCAAGACAGAAGCAGCAGTCTTTTTATAATCTTATCTTGGAAGTGATATTCCATCCTTTTGCCATATTCTATTTTCTAGAAGGAAGTCATCAAGTCCAGCCCAAATTTAAGGGGAAAGAAATTAGGCCCCATCTCAGGAGGGGAGGAGTATCAAAGAATTTGTGGACATATCTTTAAAACTACAAGTATAAAGAAGAATATAACAAATAGTGCTCCAAATTGGCAGTTATTAATACTTTATCATATTTTTCTCAAAAGCATTTTCAAGAAAAGAAATCAAACATTAGAAATAAAATCCTCTTGGTTCCCATGACTAGGCCCAATCTCTTTCTTGCTTTACAGGGGCAACAGCTATCAAATTGTAGGGTGTATCTTTCCAGTCTTATAAAATTCTTTTATACACATATAGTGAAACAATGCGTAGTATACATAGTGAAAACAATGTATAGTATTATTTTGTGGGTTTTTAAATTTTTTCATGAATGCTATCTTATATATTCTGCACTTTGTTTTTTTCACTAGTTTTTTGAGATTTATGCACGTTGATATATTTAGTTCTAGTTCAAATATTCCATTGTATAAGTAGACCACATTTAGTTCATCCATTGACGGAGACTATTTCCTAAATTGTAAGTCACTATTATAACTAATGCTGCAACAAATAGATTTATTCATGTTTCCTTGTACACCTGTGCAAGAGTTTCTCTAGAGCAGAGTTTCTCACTCTTATTTTGACCCCTACCCACAAAGAGAAATTTCTCATTGTGACCAGGCCACATCTCAATGTGACCCATTGTTTCTTGAAAAATGTTGTTTCTATGAAAAATGACCTCTGATATTACCTATTACCTATTTTAAATTGCTAGTTGAGATCCACTAGGATGATTTCTGGATCCATTATTGGGCTTCCAACCTGCAGTCTGAAAACCAATCTAAGTTCTATATCTAGCCATAGAGTTGTTGGTCACAGGTTATAACAATTTAAACTTTAAAATATATTGCAAACTTGCTCTTCATGGTAGTCACACCAATTTACATTCCCCACAGTAGCGTATGAGTTCCTTTTTGTCCACATTGACACCCATACGCGATACCATCAGATTTTTCATTTTTACCAATCTCATTATTGGGTCTCATTTAAGGGTTGGATGAAGGCAGACCCATATCAATATATTATTTCTTTTGTGGGGGAGGCATGGGTATGATGGGAGAATTCTTTCTCCTATGCTTGTCCTCATGGTTACTCTATGTCATCACCAAGTACCCTGGAAAATGCAGTAATTAAAGGTAGAAAGGGAAAACTCGGGCATCCTTCAGAGGAATCACTTGGGAACAGAATCATCTGCCATGACTCCCTCTGGTCTTCCAAGGAAGCTACTTCAATCCATTTCCCATTTTCCTCCATTCCTCTACCCTACCAGGGCTCATTCCGAGTAAGCAGCCACTTAACTCTCCTACTTCACAAGAACATGAGACCAAGAGATGAAAATGGCCGTTTCCTATCCTTCTTCTATAATCTAACCTATATCTGCTTCCGTTCTCTCTCTTTCCATTCTATCAGGTTGTAAACTGAGTCCTACCCAGGGTGAATTCTATCCCCTCCCTTCCGCTGAGGGTTCTTGCTTCATAAATGATTCCCTCTTTTGCCTCTATTTTTTAACCTCTTCTCTCTACCTCATCCTTCCCTTCAGTGTTTGAGCATGTTGAAGTCTCTTCTTCCTGAATAAGGTCTGTCCTTTAATCCTTATTTCTCTCTGTCTGACTTTTACTCATCCTCAGGCCCAATCATCACTTCCTCAAAGAGACCTTTCCTTTCATAATAACACCTATCCTTTTCCATCATAGCATTTACCTAAATATGTAATTATATATTAATTGTGGGTCTGCCTCCCCTACTCACAGCCATAGTAGCCTTATCCCTCTAGCACCTAACACAGAATAGGCACTCAGTACATATTTGTTAATTAAATAAGTGATTTCTAGCTTACAGCCTCACTCTTTTACTCTCCACTCCTGCTTGAAAGTTAAAATCAGAATTAAAAGCCTGTCACACTCCTCCCCTGCTTGAAAAATGCTGTTGATGTCTCAGCCTGCAGAGTAAAGTCCACTCTCCTTGGCACAGCATAAAATGGTTCTGTGAAAACAACTCCCTTCCCCTCACAAAACAAAAATGAATTCTACTTCTAATAGAGGAAGTAGAAGAAGGAAAACTCACATCAGCAAATACTATTATTAGCTGACAGCACTGGTAAAAGAAGTGGTAGAGGAAGAGTTTAGAATCCATAGATAAAGATTAAGTAATTATTTAAGGATTTCATTCATGTGTTTTTCTCATGTTCTTTTTCTTCCTATTTTTTCAGTGGAAAGAGACACTAACATTTTATTGAGCACTTACTATAAGCCAGGCATTAGGCTAAATGCTTTATTTTATTCCATTTAGTTTAATTCTCTTTAAAATCATCCCTATGTATTACCTCCCCTTCCAAAACTAAAATTATTTGAGGCCCAAAATATCAAATGCACCAAGGAAAATGAAATATTCTGATGATTTCCACACATGAGAAAGGGCAAAATGTTTGTATAGTATATGTGCTTTTGATTAGTTTAAATTAGGCCATGGGTCATCTCTGGCATGTGTGACACTCTTATTCTGCCTCCCTTCCACATAAACTCCCCTCTCTTTTCTGTTTCTCTCTCACTTCTCTCTTGTTCTTCTATCCCTCTTTGCTTGCTCCTCTTTCCCTCACTCTTACTCAATTTGATTATTTTCTTTATCTTCTCTTTTCCCTCCACTTATGTGCTGAGGCCCAAAAGCCTCATTGTTGCCTTTCAGGTTGAAAAAGTTTACTGACCCATTGTCTAAGCTGAAGTGAAAGCAAACAGAAAAGAAAGACTTCTTTTCATTCCACTGGGCTGGAAATGCAACAAAGTGTAATGATGGTGCAGTATGATGTATGACCCAAAGAGATAAAATCCTACATACTACATGGCTTTTAGCTCTTAATATGCAAGGGAGTGTTCCCCACTGAGCCTCTTTGTGAAGTTTACTGATAATACTGAGATTCTCAGGTTTCCACTTTGAAAAGAAATTTTCTTTAGGATGGCCTGTAACAGAGAAGATGGTTAGCATTTTATCAGAACATGAGAAGTTGTTTGGGGAAGTTTCCCTAAGGCTTGAAATGTGAGAATGGGAGCAAAAGAAAGAAGCAGTCCTTTAAAAGCAAGAGAAACTAATAACGGAAGTCTTCAAAAAGATGAGGCTGGTGAACCTGAAATTGTGCCCATTCATTAGGTCCATAGAATGCAAAGGCTTTGAAAAACCAAAACTAGGTTTCTAATCCAGGAGGTTTTATAATGTGTTAAACAGTTTAACTCAAAGCTGGCTCAACAGGTGCCCTCCATTTTTAAATTTTCTGATTCTCTGCTTTCGGGCAAATGAGAGAAAACCACAGGGATAAATCATTCCTACGGTTCAATTTCAAGAAAAGAGATTCACTTATTTGCCAGACTTTTCAAGTGTTTTCTGAATACCAGACTCAATATTTAAACAAACCAAATCTTGAAGCTCAGGCAGATGCTATAAATCATCAAAGTCGCTCCCCGCGGCCCCCCCCCCCCCCCAATAAACAGGCATTAAAAGAAAATTAGTGTTGAAGAACAGAGTTAGTGGGTAAGTGGTTTATAGCTTATAAGTTGAAGATCTGACAACATTTTATCAGAGAACTTTGCTGACTGGTAAAAAGCAGTGAATCGCTGCTAAACATTGAGAGATGGTTACGAATGTCTACGAGGGCAGGCATTGTTCCCTGGAAGTAGAGGCAGTGTTTGAAAGCTACACAGTAGATCATAGGGGCAAATGGATTTGTGTCTCATTTCCCTTGATAAAAAGCATTTAGATTCCTGCCAAGAACAGCATCCTCCTTCTCGTCAACAGATCCCCCACCACCTTGAATTAATCACAGATATTATTGGTTCGTTACATCTTGGTGCCATTTTGATGCTTATGATAGTATAATGATACATGCAAAGCTACAATAGCTTAAAGGATTTTAAGGCTATACTTTGGAAATGAGAAACCTTGAATCACCCAATTGATTCAGAAAATGAGTTCCCTGATTTAATGCAGAGTCATTGGTAGGAAAAAAGCGTCTCAAGGGGCTTAAATCTCAAAGGAATGCTTAGCTCACAGCTATCCTTTTACGAAGAAAATAGTAATGGTAGTCATAAGAAAGCTTTGCAAATTGGCATTCCAAAATGAAGCTGGGGTTTCTTATTGGTTAAATGCCTGTAACTGGCTGGTTGATTGAGCTGGACTCAGGAGCAAAAAAAGGGCAACTTTATTCTTTCTCAACACTGCTCTTTCAAACTTCCTCTGTCCAGTTCTTCTTCTCCATCCATCCTTGAATGAAATCTTTGGCAGAGATCCTAGCTTTTCTCTCCATGTTCAGGTATTAAAAAGTCCAGTACCATTTAATATCAAAACTTTATTCTGTCATTTGATTCAAAATTTCTCTTTACCTCCACCCCCTCTCCCACCCCTATCCTCAGACCTGAATTGAAAGCCTACTCAGGGGAAAGGTCATAGTGTGTGCGGGAGGGATGTTCCTCTTTCTTTCTAACTCCACTTCCTTCTACACTTCCTAGTTGCTATTTCTGGCTATTCTGAAGTCCAATTGAGGGGGGAGGAAGATTAGAGAAAAAGGGCAGTATTTTGTTCCAGTACGATTTTCTGAGTTCCCACTACTGAGAACCTCCTCCCTCCAGTTTGCTTTCATAGAAAATGATTTCAGGTTGACTGCTGCTCTCCCCACTGCCTGCCACCCCAACTAACTCACCTCAGTTTGAAGCTTTAGATGGCCCACCACTGTTGGAGTTACCTCACCCCTTAGATAGACCATTTTGATGGAGTTCCTTTTAAGATGACCAAAATCCAGCTCTTTTTTATGGGATACACATGCAGCCCACAGGAATCCTGCACCTTTGCCCCACATATCCTTATTCCCAATTCTATTGACACTGTCACCACAGGTCCTTTACCAAGCCTCTTCCCACTTAGATGTTTTCATACACATGCCAGGTACTAATTCCAAGTCCTTCCAATTCTAGGGCACACTCAAGCTCTGCAAGTGGTTCTCTGACACTCCACCATCTTTCTTGAGATGTGAGTGTGAAGTACTGCCTACTCTGTGGAAGAGAGGGCAGGGACACAAAACATCTGCTAGATTCTCCCACCCGACAAGGCAACAGGTATAAGATGACTCACTCTGTGAAGAACTTAGCTTGATTGAGTCCCAGATTGATGTGAAACACCAGATCCATGACAGAACAACCAGGATTTCCAAAAAGGCCTGTGGTCAACCCTTTAGGTCCAGTCTTTAGGTCCAGGTATGACCCAGGGTTCCCAGAGCCCCTCTGATTCTCATCCCTCACCTCTAGTCATGGCTGTTAGGAATGGACCACCTTAAATTCAAATATGAACCCATTTATTTGGCTAGAATGAAAGCAACTCCAGAATCCTACTGTTCTAAACAAAAGTTAACTCTTCATATTCACCTTTTTACTGATCAGTACCATGGAAAGGAAATAGATTTTTATTCCTCATGAATCTTATGTTCATTCACTCATTCATCCAACAAATATTTATTAAGGTCTTATCAATGTGTTAAGTACCAGGGAGATACAGGTTAAAAACATAATCTCTCTGCCTTCAAGGAGTAATATTCTGATATATTACAGAGATGGCCCTATTACAAGTATTCTGTGGAATGTGAACACAAATTCCAAATAGCAAGCATTACCACTGATCAATCCTTGTTGGTCCTAATTGATAAACTGCTTATTTCTATAAGATCAGGCAGCCAGGAGTTGATCAGGTTTTTAGGCTGGAAGTTTGCACAATTTAGAAGCCTACTTTAAGAAAAAGAATACAATAATTTTTACAAAACTATATAAAACTATGTGAGTACATTCCCAGGGCCCTCCCACACAATGAGGGACCCTGAAGCTTATGTTTCATTGGCTTCATGGTAAATTTGCTACAAGACTCAGTCCATTTCTAAAGTTATTAGATCTTTAAGGAGTGTTCCTGATTGTATAATGGAAAATTTGGGCTCTAAATTCAGTCAGACAGACCTCTATTTGAATTAGCCTCTACCACTGACTTCCTGTGTATTTTGAGAAAAGTTATTTAAATTCTTTAAGTCTCAATTTCCTCTTCTTTGAAATGAAGGTAATAGTAGAACCCACCTCATACAATTGTTGCAAAGAAGAAAATACATAAGCATGTAAAAGCTTAACAGTCCATTAACAGTGGTTAATATGTGTTAGCTATTGTTAGCTATTACTGCAATGTGAAGTGTCTGAACACTTAGTCCCTGTATTTGCCTTTCAAAACTAGCAGATCCTTGGTTCCTAACAACAGAAAATTCCAGGGAGCATCTATAAGGAAATATCATATATATATTTTTAATGAACCCCCAAGTCTGGTAACTTGGAAAATTTCCTGGTGAAAATGGGCAACTGGACCCCTGACTCTCCCACCTGAGGGCCCTCTCCCTGTGGAGCACCCACTATCCTGGGTGGTTGAGAAAGAGCAAGCTGCTTTTCAAACATGCCGAGACCCGATCGGGCTGTGAGAAAATAACTGACTAAAATCTAGGGGATAGTAAAAGGAACAAAACAAACAACCCATAGCCAAGAGAGAGTCTGCTTTCTCACAGATACTGCCCCATTCCACCTGAGGCCTTGGGAAAAGAAATTTTGCTTGGATTCCTCCTAGCTTCCAATCTTCTTCTACATGGTCAACACCATAGACAAGTACCTGCCACCAAGGTGTGCAATCCCAGACACAGAGCTAATATACAGATATGCACAAAGATATCACATCTAGGAAGGCACCATTCATATTGTAGACATTATAGAGTTCTATATTTATCAGAATAATTTTCTGGCAAATGGCAGTTAATTGCCTTATTCTAACATACTTAGTACATTATGACAATTTTGCAAGAGATGGAAGCAAAATGTCTAGAGTAAGATTTGAGGAAGTGGTGCCTTTTCTCAATTTGCACATATGTATAATATGGGCCATGGGGACTCTGCCTGGACATGTGGAATTTTCAATGTTTAAATCAAGAGAAAGAGAGATCCAGTCCCCTTGCCCATTACCCCACACCTAGAGCCTGCCCTCTCAGTTTCCATTTCCCATCTGAGGACCTACCAGGAATTGACACACAGAATTGCCCTACCCTTCAGCCTTGACTTTGCTTTTGCAGAGTTTACAATATAACTAGATATTCACATAACACAGTAATCTATAACAATAAACACATATGGTAAAAAGGAATCATTTCTTTATAAAGTTTCTAAAATACTTGCACACATACAGTTGTGATTTATTTTAAGGCTATGTTCGTTTCAGCAAAATGGCTAATGTTCTTTTTGACAGACTCTGCTTTTTTAATATCATTCCTAAAACAGAAGGAAAAAATTACCAAGTTATTTTCAGTGTAAGGCATACCAGATATGATGTCCTGTTTCCTGAATCATCAATAAAAAGAAGTTTGGCTTTTCAAATTGTTGGCCCAATATAAATATAGCTATAGTCAACAAGGTACAATTCATATCTGGCCATATTTAACCTTCCCATCCTTAGTACAAGTTTATTTCCTCAAACATGGTCCTTACTACTATATTTTGTATTTTGTTTAATTTTCAAGGTGTTCTGAGATACATGTTAAAATCAAACTTTATTTCTAAGTGAAAAAGAAAATTTCTTAAGCTAGACACAAAAGGACACGTATTATATGATTTCTTATTAATATGAACTAAATATAATGAACCAAGTCATAAAGTTAATAGCTAGAAGATTGGTCATCAGAAGATAGAATGAGGATAAATGATGGGGAGCTGAGGCTTAGTTTGTGCAGAATTTGATTGTAAATGTTTGGAAATGCGTAGAGGTGATGACAGCACATTAGAGTGAATGTAATTAGCAATGCCAATATGGGAGTATGATTGTGATTGAAGGGGAAAGTTTATGTCACTAGAAGGAAAGCTAAAGGATGAATCATGGGACTGTGCAGCATAGTGAACCCTGTTGCAGACAATGAGTGTGGTTAATAGTACGAATATAAGCATGTTCTTTCATAAGTCGGAACAAATGGGCATTGATATTGCAGGATGTTAATAATGGGGTGGAATTTATACAAAGGTACACCTAAAGCAGACTATGGACTGTAGTGAATAGTGATATATTAATATTTTTTAATCAATGGTTAAAAAGAGCGAGAACTATGCTAAATGACAGAAACCAGACTCAAAGTACTGCATATTGTTTGACTCCACTTACATAAACTGTAAATATGGATAGATTTGTAGAGATGGAATCAGATTAGTGGATATGTATGGCAGAGGAGAGGTAGAGGGCTTGAGAGGTGACTTATGGGTAGGGGGTTTTTCTTTTTGGAATAATGAAAATACTCTAATATTGATTGCAGTGATGAATACACAACTCTGTGATTATACCAAAACCCATTAAATGTACCCCTTAGATGGGGGATTCTTAATAAGGGGTCCATGAGCTTGAATAGAAATTTAAAAAAAACATTATTCTTGTGGGATGTGTTGGTGCAGGTGTGATATATTTATTAAATAATACACAGTACAGTGTGGACTTAGTAAGGGGTCTGTGGTTTTCACCTGACTGGCAAAGGTTAAGAACCCCTGCTTTAGATGGATATTACGGTTTGTGAATATATCTCAATATATTGCTTTTTTAAAAAAGAAAGAAAACAGTTTCTAAAATGTGTTTCTTTGTAACTCCAATACAAAATTTCCAAGTTAATTCAGAAAATATTCACTTTTCTAAATGCTTAAAATTTCTTATTGTGATTCCTACACAAGAATGTGTGTATATATATGCAGTTTAAAGAATAAAGAACAGCTGTGTGCCCACCATCCCTCTTAAGAAATCAAACATTACTAGTAACTTAGAAGTTTTCTTTGTACCTCTCCCTGATGCCAGCCCCCTCCTTGCTCACCCCACAGGTAATATGTTGAAACTTTGTTCATCATTCCTTGCTTCTCTTAATTGCTTTATCATATGTGTGTCCCTAAGCAATAAATTATCTAATTTTGCCTGTTTATGTAAATGGAATCATACACGTATAGTCTTGCTTGATTTGCATTTTTCTTCAACATGTTTTTGAGAGTCATCAACCATTGATATATGCAGCTGTAATTTATTCAGTTTTGCTACTTTGTAGTATGAATATGTACTCATGTATATGAGTATGAGTATACCGCAATTCAGTACTGCTGATTGATATTTAGATTGTTTCCATTTTTTGTCTCTTTATGAACAATGTTGCTGTGAACATTTTTATTCACATCTCCTTGTGTACATATGCACAGTTTCTTCTAGCGTATAACCTCAGAAGTGGAGAGTTTTTGTATTCATCAGAAGAATTAGATTAAGAAATCAAAGCAGTGCTAAACCACAGGGTTTGTAAAACACATATTTGATGATGATGATTTCCTTGTGTTTAATGATACAATAGTAAAAGCTCATGCTTGGCTCACTCGTTCTGGCTTGAAAACATTACTTCATATAGCCAGCCCACAAGAAGAAATTCCAACACTAGTCTCCAGGTTTTTGCACGTAGAAGACAAAAGATGAAAGGATGGGAAATTTGATGAAGTGGTTTCTACCAAGTGGTAGGAAGTGTTCGCTAAGGGATATTATAGCAGGAAGAACTGAAGCCTGACAAATATGGGAAGAATATATATTGGACTGGAGCAAGAAAGCTTGACCTCTAAGTCTGCCTCTATTTATAGATGGCTGTGTGGTTTTGGGAAAATTGGGCAATGCCACTGAATATCAGTTTCCAAGTCCATAAAATATGAAATTTGTATTCAATGACCTTTGGAGTCACTTCCAACTCAATAATTCTGATTCAGTGATTGCAGATTTGAAAATGAAAGTTTTGCCCGCCCCCTAGTGGTTTCCTCTGGCCTTGCAATTAGAGAAGACAGCTAAAAATGGTGGTTATTGCCCCTCAAAAATGTCCTTGTGTAATACATTTTAAATATTATATTTCTAGAAGGAATGAGAATTAGAAAAAAAAAACGTTTTATGATGACACTACAATTTTTAAAATCACACACGTAAATGGAAAGTTATTTTTCTTATTGACAAGAATTAATATTTGCTTATAACAATTAATGCCTTTGAGCTATACATTTGTAATTTTTACATTTACTTTTCTGTATGCATGTTACATTTCAATAGTAGGTGAGGGAAAAAAGGTTCAGGGCTCCTGCCCCCGTATTGAGGGAAAAAAAAATATCAATGAATGCATCTCTTTTATCTAAATTAATGCCAATAGTAATTATCTATGTAGGTTTAAAAAAAAAAAAAAAAAAAAAAAAAAAAAACTAGAGAATTTACAAAGATTAAACAAAATAACTTACATAGTATTCAGTTCATAGTAGGTGTTCAGTGTGGGTTAAATGAATGTCAATCTGAAAAAAAATTTTTTTCAGTTGGAGTCAGTCAAGATCTAATGGATTGGAAGTAAAAGAGAATGGCGTTGATCTACTTTGTTAATCTCTTGGGAACAGATTTAACCATTTAAAGACTGAGTTTTTTATTTGCAAAGAGGGAATAAACATTTCTGATGCTTGTTTAAATGACAGGAACATCATAAAGATTAATGAGTTGAATGTTGGTAAAAAATAGCATGTTCCCTCGAAGAGCAGTATTATGTAAAGACTCAGTTCAGTATCCTCAGAAAATGGCTACGAGAGCACTATGTGCCATTTTTGAAATAGAAATAAGAAAAATAACCCTGCTCACAAAACTATAAAATGTCATTTTTCTTCAGAGAGAGGAAAATAAGAAAAATGAAGACTCTTAACTTTGAATTTAAACACAAAATCAATATATAAGAGAAAAAGACTCAGGTTCTAAGTTCTGAATGTTTTTGTTCTTTCAGCATTTTAAGAATTAAATGAAAAGTAAGTTTAATTATGTAAAGTACTTTGACAGAAGCTTATACTCTTTTATATTGTTCCTTTTTCAACAGTAGAGCTACCTTGAGAAATTTTTTCTGTCTTCTAATCTGCTCAACTGATTTTCATAGAGACAGCCCAGTTGAAGGAAAGAGAAGGTCATTTAAGTCAGAGAAACTAAGTTTTAGGCTTGACTCTACCTCTCAAAATATGAATGACCTTGGGCAAGCCACTTCAGCTCTCTGAAGCTTATTCTCCTTCTCTACAAAATAGGAGTTTTGATAATATTAGTAGCTCAAACCTATCAATCTTGCATTTATCAGTTATAAAGTCTTGATTATTTTATTTCAAAATTTTCATACCCAACTCTTCCTCTATATTCCCACCTCTTCTGCCCTAGATTCCTCTAGAACATTGCCATTTGCCATTTGCCATTGCCCCCTATCCACTGCCACCAGGATGAAATTTCTCATGTGTAAATGTAATCATGTCTTCCTAGTGCTCAGTATTCTTAATGGTTTCTAATCACCTACAGAATTAAATCTAAATTATTTCACCATCTAGCCCTACCTACCTGCTCAGCTTCATCTTCTGCTGGTCCTCTTTTTGCATTTCACAGACTCATAATTTCATGATTGTGGGCTTTTCCTGCCTTTGTGTATTTGCACATTTATTTCTCCAGGCTGGAATATCCTCCTCCCACTCAGCTTCTCAAGTATAATATTTTCTGCAGAATCTCATTTATTGTCCGTAAAAATCCTACTCCCTCTTCAAATTTAAAATATCTTCCTTTCACATGTTTCCCTTCCACTTTGTTCAGATCTTCTTTATAATTCTTTCTTGTCCTTGCTGTGTCCCTTTTAGACTGTCGACTCCTAAGGAGATTTGATCATGTCTTTTCATACTGCTGTTCCTATGCCCAGCACAATGCCTGTACCCAATAAACACTTAACAGTGTTTGTTGTTGCATGAAGGAATATTTTCTAGTATTCTAACCCCTGGACTGGTTTCATTTTGTGTATGTTATTTTTTTATTTTCACAAATTTTTAATCATTTCTGTATTTTGGTATTAATGTTAGTGGTTATAATAACCTTATCTTGGGGCATCTAACTATATCAAATACAATAATATTGCTTAAGTCAGGGCTTTTATAATTAGAAGGAAGAAACAACTACTCAAGTTAACTCAAGGGAGCAAGAGGGAGTGGGGTTATCATGAGGATGCTGCAGGGATAGTGGGAGGATCCAAGCCCAGGAAGCCTCATGGGAAATGAGACTGGTACAGAGCAGCCTCTTGGTCTCTCATCACATCCTGACATCTTTCTATGCATATGTTCTATTACTCCTCTCTTAGCTCCACCTGCTTTCAATTTCTTGATAACGTTCATGTAAATTTTGGCTTCAATTCAATCCCTTGACATCTTTTCACCCTTTGCCCCTACCATTTCCTCTCTCATTCTCAAATTTCGAATTCACAGAGAAGACTAATTGACACAGCTCACTGCTTTGGGCCAAGCCACGTTCACTCATTCAATCATCAAATATTTATGGACTATTTCATATGTGCAGATACTTTTCTAGATGCTGGGATTAAAGCAGTGAAAGAGACTCCCTCATGGAGCTTACATTCTAATAGCCACAGTTAAGTCACTGAACTTGTACTCCCTAGACCAGATGCCACCTTCTGGTACTATCAGCTGTGGTTTGGGAGCTGACAAAAGTGAGCAGGGCAGATTCCCCAAGAGGAGGTGTGGGCAGGGCATGGACAGACTTTAAGTGCCATTTTTGCTTGAATCTTCTCTTTATTACTCATACTCCCTTATTTTAGTCTCCTTTTAACGTTATCTTCTTCACTTCATTCAAAGACACTATGAGATTTGAATGCATTCTTACGTATTCTAAATAGGTATAATCTTGAAATTAATTTGCAAAGAGTTTGCCTTAAGGAATATCTAGAGTTTGGAATGGTTTCCAATGCTGAAGAGTATATCCTAAGGCAGAATGGATAACCTTTTGCTGTTGATTTAATTGCATCAGTTCTCTTTGCAAGTACTAGATGTTATTCCTATGTATTTCTGGAGTTGGGGGAGAAAGAAATCACTTTAAAAGCCTTTAGTAACAACCCCTAATTTCCACTAAAGTCCATCTTTCTGTGTGATCCCACCTTTCTTTCTGGGCCCACTGTGTGCGTGTACATGTGTACAAAAGCCTATGTGGGCATATTATTCTGACTGTCCCTTGAAGTCTCTGTCTTTATTTCTTTGTTACTCATCTGTCTCCCCCTCCTACTTCTTGTTTTGTTCTCTCTCTGCTTCCCCAAATCCCTGAATCTGTTTGTTTACCTTAACTATGATATAAAACTGAAATCAATGTTTTCTTGCTTTCTGGGTTGGGATTGTAGATGAGTGTTCTAGGACAGGATTCCCACTTAGTACCATGCCTAAAATTCAGCTAACAGCCAAGAGGTGAGAAGTAATGACAGGGCCTGGACTCAACTGGAAGGCTTCTTACAAAAATAAATATCTGCCACCAAGTGACATCTTTTCACTTAAAATTTAATTAGCTACTAGAATGCATAATGTACTATGCAACATTAATAATGATGATGGATGTTTGTTTTATATTAGAGAGTGAACACAATATACAACAACATCAAGAAAATCAAACATCCAAGAAGCTTGCTAATTGAACTTTAGCATGACTGGAGTCAAGTACCCCCAGTAACCCTCTGCTTAAACTAATTCTGGTTTACTCAAACCTATGCAGATTAAATTTGCCATAAATCTTCTCTTAGAATCAGAACTCTGCAGAGGTGCCTGGCTCCAAAACAATGAGACTTCAAAGCAATTTTTCATAAAGAAATTCTTGCAGGCAGTTTCCACTCTACTTTTAAACCCTAAGTGCATCCATAACTGTTTGCTTACAACTTACAGAAGGAAAAACATTCCAAACCCTAAATTTTCCTTAAGACAAAATCTTTGCAAAAGCAAAAAAAAAAAAAAGACTATTTCAGCATGATCTAGACGTGAATGGAAAACCCTAGGATGAATGTCTTTGTAGTTGCTGTAGTTCAGCAATTCTACAACTATTGGCTAAATTCATTCAACTTTTCCCAGCTAAGTAATTGATTTTATACCTACACTTACCATGTATATAGCATATCATTGACTCATTTCAAACAGTATTAGTGGCATTCCAACTTTTTAAAAAACTTGTTTCTTAAAGAAACTCACTCTTAAAGCCATATCAGACATTCCTCTCTTGTTCTAAACATTTGCAATATATTAAACTAAGAAGAGACTTTTTAAACAATTCATTTGATTTTTCAACAGATAGTTATTGGGTCCTTCCTAGTGCCAGGCCGAATAAAACAGACAAAACCCCTGCCCTCATGGAGCTTACATTCAAGTGGGGGAGGGGGAAACAGTAAAATAATCATTATGTATTATGGACAAAGGTGGAGTGCTGTGGGGAAAAAAAAAATAAAGGAAAGAAGGTAGACAGGAAAGGTGTGATTGCAATTTTAAATAAAGTGGTCAGGAAGGCTGTGCCTTTTGAAATGGTTTCATATTTCCATTCTTGATTTCAGGAGCAGAGAAATGTCAGTTCATACACCCCTTCTACTATAAAAAGTTGAAATACTATTGATCAATTCCCAGACTTGAGACATTTTACAGACCCAAAGCCCCTTGAATGAGGGGAAGGCCGGGTCCCCTTGGGGAAGGATCCTGTTAAACTGCCAAAAGTTTATACTGTTGATCTTCCTCCCACCTTTCCCCAGGGAGACCTACAGCCTTTTGCCAGAGTAACTGTGCATTGGGGAAAAAGAAATGATTAGACATTTCGGGAATTATTAGAAACTGGCTCAGAAGTCACATTAATTCCAGGAGACCCAAAACGTCACTGTGGTCCACCAGTCAGAGTAGGGGCTTATGGAGGTCAGGTGATTGATGGAGTTTTAGCTCAAGTCTGTCTCACAGTGGGTCCAGTGGGTCCCCGGACCCATTCTGTGGTTATTTCCCCAGTTCTAGAATGCATAATTGGAATAGACATACTCAGTAACTGGCAAAATCCCTACATTGGATCCCTGACTTATGGAGTGAGGGCTATTATGGTTGGAAAGGCCAAGTGGAAGCCTCTAGAACTGCCCCTGCCTAGCAAAATAGTAAATCAAAGGCAATACTGGATTCCTGGAGGTATTGCAGAGATTAGTGCCACCATCAAGGATTTGAAGGATCCAGGGGTGGTGATTCCCACCACATCCCCATTCAACTCTCCTATTTGGCCTGTGCAGAAAACAGATGGATCTTGGAGGATGACAGTAGATTATCATAAACTTAACCAGGTGGTGACTCCAATTGCAGCTGCTGTCCCAGATGTTGTATCATTGCTTGAGTAAATCAATACTTCCCCTGGTACCTGGTATGCAGCTGTTGATCTGGCAAATGCTTTTTTCTCAATTGCCATTAGTAAGGACCACCAGAAACAGTTTGCTTTCAGCTGGCAAGGCCAGCAGTATACTTTCACTGTCCTGCCTCAGGGATATATCAACTCTCCAGCTCTATGTCATAATATTGTCTGCAGGGACCTTGATCGTCTCTCCCTCCCACGAGACATCATACTGGTCCCTTGTATTGACGATATCATGTTGATAGGACCTACTGAGCAACAAGTAGCAAAGACTCTAGATTTATTGGTAAGGCATTTGCATGAGAGAGGATGGGAGATAAATCCAACAAAAATACAGGGTCCTTCCACCTCAGTGAAATTTCTAGGTGTCCAGTGGTGTGGGGCCTGTCGAGATATCCCTTCTAAAGTAAAGGATAAGCTGTTGCACCTGGCCCCTTCTCCAACCGAAAAAGAGGCACAATGCTTAGTTGGCCTCTTTGGATTTTGGAGACAACACATTCCTCATTTGGGTGTGTTACTGCGGCCCATTTACCTAGTGACTAGAAAAGCTGCTAGTTTTGATTGGGGACTGGAACAAGAGGAAGCCCTGTGACAGGTCCAGGCTGCTGTGCAAGCTGCAGTACCACTTGGACCATATGATTCAGCAGATCCAATGGTGCTGGAAGTTTCAGTGGCAAATAGAGATGCTGTCTGGAGCCTTTGGCAGGCCCCTATAGGGGAATCACAACGCAGACCCTTAGGATTTTGGAGCAAAGACTTGCCATCCTCTGCAGATAACTACTCCACTTTTGTGAAGCAGCTTTTGGCTTGCTATTGGGCCTTAGTAGAGACTGAACACTTAACCATGGGCCGTCAAGTTACCATGAGACCTGAGTTGCCTATCATGAGCTGGGTATTGTCTGACCCACCAAACCATAAAGTTGGGCATGCACAGCAACACCCCATAATAAAGTGGAAGTGGTATACATAAGATAGGGCTCGAGCAGGTCCTGAAGGCACAAGTAAATTACATGAGGAAGTAGCCCAAATGCCCATGGTCACCACCCCTGCCATGTTACCTTCTCTTCCCCAGCCCACAGCTTTGGCCTCTTGGGGAGTCCCTTACAATCAGTTGACTGAGGATGAGAAAACTAGGGCCTGATTTACAGATGGTTCTGCACGATATGCAGGTACCACCCAAAAGTGGACAGCTGTAGCACTGCAGCCCTTTTCTGGGACATTCTTGAAGGATAGCGGTGAGGGCAAATCCTCCCAGTGGGCAGAGCTTCGAGCAGTGCATCTAGTTGTTCATTTTGCTTGGAAGAAGAAATGGCCAGAGGTGCGTCTGTACACTGATTCATGGGCTGTTGCCAATGGTTTGGCTGGATGGTCAGGGACTTGGAAGGAACATGATTGGAAAATTGGTGACAAGGAGTTCTGGGGAAGAGCTATGTGGATAGATCTTTCTGAGTGGGCAAAAAACATGAACATATTTGTGTCCCAATGAATGCTCACCAGAGGGTGACTTCAGCAGAGGAAGAGTTTAATAATCAAGTGGATAAGAAGACCCGCTCTGTGGCTAATGCTCAGCCTCTTTCCCCAGCCACTCCTGTCATTGCCCAATGGGCTCATGAACAAAGTGGCCATGGAGGTAAGGATGGAGGTTATGCATGGGCTCAGCAACATGGACTTCCCCTTACCAAGGCTGACTTGGCTACAGCCACTGCTGAATGTCCCATCTGCCAGCAACAGAGACCCACACTCAGCCCCAGCAACAGAGACCCACACTCAGCCCCAGATATGGCACCATTCCTTGAGGTGACCAGCCTGCTACCTGGTGGCAGGTTGACTACATTGGGCCCCTTCTACCATGGAAGGGGCAGTGATTTGTTTTAACTGGAATAGACACATATTCTAGCTATGGGTTTGCATTTCCGGCATGCAATGCTTCTTCCAAAACTACCATTCGTGGACTTACCAAATGTCTTATCTGCCGCCATGGCATTCCACACAGCATTGCTTCTGATCAAGGAACTCATTTCACAGCAAATGATGTGCAGGAATGGGCACATGCCCATGGAATTCACTGGTCTTACCATGTTCCCCATCACCCTGAAGCAGCTAGATTAATAGAACGGTGGAATGGCCTTTTGAAGACTCAATTATGGTGCCAACTAGGTGGCAATCACTTGCAGGGCTGGGGCAATGTTCTCCAGGAGGCTGTGTATGCTCTGAATCAGCGTCCTTTCTATGGTTCTGTTTCTCCCATAGCCAGGATTCATGGGTCCAGAAATCAAGGGGTGGAAATGGGAGTGGCACCACTCACTATTACCCCTGGTGACCCACTAGGAAAATTTTTGCTTCCTGTCCCTGCAACCTTAAGCTCTGTTGGTCTACAGGTTTTAGTTCCAAAAGGAGGAGTGCTGCCACCAGGGAATATAACAATGATTCCATTGAACTGGAAGTTAAGACTGCTACCTGGCCACTTTGGGCTCCTCTTACCTGTGAATCAACAGGCAAAGAAGGGAATTACTGTGCTGGCTGGAGTGATTGATCCTGACTGTCAAGGGGAAATAGGACTACATCTACATAATGGGAGTAAAGAAGAGTTTGCCTGGCATGCAGGAGATCCTCTAGGGCGTCTCCTAGTCCTGCCATGCCCTGTGATTAAAGTCAATGGAAAATTGCAACAAACCAATTCAAGCAGGACTAGCAATGGCCCAGAATCTTCAGGAATGAAAGTTTGGGTCACCCCACCACGCAAAGAAACATGGCCACCTGAAGTGCTTGCTGAAGGTAACAGGAACATGGAATGGGTAGTGGAAGAAGGTAGTGATAAATATGAACTTCGGCCACGTGACTAGTTACAGAAACGAGGACTGTAATAGTCATGACCCCTTCTTCCATGTTTCGTTATGAGTGTGATTGTATATGTATACAAAACGAATTTCTTTGTTTTCTTCACCAACCTTTTCCCCTATCATATGAAAAGTTGTGTTAATTCCATGTCATAATATTTAAGGATGTCAAGTTTAAGAATGAATATCACCCAAGGACTTGCACCCTGTTCTGTGGGGAATTAATGCGTTTCTGGTTGTATGCAGGGGAGTTGAACATTGTTAGGTGGAAATATATATGTATGCTTGCCTGTTATTGTTTTTACTTAGAGACTAAGTATGGTTTAGGGTAATGTGTATGATTGCCGAGTTGACAAGGGGTGGACTGTGATGGTTAGGCTAATGTGTCAACTAGGCCAGATAATTGTGTGCCGGTGTTTGTTCCAGCAAGCACTGGGCTAATTGTAATACAAGAGCATTTATGGACTTCAATCACCAGTGAGTTTACTGTATGGATGGCTGATTACATCTGCATCAATCAGGGAGATTACATTATCAATGGGTGACGCTTTTATCCAATCAGTTGAATGACTTAAAAGGGGGAAGTGATTTCAACATTCAGAGAGAGTTTCCCAGCTCGTCGTTGGACAGCCAACTTCTCCCAGAAACTCATCAAGGACCTTTCATCGGACTTTCATCGGAGCCCATGGTTTGCAGCCTGCCTGTGGAACTTGGACTTGTGCATCCCCATGGTTGCGTGAGAGACTCTTTTAAAATCTCGTATTATTGACAGATATCTCTTGTTGATTCTGTTTCCCGAGAGAACCCTGACTAATACACTAGGCTAAGTTTCAATTTTACAAAAAAAAAGTTCATGAGTACAATCATCAATATTAAGGGTCTGTAGTAATGGTCTGTCTTTTGCTTGGCACTGCCCATGTACTCAGGGGATTCCTGCCACTCTATTAGATAATGCAACAGGACTCCCCAGGATGGGAATTCAATATTCTTTCAGTTATTGTGTGGGTCTCCTCCCACCAAGACAATGCCCCATGAACACTTGAACATATTCATATACCTTAGAGGCATGCCCCAGGTGCACTCCTCTGCACAATTCCTCCCATCACTGACACCCCACACCAGTGATCCTACTATAAAAAGTTGAAATAATATTTTTAATTATGTACTTTTTAACTTACATGCCTTTGATTAAATATTTTTGTGTGGATCTATATTCTACCAGAAAAAAAAAAAAATCTAAACCAGAGCTAAAGGTTTGCTGGTTGTCTGCAACTGCTTCAATTCATTAACTTTATAGCAACATTCTACTTTCTGAGTCGACTGGCAATCTTGGGCATCAGACATTTTTCAAAGCAGTTGATGATCCCATGAAAGAGACTACCCTAGAATATCTGGTACGAAAAAACTATCTGGTTTAGCCCTCTTATTTCAGTTATGTCAAAGACTAATGCAGAGAGGAAAAAAAAAGAAAAACTTGCATGCTGCTACATTTCATATACTGCAAATAACAATATCAACTAACTATAAACTGACTATAAATATTTGTAGATTAGTATATCATGTGATTTTAATGGGCTTCTACATATGAAAATGGGTTTGGATTCTCTGTTTGTATTGCTTTACCTGGCTCCTCTTGAACATCTTTTCACCAGTTACAGAGTCATATGGCATTACTTCAGCTTCTAGTCAGTCAAACCAGTGGTTCTTAATCCTGGCTGTGCACTAGAATCACCTTTTAAAAATACTGGTGGGGAGAAGCATAGAGATTGAGAGGTGATGAATTCTTTTGTTTGTCTGTTTTTTGTTTATTATTATTATTGAAATAATGAAAATGCTCTAGTAATGATTGAACTGATGAATGAACAACTATGTGATTAGGCCAAATACTATTGATTGTACACTTTGGATGGATTGTATCCTTTATTAATATGTATCAATAAAATTGATTTTGTTGAAAAAAAATATATAGATGCTTGGGCTCACTTCCAATTAAATCAGAATCTCTGACTTAATGCCCAAACATTAGTATTTTTTTTTTTTAATTTGAATTACACAAGCGATTTCAATGCATGTCCTGGGTGAACTTCTGAACTTAATCTACCAGCGACTCAGTTTTTGACTCACTCTTATTTTTCAACTACTTTCCTTCGTTCTCTTTACTTCTTGTCCCCTTGTCTGTTTCTGCCTGAGGCCTCCTAGCACAAAGGTTGTTTGGCCCTATCGGTGGCCAGCTGTGGGCTAAGTTTTCAGTCCTCTGATGCAAAACAGACAGATCTAATTACCTGGAGATTGCCCACTCATCACTTCCGCGGCTGCTTCTGTTGTTCTCTGGGGCCTTTCCACACCGTGCCAGGCTGGCTGCCCTCCACAGCTGTGCTAGGCTCAGAGCCAGCCGCCAAGGTGGCAGTCTTTGAAATGACCCTCAGAATTCCGGTGCAGTGTGTAGGATCATGGAATCTCAAAGACATTTCATCATGTGGCCCTCCACCCTTCCCACTATCACCATCACACATACTTCCCCTTACCTGTATTATATCTCCCTCGAAATACCTTTTCTTAGTCTTGAAAATTCCACATTCTTCCAGAGCATAACTCAATGGTTGCTTCCCTGAGAAGTCTTTAACTCCCTTCTATAACTCCCTAAAGGATTTTCCTCTAGACTCCAGTCAGAGGCTGGGTCTGTATTTAACATATCTCAACAAAAGTAATAGCTTCATCTTAAATGTTGAGTGATAGAATGAATAGACCCATAGAATGTAGATGGCAAATACAGCTGGCTTGCAGGCATATCTGGCCTATCGTATATTTTTGTAAAGTTTTATGGGAACACAGCCTTGCCTATTCATTTATGTATTGTTTGTGACTGCTTTAGCACTACAGGGGCAGAGCTGAGAAGTTATAACAGAGACCATCTGGCCTGCAAAGCCTAAAATATTTACTACCTGGTGCTTTGCAGAATAGGTTTGTTGATCCCTGATCTAGAAGAAACCCAAAAGATCATCTAGAGTAATGTTTCCAATAGAAATATAATACAAGCCACATAGGTAATTTTAAATTTGCTGGTAGTCACATCTTAAGAAAGAAAAAGAAACAGGTAAAAATAATTTTAGGGGGTCGGATGTGGCTCAACTGGTTGGGCGTCCGTCTCCCATATGGAGGGACCCGGGTTCGATCCCTGGGACCTCCCGGTAAAAATAAATAAATAAATAAATAAATAAATAAATAAATAAATAAATAAATAAATTTATTAAAAAAAAAATAATAATAATTTTAGTAATATATTTTATTTAAACCAATATATCTAAAATATAATCATTTCAACATGTATTTAATATAAATATTATGGAATAAGATATTTAACATTCTTTTTGTTGCACTAAGCCTTTGAAAGCCAATGGGTATTTTATACTTAGGAAACAACTCCAGTTCAAGTGCTCAATAGCCACATGTGTGGTTAGTGACTATTTTATTGAACAATGCAATTCTATATCCATCAATTTATAGAAATTGGTCCAGAGAAGTTAATGGTCTAAAGTCTAAAGTAACACAGTTAGTTAGTGGAAGAATCAGACATTCAACTTAGATCTCTTGATTCTTAGCCAAGTGCTCCTTCTACCACATCATACTGCCTTGGCTTTTGTTGTTTGTTCTTTATAAAATAATAATAAGAATTATAATAATTATTATTATTATAAACATTTTAATAATAATAATAAGACCTGATTTCTAGTTTTGCATAAGCATTAACAAGTTGTGGGACTTGGTGATATTTCTTAGTTTTTCTGGATTTTCACTTCTTTATCTCTAGAATCAAAACACTGGACTGGATGAGCTTTAAGCTCTAATGTTATATGACAATCAAACTTGTTGGTTCTTAAAGCAGAATACTCAAGAATTCTAATACTAAGAAGTTATGTGTAAATATGAATTCAAGACCATGTTGGCAGTCACCATAACAAGTGGAAAGCTTTTATAGGCCGGAATATCAGATATTCCATCCATTCAAATCTGCATTTTAGTAATCAAGACCAAGCCTGACATATTTGTGAATACCAAATCTTGTGATAAAACCATTCACTTTATTAAATCACTCCAAATCGCAGCAGAAGAATAAAAATGTAGGAGAAAGGTACAGAAATGGAGGTGAGCAGACAGCAAAAACTGATGTACTTTTTAAAAAAAGTTTGCCTTAAACTGGTTGTGCTTACTTTCAAACTCATTCTCATCTCTGAATTTTGCTTCTTTATGACAGTGTTTTCTTTTGATAAGCTTGTACATTTTTAACTGACTTTAGAATGGTTTGTTAATCTCCCATCTTTCTGGAACAAAGATATGAGATTTTAAGAGGCTTCAAGTTTACATCCTGTTTTTGAAAACTGGCCCTCCAGTACCAAGTGACTTTATAAAACAATCCTTCTGCATTTTTCCAACCAACAGAGAAGAGATGGGTTCCCTCCCAGCAGACTCATCCACCACATTTCCTGCAGAATGGATTCAACTCAGCATATTTGGAAAAATTGGCCAGAGACCAAGATGACAGCCCTGGAGGTTCCTTCCTGGGACATTTCTCAGGAAAATTCAGCCCATTAGGTGGAATAGATTTGTTTTGAACCAACCATCAGCTACAGTTGAACTAGTAAGCTATCATTTACTTTGTAATTCAGAGTATTTAAAAGAAATGTCCAAAAATAATAACCTAACATTTATATAGCACTAAGTGCCACTGACCTGAGTGTTTTACTTTTATTAACTCATTTAACCTTAACAACCCTATGAGGTAGACACTACTATAATTTTACAGATAAGGAAACTGAAGGTGAGTGAGGTTAAGTTACTTGCCCAAGATTACACAGCAAGTAAGAAGCAGAGCCTGAAATCAAACTAGGAGGTCTGGCACAAAAGTCCGCACATTTACCATTTCACTGTTCCATTCCACCTGTCCACAAATTAGAAGGTGCCTTTTTATTTTGGGTTAATTTTTTCAATGGAACTGCAAATATGTAGATTTAAAAGTTTATTTTATGTGATCAAATTTATTCACAATAATTGATTTTGATGCTAAGGCAATTCACACTCTTTAGAACTTTTAAGTTATTCTTAGTTATTTTCAAAATGAATATAGAAATATAACATTTATTTTGTGGATAAAGAATGGGAAAGATGATAGAAGGTGTACTCACTCCTACCTTCCTTGGTTTTCATGTTGAGTTCTTAGTCATCCCTCAAAACCCAACATATACATATTACTTCCTATTTGAAGCCTTCCTGGTCCTTTCTGGAAGCTTTTCCTCCTTGCTGCTACTACAGCTTGCATACATATCCATAATTGCACTCACCATATTGCACTGTAAGATTTGTGTACCTCATTTATGACCCCTACATGAGAGAAATGCCTCAAGGACAGGGCCTATATTTTATTCATTTGTGCATTTTTATAATAAAGTCAACAAAGAGCAAATGCTTATTGAATTCTATTTGGGAGAAAATGCTTAACTTAAAATGGACTTCCTTTATTTGAAATGTTTTTATTACAGCTGATCAATCAGACTTAAAAATGAGACAAGGTTGGGAAGCGGCTGTGGCTCAATCAGTAGGGCTCCCGTTTACCATATGGGAGGCCCCGGGTTCGGTTCCCGGGGCCTCCTGGTGAAGGCAAGCCCGCCCGCATGGTGTGGTTGGCTGACCCAGCGAGCACAAACAGCAAGGGGGGGATAAATGAATAAATAAAAATAAAAAATCTTTAAAAAAAAAAAAAAAAAAATGAGACAAGGTTGTAGAGGCACATAACCACTGATAACTACTCTTATAAAAGTTTTCTTATTTGAAATACTGGAGATGAAAAATATGGATTAATTAGCTGCATTTCTTCCAAAAACTGAGAAAAAAACTACAGTAAGGAATATCTGGAATCTATTCTTATAATATGAATAACTGTGACTGTCCAGTTTGATCTACCAGTTATTCTAAAATCATTTGGGGCCTTACAGTCCAGGGCCTGTTTCCCTGTAGCAGCTCCCTATTGCTGGAGAAAGAGAAAAGTGTCCCGGATCCCCTCAGGACTCTTGGTCTTTTGGGCGCGGCACAAATCAAGGTGAGGGAAGAGGGAGGAAAATCCCCTGGATCCCTGCAGGATTAATTTATTCAAAAAGGAAAAAATAGGAAAAAAATACTCAACATGCAAAAATTTTGCGAAGAAAATGAAGGAAAGCCACAGAACATGTCAAAGGCTGAGGAAGACCGCCCTTTGGAAGATGCACCACAGGAGGCAGAAGGAAATCCTCACCATTATGGAGAAGGTGTAAGCCAGGAAGTAGAGGGAAACCTTAGAGGAGAGCTAGTTCAACCTGACCAGGGATTTAAAGAGGATACTCCTGTTAGGCATTTGGACCCTGAAGAAATGATAAGGGGAGTAGATGAGTTGGAAAGGCTTAGGGAAGAGATAAGAAGAGTAAGAAACAAGTTTGTGATGATGCATTGGAAGCAAAGACATTCATGCAGCCGCCCTTATCCCGTGAGCTTTAGGCCTTGAATTATTTTTTGTCTCATTAAAATTTGGCACCTGCTTTCTTTTTGTTAACATTTTCTGATGTATTTTTTTTATTTTTTTTTTTATTTTATTTTATTTTTTTAAAGATTTTATTTACTTATTCATTTATCCTCCCCTTGCTGCTTGTGCTCGCTGGGTCAGCCAACCACACCGTGCGGGCAGGCCTGCCTTCACCAGGAGGCCCCGGGAATCGAACCCGGGGCCTCCCATATGGTAAACGGGAGCCCTACTGATTGAGCCACAGCCGTTTCCCTGATGTATCTTTGACCTACGTTTTACTTTGAATCTGGCAGTATTTTGTTTTAGGTGGTTTCTTTCTTACCAACATCTTGTTGGATTTTGTATTTTGACCCATTCTCCAAGTCTATTTTTCAATTTGGTAGTTTGATACATATGCATGGAAAGATGTTTATTCCATATTGTAAAATAAAACAGGTTACAAAACAGCATATTAAGTATCAGCTCACATATGTAGGATAAAATTCCAAACTATGTGTTTGTGTATGTATACATACATACATATATCAATAACTTGACTGCTTATTTCTGAATGGTGTGAGTTTTTGGGTTTTGTTTGTTTGTTTTTTTTCTTTTCTTATATGTATTTTCAATAAACACATTACTTGTGTCACACATACAAAGAATTAAGGATTTTTTTATAAGTCAAATAGTTTGCAACCAGCTTACAAGGGTTAATGAGGGCACTTAAACTCTTGATGAAAGAACTATAAACAAATGTAAACCTCACATTACCTCTGGATCTCTTAGCCAGAGAAATAAAACTGGCAATTATTACAGATACACTCAAAAAAAAAAAAAAAAAAAAATCATTTGGGGTCTAAGTTTTTAAGAGTTACATGAAATCGTTGTGACTTGATATTTTTAAACTATTTATTGTAACTTAAGTATTCTCACTTTTTAAAATTTGCTTTTTACATACTGTCATTTCTCATTATGATTCTATGAAAAGAATGTCATTGTGCACAATGTATAAAGAAGCAAGTATTCACACTCCAGATTTTGACTATAGAAACAAGGAGCATTGTGCAACAGCTCAAGTATACATATAGAAGTGAATATATTTATGTGACAGCTTAGATTTTCATCATTTAGATGCTGGTTGGTTGGTTTGTTTGTTTTCACAAGAGTAAAAGAAAGGTAGTTATATTACATAATCTTTGCTTAAAATTACTTGAAAACCAATATAGCTCTAATGTGTTCTGTTGCAACTCACCTTGCACTCAATACTGTCAATCAACATTTTTTTAAAGCCCCAACATTAGTGTAATTTCTGCTATTAAACATATTATTTATTTAGCCTGAATTAAAGCAAAACTTAAGCTTATGCTACTGCCTAACTGGGTTCCTGAGTTTTTTTTTTTTTGTGGAATTGCTTGGTGTTTTTCATTCTTAAATATTTTTGTTTTTAAATTTGTGGCTTGACCAACTTAAAATAAGAGTAATGGGAAATTTAAAAAGTCACCCACAATTTCACCAACGCAGATAGATTTTCATTATTCTTTTCTTTTATTCATGTCTTATGCAAAACATGATTTATTTTGCAACATAGGGTGTCATGGTTAGGCTAATGTGTCAACTCAGCCAGATAGTTGTGTCCAGGTATTAGGTCCAGCAAGCACTGGGCTAATTGTAATACAAGAGCATTTATGGACTTTGATCACCAGTGAGTTTACTGCATGGATAGCTGATTATGTTTGCATCAATCAGGGAGATTGCATCAGCAATGGGTGACACTTTTATCCAATCAGTTGAACGCCTTAAAAGCGGAAGTGATTTCAACATTCAGAGAGAATTTCCCAGCTCGTCTTTGGACAGCCAACTTCTCCCAGAAACTCATCAAGGACCTTTCATGAGACTTTCATCGGAGCCCCTGGCTTGCAGCCTGCTTGAGGAACCTAGACTTGTGTATCCCCACGGTCGCATGAGAGACTCTTATAAAATCTCATATTATTGACAGATATCTCCTGTTGATTGTGTTTCCCGAGAGAACCCTGACTAATACATAGGGGATTCCCATATACCACATTCAAAATATAGGGAATTCCCATATGCCCTGCTCCCCACACCTCCCACATTTTCCCACATTAACAACATCCTTTGTTAGTGAGGTACATTCATTGCTATTGAGGAACACATTTTGGAGCATTGCCACTAAGCGTGGTTTAAAGTTATCATTGTAGTTTACACTCTCTCCCACACAATTCTGTAGGTTATGACAAGAGTTACAATGGCCTGTATCTGTCGTTGCAATGTCATTCAGGACAATTCCTAAATCCCAAAAATGCCCCCATATTACTCCTATTTTTCCCTCTCCTTGCCCTCAGAACTTCCAATGGCCACTGCTGCCACATCAATGATATGATTTCTTCCATTGCTAGAATCACGATAAGTCTATAGCAGAATACCAGTACATTTACTTTAGTCCATACTTCATTCCCCAGTCCTGAGGATTCTGGGATGGTGTTGCCCACTCCATCTCTAACTGAGAGGGGGCTGTGATCCCATATGGCCCATGGATGGGACTCTCTTGCTTGCAGTTGTAGACTCTCTCAGTTCCTTGGTATTTTTAACGAGTTTGAGAATGAAGGAAAGAAAATAAGAAAAGGAAAAGTAATTATTCCTCTGCAAAGTGGTTGAATCTTTTAAATAACTCCCTTAGCAAACAGTCCACATTCTTAGTGGTTTGCTCCTGGCAGCAAATAGCAAAGCTAACTTGGGTCATTACCAGTACTTCTTTTTGTGCAAGTCCACATTGACCTTGTTCAACCTATATTCAAACCATTTAGTTTTGATTTCTCTCTGGGGCCTAGAGTGCATTCAACAAACATGTGGACCTTTGATTTATTGGTCACAAACAAAAGCTAAAAATCTTACAAGGGGATAAAACTCATCTTTGTTTCAGCTTGTGTTAGCAGGAAGAGTTGTTTCAGCCCCATGGAGACACTAAGCTTTATTTTGACCTTATTGCCTGGTACTTCAGAGCAGTGGGATCAATATTTTGAGGAACTTTTTTTTCAAGCCCTACAATTCCAAAGCAACCTCAGCAAGTTGAACTAAACTTTATATGGCTTTAGCACTTCAAACTTTCAATTTTTTTTCCAGTTTTTTGAAAGTCCATCTTATCTAATTATTAACATGTTTAGGTTATGTTTGAAGCATAGACCTTTTATTTATTTGTAAAATTCTTGACTTTTTTATGCTCATGAAAGTAGTATGTGCTAATTATAACACATTCAAACATTACAGAAATATTATAGAAAGTTGAACTCATGTGATAGGAAAGCCCAATGTTAATAGAGGAATAGTAGGTATTGCTCTAGAATATTTTCTCGTTTACTAGAACATATAGAGAAGCTTTTATTATTCAGTAATTGCTTGACCATTATATAGGTCTTAGACATACTAATCATATAATATATACTATTTTGCACATTTTTATCATTTAGTATTTCATGGATATCTTTCCATGTAATTATAAGTCTACTTCATTGCCTTCATTGGCTATATAGCATTCCATGATATAAATGTAGCATAATTTACTTAAATAGATCTATAGTGTGGCAGTTTGAGATTATTTTATGAATCCGCAAAAGAGAAAGATTATGTTTGTAAGATAATCTATTCCTCTGGGTATGATACCCTTTGATTGCATTAAATTTAGTTGAAGGGCCTTTGATTAGATGACCTATTAAGATTGCTGTAGGGCTTTTTATTGGACTACTTTGCTGGGACTGATATACATAGAAACACAGAGAAAGACTCAATCAGACAGAAACAAGGAGAGAGAGTACTGCCATTTCTGATCCTGCCATGTGACTGAAAGGAGAGGCTCAAACAGCTGAGGCCCCAGAGACAAATGAGCCATTTGCCTGATAGCTTACAGTTGAACTTGAGAAGCAAGTGGAATAGGCAAGACTGATAGAGGAGGCCCAAAAAGAAACAAGCCAGGAGAGAGAAGACTGCAGGATCACTTAAGTGTGAAGCCCCAAGAGGCTGGGCCCATGGAGCTGCTCAAAAGGAAAGGGTAAATTTGTAGGGGAAGGCTGAAATCTAGGCAGAGATTGGCAGTCATCTTGCTTCATGTGGCAACAGGCCAGGATCAACAGTAGCTGACTTTGGTGAGAAAGCATTTCTGATAGTGCCTTGGTTTGAACTTGTGAGAGTTAGGCTAATGTGTCAACTCAGCCAGGTAATTGTGCCAGGTGTTTGGTCAAGTGAGCACTGAGCTAATTGTAATACAAGGATATTTATGGACTTTGGTCATCAGTGAGTTTACTGCGTGGATGGCTGATTACATCTGCATCAATCAGGGAGATTGCCGTCAGCAACGGGTGATGCTTTATCCAACCAGTTGAACACCTTAAAAGGGGAAGTGATTTCAACATTCAGAGAGAATTTCCCGGCTTGTCTTTGGACAGCCTACTTCTCCCAGAAACTCATCAAGAACCTTCATTGGACTTTCATCGAAGGCCCTGGTTTGCAGCCTGTCTGTGGAACCTGGACTTGTGCATCCCCACGGTCACATGAGAGACTCTTATGAAATCTCATATTATTGACAGATATCTCCTGTTGATTCTGTTTCCCTAGAGAACCCTAACTAATACAGGACTTCTCATGGTCTTGAAACTATAAGCTTTTACCCCAAATAAATCCCCTTTATAAAAGCCAACAGATTTCTGGTACTTTGCATCAACAGCCCTTTGGCAAACTAAAACACATAGTAATAGACATAGGAGTTGTGTGCAGGTAGGTTTTGTTTGTTTTATTTTCATGTTTT
The DNA here is from genome assembly GCA_026826555.1 of Tolypeutes matacus. Classification (NCBI taxonomy): domain Eukaryota; kingdom Metazoa; phylum Chordata; class Mammalia; order Cingulata; family Chlamyphoridae; genus Tolypeutes; species Tolypeutes matacus. The sequence goes on from JAKSZT010053785.1 coordinate 5,095,313, forward strand.
GCCATAACAGTGTTGCAAGTGAATATCTTTTTAAACATATCTGTATTCACTTGGAACATAATACTTTAAAACATTTTTTAAAGTGATAGAATAATACTATTTTAACATATCTCATTCTTTGTGATCACTTTGGATCCTTGTTTCCAGCATAAAAAACTCATAATAAGTAATACTTCAAATTTTTATTCAAAACCTTTTCTTCCTAAAAAATAAGTGCATTTCCCCCAGAATTCAAGAATATTGCCCTACAAGTGACATTCCAACATGTTCTATTATGATTCATCAAATGATAGTGATAATGATTTCTTGACTATTATATAGTTCTTCAATTTACAAAGCACTTTCACATAATTATATCATTAGACTCTTGCATCAATGTGATGATGCAGGATAGGTTTATAGGGAAAATTAGTGCTAACTTGGAAATTTTTACTGCATGAGACAGTTTCATAGAGTGTAAGTCCTTTGTTCTGCTATATTAAGGAGTCAAAGCCACTGTCATAAAGAAGTGTTATATCATACAATTATCTTTAATTAAAAAATACATACATTTCACTTCATTAACTGATATTGCAGTTTTCAAGCATTTTTACATGTTTCTTTGATATCCAGAGGTTAGAGTCACCAGACTTTTATTAGTTAAGTGCTCCAGTAATTGCTACTTCTAAAAGAAGTATTTAAAAGACATTTATACAGCAGTTGTTAATCGTTCGTGAGTTTTAGTGCCACATTTCCTCATTTGGAATTGGAAGAGCAGAGTTAAGGCAGAAAAGAAAATTCCATGGAATATAGTACCAACAGGATAGCACCTGCTAAGACCTTGGAAATTCCTGTCCCCACCCATTATTATTTCTGTATCCCTATGACCTTTCCCTTTATCCAGTGCCTATGTTGGTGGACAGGGCAATAAATAAAAGCTTTTCTCATTTCCTACACTCCTGGTAGGAAGCAGTCTCCTGCACAGAGAGAGGGAATCATTGTTATGTTGCCTACTGATTTGGGAAAGGAAGCAATCTTGAATGACACTATTGTTGCCATAGCTGCAAACTTAAATGGCCTCATTAGTAGAATTGCCCCCACCCTCAATTTAGCTGAGAATGCACTTCTGAACTTCCTGACTTCTTATATCTAGTGTAACATGCACAGGACTTCAAAAATCAGTTTCCAGATCTGAAATGTTATGAAAGCCTCTCTAATCAAGTACTGTTTGTTGGTAGCAATTTCTAACCGTGATTCTGCAGAGTACCTACATTCATACTTAAAAACAAGTTATATTACTTAAAGAGAAATCACTTTGATGATACCACTTTGAAATTCTGGTGTTCTGTTCCCCTCCATCAGCACAATTACAGGAAGTTGATCTGCTGCCATTCCATCAGTCCAATATTACTTTGTACTGCTCAAAGTTTACTTGGCAGTCAAGTCAGGCTGGTTTCTTCACTGTCTTTTGTGCATTACCTAGCTCATTCCCACCTTTCTGCCTTTTCTTATATTGCTGCTCTCTCCTTCAAGTCCTTCTCTCTTTCTTGCCTATCTGAGCTCTAATGAAGTTTTGAGGGCAAATCCCCAAGTTCTGCACAAAGCCTATCCTGCTCTAGCCCCATTGTTATCTGCACTCAAACATTCTTTTTTTTTTTTTTTTTTTGAGGTACTGGGGCCAGGGATTGAACCTGGGACCTGGTACTTGGGAAGCCGGCACTCTACCACTGAGCCACATTGGCTCCCCTGAGTTGGTTTTTCAGTTTGTTTGCTTGTTTTGTTTTTAGGAGACACCGGGGACTGAACCTGGGAAGTCCCATGTGGGAAGCAGGTGCTCAAATGTTTGAGCCACATCTTCTCCCCTCTGCACATTCTGATGTCTTTCTCTTCCCAATCTGTGGTTGGACTATCAAATTTGTACATTTGACATCCAAGCTCTTAAAACAGAAACCTGTTTATTGAATTGCAATAATCCTGCTAAATACCAGAGTATAGCCTATACTTTACCCATTCTCCTATCTCTAGGGCCTTCTCTCTGAACCAAGTAGAGGGCTATACCAATGGGCAAGGTTAGGTTTTAGTGCATTTCTCTGGGCTTGTCAGAAGATTCCCATTGAAAGTAAGCGTCAGCAGCAATTCATCAGTTTCTTACTCAGGTAGTGTGTTGGATGGTGGATAGTTCCAGAATGATCAATGGCCAATGTCCTACCTTTCTTCTTGTTTAGCTAACAAATTCCCCTTTTGTACATAAGAATGACCTCTTGGCCCTCATAATATTTATACAGCAGAAACCTTTGTACACATTTCACTGACTTAGGGTATTTTAAGTGTGAGTATTCCATGATTGGTTAAAATTTCACTAATATTTTCTAGTTCATGTTTAATAATATAATTTACTAATCTAATAAATAAAAAAGTTTCCAATACAGGAAACAAACAACAACAATAAAAAACAATCAAGAAGTGTGGAATATCTGTAGGGTAGACATTTCCTATGATAATTTTATTTCATTTTACCTAAATAGTTCTATGAACTACCTAATTTAAGATGTAAAGTCCTGTGTTATATGTTAATTGATTTATAAGTATTGATCATGGACTTTCTAACTAGATTATAAACTTCTCAAGAGCAAAAATTATGCCACAAATGACTCTTGTACCTCTTGCAGCATTAGTATAACCCCGACCATACCAAGATGTTCAATGTGTATTCATTGATTGAAGTCAATGCCATCTTTAGAATGAGGTGATTAAATTCCAATTCAATGAGTTTTTGGTAAGAGATGATGAATCAGCCAGGGCCCTAGGGAAGACAAAAAATTCTTCCTTGATGGTTCAAATGAAGAAATTTTAATGAAAAGACTAGTTATAGAGATATATGCAAGGTTAAGAGAAGTGACAAAGTATGATGAAGCACCCAGTAACCAGCCCCAGAAGGAGAGCTATTTTGCCCCTAGGGCTAGAAAAATTAAAAAAACAGAAATAACAGTCAGCGGAACCCAGTTAGAGCTGGAGCTGGGGAAGAGGGCCAACCTTGCAGAAAATGTGACTGGGGACAGAGATGGGATGCCAGAGTAGGGGGCAGGAAAGAAATACCCCATTTTCCATCTTCAGATAACCTATGTGTTCCAGCTCACAGGAAGTCAGGGAGATGTAGGCATAACGTTCAGTCTTCTGAAGCACAGAGCAGGGCAGAGAAGGGTGGAGGAAAGAAGGGAGGAAATAGAGAGGACTGGGACAGGATTGGAGGTGGTAGCCAGGGGAACAGGGTAGGAGGGGGGCAGAAGGACATGAGGACAAGCAAAATAACTCACATAAAAGACTTCCATTATAAATGAGAAAAAGAAAAGGCTGAATCATTATATGTAGAATAAGAGAAGCCTAGAAACCCAAAAGTAATCTGGGAAAAATGAAGTCTAACAGCCAAATTTAGGCCCTGAAACAGTGTTAATTTTTTTCACTATATGTCTCTGAATACAATTTAAATAAAGGGAATAAATGCTCTGTTACATTCAAAGTTTCGATTATTTCAGTTTCAAGCCAGGAAATGAACATGTACATCCATCACTCATGGCAACGAATAAAATTCGTTTACGGACATAACTGCCATCACATTCAAAAGTAGAGGTCTGTATTGTTTAATGAGTGCCTCAGGCTTTTTTGGCTGTAAAGTAAAATAATAGAACAAACATGTACCTCCTATGTGAAGGAATTGTAACGGATAATACCAAAATTTTCTCTTTAAACTTAAAAGAGAAATATATTTAATTAAAAAAAAAATTAGTTTGGCAGCTATTCATGACCACTTAGGGGTTAGTGAATATTTACATAAATAGAATCACAGAACTAGAAGACATTTAAAGTCATATGTTCTATCTTCTCATTTAACAGATAAAGAAACAGGCTCCTGCTGTCACTTGCTTTCTATCAAACAGTTGGTTGTGGCAAAGCCAGACTAGAAGCAGATAGTCTGCATCTTAATCTAGTCACCTACGGTTCTAGAAATTCTTAATTTAGTTTCAATTAAATGGCAAAAGAGCCTAGGGATTAAGGGCAAAGGTTTTAGAATCAGGAAGATCTGGGTTCAAAGGCAGCTGGACTTTGTATAAATAATAAATCCCTGCTGAGTTTCCATTTCCTTTGTTATAAAGTGGGGGTGAACACAGAATTTATTTCTACCCCATTAAGGTTATTATGGTTTGACTGAGAAAATATACTTAAAGTGTTAGCACAATGCCTGCACATAATAGATGCCCAATAAATTAAAGCTATTCCATGGTAGTTACAGAAATTTTCTGGTTTTCTTTAAAAAATCAACTGATAATTTAATCACAGGTGATGCTCAAAAAGAATTTGAAAAGCACCATGCTTGGGATTGTAAACCAAGAGAAGAACCTTTAAATAAATTAGAAAAGAGGAAGTAGAGAATGAGGGAAACTACTTAACCGGGAGAGAAAGAAATGTATCAGTCCTAACAGAGTAAATGAATTCATTTTACTTTTTTTCTCCATCTTTACTATAGAAATGTTACCAAGAGTCCCACTGTTAAATTATCTTTTGATTCAGGGATTGACTGATGCTACTGGACCCAATGAAAAGGTGAAAAGCATAAAGCACTGTACAAATATAAGGTGGTATTACTCTTATGAATAAATAGTCATAGGTCTCCAGGACCGAGTTAACAAAACAGAAGGAGATGATTCAACAGAACTTGGTCTACCTTGGGTTTTAAAGAATGCCAAGGGTAAAATTGTGCAACTGTGGGCAATGTTGTATACCCTGTTACGGCAAACTTTCTAGGGACTGATGGATTGCCTATATGAATTCTATCTAAAATAAGAATTGCAGGCATAGCTGTCAAAACTTACAGATAGTGACTATCACACTATATTGGACAAACTAGTTGAATCTGCAATTAAAGGGTAGAAACACTGAAGAATGTAAAATCAATCTACTAGGGAAAAGACACCATAGATTGTAAGGGACATTCATATAGAAATATTAGTGAGCCCTTTAGGGAAATAATGATTGTTGTGCCAAAAGGAAAACTAGTGAATGAAATATACAAATGTAGAACTACCAAAAAAATCCTTATGTAGGGGAGCCAATGTGGCTCAGTGGTTGAGCACTGGCTTCCCATTTATGAATACTAGGTCCCGGGGTTCAATCCCCAGTCCTGGTACCTAAAAAACAAACAAACAAAAAACACACAAAAATCCTTATGTGCAGAGACATTTCCTACTCTTTAATAAATTTAAAGATTGGGTCATCACTGAATTTGCAGCACTTTTTTTTCTAACATGAGCTGGCTTAAAATCAGGAAAGAAAGCATATGAATCAAGAAACATGTCTTAATTTGGAGAAGCATAAACAACAGGTTCAGAGATCCCTCTGTGCTGGGACATATATATTTAAATTTGTGTAAGTAAAATGGAAGACAATACCAGATTCATAGTTTTTATTGAGTTCTTCCAGGTAGAAAATGTCAACAACAATCAGGGGAAATGATAGGAAAAATCTGAGTTTGGGTAAAGCAGCAGTTCCATTCTCTTACACGTTTATACTTCAATGCCTAGGAGACTTGACCCCCTTTTTGGATGAGGGGTCACAGGTTGCTGTTGTTAGTTAAGGGGATGCCATGGATGAGGGGAAAGCTCTGTTTAGCTGAAGCTTCTCCATTCACTTGAAACTAGGTCCTGGGTAAAGGACAGGGGTGATCCACTTTCATTCGGAATCCAAACTGTCCAAACTTTCCAGAGAAGTCTTCCTAAAGGGGTAGGGTGGGCAGAAGAACTATGAAGAGAGGCTTTCCCTAAAGTGTAAATGTTTTGTGAAGATTAAGCTAATGTACTCTTTTTTTTTTTTTTAAGATTTATTTTATTTATTTCTCCACCCCCACCCCCATTGTTTGTGCTCGCTGTCTGCTCTCTGTGTCCATTCATTGCGTGCTCTCTGTGTCTGCTCATCTTATATTAGGAGGCATCGGGAACTGAACCTGGGACCTCCCATATGGGAGAGAGGCACTCAATTGCTTGAGCGACCTCCACACCCCATCTTATTGTATCTCTCATTGTGTTTCCTCTTTGTGTCTCCTTGTTGCGTCATCTTGTTGCATCATCTTGTTGCATCAGCTCGCTGTCTTGCTATCTTCTCTAGGAGGCAATGGGAACAAACCTGGGACCTCCCATGTGGTAGCTGGTCGCCCAAATGCTTGAGCCACATCCACTTCCCCTAATGTACTCTTAAGGGCTCAGCTAACTCATAGACAAGCTTTGAGGCCTACTTTGAGATCTTCCAAGGTCTTTGATAGGTGCCATGAACCTTTGTGAAAGAAAGGTATTGTAGTGCCTTAGTAATCTTTTGTTTAAAAATCAATTTTATTGATACATATTTAATAAAGCATACAATTCATCCAAAGTGTACAATCAGTGGTATTTGGTATAATCACAGTTGTGCATTCATCACTTCAATCATTATTAGAGCATTTTCATTATTTCAATAATAATAATAATAAACAAAAAACAGACAAACAAACAAACAAGAAAATTCTTTACCTCCCAATATCTCTCTGTTTCCCCTACTGTACATAGCTACTATTTCTGGCTATTCTTCCATGATTATTTATTTATTTATTCAGCAGTTTTATTGAGACATATTCACATACCATGTGATCTATCCATATAATCAATGACTTTTAGTATAAATGACAATAAAGGACAATGTTGTCCTTTCATCGCCACAAAAAATTTTAGAACCATTTCTTACTCCACGCCACTTAGCAGTCCTTCCCCAGCCCTACATAACAACTAATCTAATTTCATCTTTATAAATTTATTTATATTTACAATTTATATAAATGGAATTATACGATATATAGAATTTTATGTCTGGTTTCTTTCACTTAGCATAATTTTTTAAATCTGATATTAACATTTTGTAGTAGTAACATACATTTCTTCAGCTTCAAAGAAAAATGGTCTTATATATGCAATTTTACCCATATTCATGTTTCACATGTGGTTTTACTATGTTATAAATGTTACATTTTTAGTAATATACATGACCTTAGACTTTCCCTTTAAACCACTTTCATACGCACATAACAGTACTGCTAGTTACAAACATTATGTTGGGTTTTAACCTTTTCTATTCATTTCCAAAGATTAACACGCATCCTTTTTACCAATTCTGCACAACTTGACCCTCAGCTTTGCATTCTCTAAACACGTTCTATTTTCTGGCAAACCATATTCAAGTTAGCAACTACATGAGATTACACAATATATTCAGTTCATAGTAGCACAATCATACAGTATTTGTCCTTTTGTGTCTGGCTTGCTTCACTCAACATAATGTCCTCCATGTTCATCCATGTTATTGTATGCTTTATGACTTCATTTCTTCTTATACCTGCATAATATTCCATTGTGTGACTACACCACAGTTTGTTTATCCATTCATCCATTGAGGCACACCTGTGATGTTAGCAACATTTGGCAATCATGAATAACGCCACAATGAACATCAGCGTGCAGATATCTATTAGTGTCACTGCTTTTAGTTCGTCTGGGTATATAGTCAGTAGTGGTATTGCAGGGTCACTTGGCAAATCTATATTCAATTTCTTTAGGAACTGCCAAACAGTCCTCCACAGTGGCTGTACCATTCTGCATTCACATCAACAGTGAATAAGTGTTCCTATCTCTCCACATCCTCTCCAACACTTGTAGTTCTCTGTCTTTTTAATAGTGGCCATTCTGATAGGTGTGAAATGATATCTCACTGTAGTTTTGATTTGCATTTCCCTAATCACTAGTGCTGCTGAGCATTTTTTCATGTGTTCTTTTGCCACCAGTATTTCTTCTTTGGACAAATGTCTATTCAAGTCTTTTGTCCATTTTTTAATTGGGTCATTTGTCTTTATTGTTGAGTTGTAATATCTCTGTATATCCTGGATATTAAACCCTTATCTGACATGCGATTTCCAAATATTTTCTCCCATTGAGTTGGCTGTCTTCTCACCCTTTTGACAAAGTCCGGGGAGGTGCAAAAACGTTTAATTCTGAGGAGGTCCCATTTATCTAATTTTCCTTTTGTTGCTCGTGCTTTGGGTGTAAGGTCCAAGAAACCACCACCTACCACAAAGTCTTGAACATGTTTCCCTACATTTTCTTCTGGTAGTTTTATGGTCCTGGCTTTTATATTTAGGTCTTTGATCCATTTTGAGTTGATTCTTGTATAGGGAATGAGATAGGGGTCCTCTTTCATTATGTTGCTTATAGATATCCAATTGTCCCAGCACCATTTGTTGAAGAGACTGTTTTGTTCTATTAACATTAACCTGGTAGGTTTGTCAAAAACCAGTTGACTGCATAGGTGAGGGTTTATTTCTGGGTTCTCAATTCTATTCCACTGATCAATGTGTCTATCTTTATGCAAGTACCATGTTTGTTTGTTTTTTTACCACTGTAGCTTGTAATATGTTTCAAGGTCAGGCAGTGAATTTCCTCCCACGTTGCTCTTCTTTTTTAGAATGCCTTTGGCTATTCAAGTGCACTTTCCCTTCCAAATGAATTTGGTAATTACCTTTTCTAAATCTGTAAAGTAGGCTATTAGAATTTTGATTGGTATTGCATTCAATCTATAAATGAGTTTGGGTAAGATTGCATCTTCACGATATTTATTCCTCTAGTCCATGAACACGGAATGTCTTTCCATTTCTTTAGGTCTTTTTTTTTTTTTTCTTTTAGCATTGTTTTGTAGTTTTCTGCATATAGGTCCTGTACTTCTTTGGTTAAATTATTTCCTAGGTATTTGAGTCTTTTTGATGCTATTGTAAGTGGAATTTCCCCCTTATTTCCTCCTCAGATTGTTCAGTACTAATGTATAAAAACATTACTGATTTTTGCATGTTAATCTTGTATCCTGCCACTTTGCTGAACTTATTTATTAGCTCAAGTAGCTTTTTCGTGGATACCTCAGAATTTTCTAAATACAGGATCATGTCATCCGCAAACAGTGAGAATTTTACTTCTTTTCCTAGTTGGTAGCCTTTAATTTTTTTTTTTTTTTTCTTGTCTAATTGCCCTAGCTAGAACTTCTAATACAATACTGAATAACAATGGTGACAGTGGGCATCTTTATCTTGTTCCAGATCTTAGAGGGAAACCTTTCAACCTTTCCCCAATGAGTATGATGTTGGCTGTGGGTTTTTCATATATGCTTTTTATCATATTTAGGAATTTTCCTTCTATTTCTATCTTTTGAAATGTTTTTATCAAAAAAAGGATGCTGGATATTGTCAAATGCCTTTTCTTCATCGATTGAGATGATCATGTGATTTTATTCTTCAATTTGTTACTGTGGTATATTACATTGATTGATTTTATGTTGAACCAGCCTTGCATACCAGGAATAAATCCCACTTGGTCGTGAAGTATAAGTCTTTTGATATTCTGTTAGATTCAGTTTGCAAGTATTTTGTTGAGAATTTTTGCATCTATGTTCATTAGAGAGATTGGTCTGTAATTTTCTTTTTTTGTAGTTTCTTTATCTGGCTTTAGTATTGGGGTAATATTGGCTTCATAAAATGTGTTGGGTAATTTTCCCTCCTCCTCAATTTTTTGGAAGAGTTTAAACAGGATTGGTATTAATTCTTTTCTAAATGCTTGGTAGAATTCAATTGTGAAGCCATCTGGTCCTGGATTTTACTTTACTGCGAGGTTTTTGGTGACAGATTCAATCTCTTTAAATGTGATTGGTTTGTTAATTTCTTGTGTTTCTTGTACTGTCAGTGTAAGTTGTTTGTGTATTTTAGGAATTTCTCCATTTCATCTAGGTTGTCTAGTTTTGGCATACAGTTTCTCATATTATCCTCTTATGATCCTTTTTATTTCTGTGGGGTCAGTTGTAACTCCCCACGCCCCCCTTCATTTCTGATTGTATTTATTTGCATCTTCTCTCTTTCTTTCTTAGCTCCTCAAAGAACCAGCTTCTGGATTTGTGGATTTTCTCTATTTTTTTTTTTCAATTTCATCTATTTCTGCTCTAGTCTATTATTTCTTTACTTCTGCTTGCTATGGGAATAGTTTGCTGTTCTTTTTTCTAGTTTCTCCAGTTGTTCAGTTAGATCTTTGATTTTATCTCTTTATTCTTTAATATAGGCATTTAGGGCTGTATTAGTCAGGGTTCTCTAGGGAAACAGAATCAATAGGAGATATCTGTAAATAGTATGAGGTTTTATAAGAGTCTCTCATGTGACCATGGGGATGCACAAGTCCAGGTTCCGCAGGGAGGCTGCAAACAAGGGGCCCTGATGAAAGTCCAATGAAGGTCCTTGATGAGTTCCAGGAGAAATTGGCTGTCCAAAGACAAGCTGGGAAATTCTCTCCGAATGCTGAAATCACTTCCGCTTTTAAGGCATTTAACCGATTAGATAAAGCATCACTCATTGCTGATGGCAATCTCCCTGATTGATGCAGATGTAATCAGCCTTCTATGCAGTAAGCTCACTGATGACTAAAGCCCATAATTGTCCTGGTATTACAATTAGTCCAGTGCTTGCTTGACCAAACAACTAGGCACAATTACCTGGCCGAGTTGATACATTAGCCTAACCATCACAGTCCACCACTTGTCAACTAGGCAACCATACACATTACCTTAAACCATACTTAGTCTCTAAGTAAAAACAATAACAGTCATGCATATTGCCACCTAACAATGTTCAACTTGCCTGCGTATAACCGGAAACGCATTAATTGTCTACAGAATAGGGTGCAAGTAGGGTAATTCAATCTTAAACATGATATTCTTAAATATTATGACATGAAACTAATGCAATTTGTCATAAGATAAGGGAAAAGGTTGGGGAAGAAAAAAAATATATTTATTTTATGTACATATACAATCATACTCATAAGGAAACAAGGAAGAAAGATTCATGACTATTACAGTCCTAGTTTCTGTAACTGGTCACGTGGTCAAAGTTCATATTTATCACTACCTTCTTCCACTATTATCCCATACCCTTAGTATCCATTCCCACACATATTCCCTTGATTTCTGTCTATATAAGTTGGAAAACTCATGCAGTTCTTTCTGAGTATAGCGTACTTCCTCATGGGTCACACTATGTATTTCACCTTTGGGGGCCTGTTGGAATTTTAGTCTAGTAGAAGAAAAGAGGGGTGGTTGGGGTGAGTAAGGAGAAGGATTAGAAATGTCTTGCAAGCTACTGACCTCAGGGCATTCCTTTGCATTTTCTTCTGGTGAGACAGGATTGATCTCTTCAGGCAGATGTTAGAAGGCAGATTCCTCAGTGCAGGGTGGAGGCTGGGCAGTGAATGCTGGAGTTTGGCTGGTACCTGCCTCGGGACAGGGAAAAGGTACAGACTCCCTGGGGCAGGCTGAATGCTAGGTGATACAAGTTTGACAAGGTGTGGTCTCCACAAGGCAAGTCATCACAGGTTTATCTGGTAAAAGTCTCAGCAGAATTTAGGGTTCCAGTGTTCCCACCAATATTATCATCATCCCATATGTCTCCATCCCACTCCTTTCCAATCAATGCCTCCACTTTAACCACAGAAACCCTGTGGAGTTGAGATTTTAGTTTCCTTTGTAACTCTGCTACTTATACAATGAGAGTTTGAGTTTGGTTCTCAGATATCTCAAGCCTGTGGCTGCAGGAGACAAGATTTTCTTTCACAGCACACACAGAAACTTTCACGTTATTCATGTGGTGTTTAAGTTTCAAATTGGAAGCCTTTAGCTCATCTCTTTATTTTGTAACTGTATCCAAAGTATCTAGGAGGAGCCAGCCAACATCATTATACCCTTTGACTCCACAAAACTGTTAAGGTGTTGAAAACACTCTCACCCAGACCCTTGCTTCTTATAAGAGTGGAAGTAGGGGAATCCAGTGATGCTATTTTTTTGTATCTCCATTGCCAATCCACACCATGGACTGTTAGTGGCCTCTTCTTTATTGGAAAGGGAGTCATTAGTACCCTTGAGTTCAATTAGAGTAGAGAGCCAATTGCAAAACTCCCAGAACCCCCTCAGGCATCCCATGTTTAAGATTCTGTTCTTTAAGAACCAATCTCGATACCAAGCTATAGTCAGGGTTCTCTATGGAAACAGAGTCAACAGGAGATATCTGTAAATTGTATGAGATTTTATAAGAGTCTCTTACGTGACCATGGGGATGCACAAGTCCAGGTTCTGCAGGCAGGCTGCAAACTAGGAGCTCCAATGAAAGTCCAATGATGAGTTTCCGGGAGACATTGGCTGTCCAAAGACGAGCTGGGAAATTCTCTCCAAATGCTGAAATCACTTCCCCTTTTAAGGCATTCAACTGATTGGATGAAGCATCACTCATTGCTGATGGCAATCTCCCTGTAATCTCCATGTAATCAGCCTTCTTTGCAGTAAGTTTACCAATGACTAAAGCCTATAATTACCATGGTATTAAAAGTAGCCCAGTGCTTCCTTGACCAAACAACTGGGCACAATTACTTGGCCGCGTTAACACATTAGCCTAACCATCACGAGGGGTATAAATGTCCCTCTCAAGACTGCCTTTGCTGTATCCCATAAGTTTTGATAAGTTGTGTTCTCGTTTTCATTTGTCTCAATATATTTACTGATTCCACTTGCAATTTCTTCTTTGACCCACTGATTATTTAGGAGTGTGTTGTTCAGCCTCCTGACATTTGTGAATTTACTTTTTTCCTGTCTATTATTGATTTCCAGTTTCATTCCATTATGATCTGAGAAGGTACTTTGTATAATTTTAATCTTTTTATATTTATTGAGAGCTGCAATGTGCCCTAATGTGGTCTATCCTGGAGAAAGAGCTATGGGCGCTTGAGAAGAATGTATAATCCACTGAGTTTGGATGCAGTGTTCTGTATATGTCTGTTAGGTCTAACTCATTTTTCATATTGTTCAAGTTCTCTGTTTCCTGGTTGTTCTTCTGTCTAGTTGTCCTATCTAATGATGTTAATAGGGTGTTGAAGTCTCCAATGATTATTGTAGAGATGTCTCTATCTTCCTTCAGTTTTGCCAGAGTTTGTCTATGTATTTTGGGGTGCCCTGGTTAGGTACTGTGGCAGTTTGGCATTGTTTATGAATTCCAAAAATAGATATTGGATTATGTTTATAAACTGGTCTGCTCCTCTGGGTGTGATTAAATTATGATTAGGTATTTGACTGGGCCACGTCAGTAGGATGTTGAGTCCCTGCCCCCTTGGTGGGTGGGAACTGACAGAGAAACTGCACTGCAGAGAAGGGAGGTTGGAGTTTTGACCCTGGAGCCTGGGAATTAAACATATAGAGAAGCAGGTATGTGAGGAAGGAGAGAAGGCTCAATTGGACACAGCAGAGGCTCAGGGAAGAAAGACGAGCCGTTCTCCTGATAGTCTACAGCTGGCCTTGTGGAGCGAGCACAGCAGCTGAGCCCAGAGAGAAACAAGCCCTGGGAAAAGGGGAACCCAGGAAGCCTGAACCCTTGACGGATGTCGGCAGCCATCTTGTTCCAACATGTGGCAACAGACTTTGGTGGGGGAGGTAACTTATGCTTTATGGCCTGGTAAAGAGGCCTGGTAAAGAAAGTTGGGAAATTTTCAGCTATTATTTCCTCACATAGTCTTTCTGCCCCTTTTCTCTTCTCCTTCTGGAACTCACATGACAACGTATGTTGTTGCTTTCATGTTGTCATTCAACTGTCTGAGCCCCGCTCAATTTTTTCCATTCTTTTTTCTCTCTGTTCTTTTCTCTCCTCAATTTTAGCTGTTCTGTCTTTGGTATCACTTAATCTTTCTTATATCTTTTCGATTCTGCTGTTGTATGCCTCTAATGTGTTTTTTATTTCACCTATTGTGTCTTTCATTTCCATGAGCTCTGCTACTTTACTGTTCAGGCTTTCAAATTCTTCTTTGTGCTCACTCAATGTCTCCTTGATGTCATTTACCTCTTTAGTCTTATTGTCTTTCTACTCATTAATTTTGGAAATTTGTGCACCTCTCGCTAATTAGTTCTCTCAACTCCTGTGTCTCTTCTGGGGCTTTGATATATCCCTTTTCTTGTGCCAGGTCTTTCATTTTCTTAGTATTGCTCATAATTTTTTGCTGATGTCTAGGCATCTGATTAGGATGTAGTTTACTCAGATACTCAATTTCTTTCTCTTTTGCAGGGATTTAGTGGCAGGATGTGGTGTGTTACCACTGGTTTTTGATTCTTGGCTCAACCTGGATTGTTAGGATTGTCCCTGCTAGTTGCTCAAAACGGGGCTCTGGACCCAGTAATTGGCTGCAGACCAGCTTCCTAGGGCCTTGCGGAAGGAAGCTATAAAGGCCAGAAAAAGCATCTCTTTTTAATTTTCTCATGTGTGCTTCCTTGGTCTGCCAGCAGATGGCGCTCTTTAGCAGCTCTCACTTCAGTGCCTGGTAGGAGTGTATTTGTTGTAACACAGACTGGATCAATGTTACAGAGCTTCCTGCCTGGAACTTTCTCAGTGACAGTTCTCCAGCCTTCTCTGGCAGCCCCCTCCCTTTTCCCCAGTCAGAAATATTTCCACTCCCCTCTCAGTCCCTGTTAGTAGAGGAGGAGATTGGGAGGGTTGTATATCTTTAGCCCCTTGCTGGCTCCCAAAGCAAACAATGGAGTGGCCCCACCTGGCCTGGATGGGCTCCTGGGACACAGCAGACCAAATTTGTGTGTCAAAAGCTAAGTCAGCCTTAGGCTGTGTCCCTCTTTCTCCCCTTTCCTGGGGTGGTGGATCTCTGGAGGCCCCTTTGTAGCATCAGGCCCACAGGCCCGAGAATTCTAAAGTGTCTTTAGTGTGGGGGAGGGTACCAGCAGCAGCAGTCGCTAGTTTCAACTCACAGTTCTGTCGTTGTGATCCCCCTCCTTTGTCCCTTTCTCCTCTGGGTAGTGTCCAGCCTTTGCTTGGTGTCCTAAACCCTAGAAGATGTTTTTCCAGGATGTTTCAGCCTATCTTCTGGCTATTTTTCTGGAGGAGAAGAAAGTCCCATGTCTTTCTAGTTTGCCATCTTCCCAGAAGTCCCCACGTTACTGATTTTTGCATGTTATCTTGTATCCTGCCACTTTGCTGAGCTCATTTATTAGCTCAAGTAGCTTTGTGGTAGACATTTCAGAATTTTCTAAATATAGGATCATGTCATCCACAAATACTGAGAGTATTTCTTCCTCTTTTCCTATTTGGATGCCCCCTTTATTTTTCTTGTCTAATTGCTCTAGCTAGAACTTCTAGTCAATGTTGAATAACAATGGTGACAGTGGGCATCCTTGTCTTGTTCCCAGTCTTTGAGGGAAAGCTTTCAACATTTCTCCATTGAGTACAATGTTGGCTGTGGGTTTTTCATATATGCCTTTTATCATATTGAGGAATTTTCCTTCTATTCCTATCTTTCATAAGTATTTTTATCAAGAAAGCATGCTGGATTTTGTTGAATGCCTTTTCTGCATTTATTGAGATGATCATGTGTTTTTTTCCCTTCAATTTGTTAATGTGTTGTATTACATTAATTGTTTTTCTTATGTTGAACCATGCTTGCATACCAGGAATAAATCCTACTTGGTTGTGATGTATAAGTCTTTTGATATGCTAATGGATTATATTTTCAAGTATTTTGTTGAGAATTTTTGTATCTATGTTCATTAGAGAGATTGGTCTGTAATTATCTTTTCTTTTAGTGTCTTTATCTGGCTTTGGTATTAAGGTGATGTTGGCTTCATAAAATGTGTTGGGTAATTTTCCTTCCTCTTCAATTTTTTGGAAGAGTTTAAACAGGATTGGTGTTAATTCTTTTTGAAATGCTTGGTAGAATTTACTTGTGAAGCCATCTCATCCTGGCCTTTTCTTTTTGGGGAGATTTTTTATGACGAATTCAATCTCTTTAAATGTGATTAGTTTGTTAAGTTCTTGTATTTTTTTTGGCATCAGTGTAGGTTGTGCATTTCTAGGAATTTGTCCATTTTATCTAGGTTTTCTAGTTTATAGGCATATAGTTTCTCATAATATCTTCTTACGAGCCTTTTTATTTCCTTGGGGTCAGTTGTAACTTCACTTCTTTCATTTCTGATTGTATTTATTTGCATCTTCTCTCTTTTTTTCTTTGTTAGTCTAGGCAGGGGGTTGTAAAAGAGTACATTTTGAAAACAACTTTGAAGTTGGTTTCCCTAAGACTTATATAGTTTAATGTTTCTTTCCCATGTATATTGTTTTTTTTTTTTAAGCAGCTGATTGTAAGGTACTACAGTGAAGTAGGAATAATGCAAATAATTTTCACATTAGTAAAAGAAACAAAACTGACAACTGTATTTATATCTTTCATATGTAGAGAGCACATTTATTGAGCATTTGCGATGTGCAAGACATGGCTAATAATTTTATATTTATTTATTTATTACAGCAAGTCCTTCAGCTAGGTGGTAATATTAGTCACATTTTAGAGACTGGGAAACTGTGGCTCAGAGATATTAAATAACTTATCCAATGCTACCTGGCTGGGCCAAGAGGACTCAAATTCAAAGACAATGTTCTTAATTTCCCTTTATTTAAGAACTTACTGATATTCTTAAAGTTCTAGTTTGTATTTGATTAGTAATTTGTATTAACATAACAAAGGTCAGTTTCATTAAAATACTTTCTCTTCTGTAATCTCTACTTACAGCTAACCCTACTAGTAGAACATCTACCATTGTAGATTACAAAACTATTTTTCACCAGGGACATATTGCTGAATGTCATGACTATTCATGTGCTGGCTCTGGTGCTTTCAAATTTGTTTTGTGGTGCCCATTTTATTACATTCTTGAATAGGTTGTAAATCTTGTTAAAACCAATAAAAATCACCCAAATCACCTGGCGAGGAGATGATGATGGACAACCGCCATCCCAGGGAATGGAGAGAGTCTGCAGCTGCAGGCAGGATAATCCCATCCATCTTATCCATGGGATATAAGCCCCCTCTCACTTGGAGGTGGAGTGGACATCACCATCCCAGACTCCTCAGGATTGGGAGGAGACCTACGGACTAGAGTGGACTTAATGGTATTCTGTTGTAGACATATTGTGATTCAAGCAATGGAAGAAATTACAACATTGATGTGGAGCCAGTGGCCACTGGACGCTTTTGGGGCAGGGAGAGGGAAAAGCAGTTGTAATACAGGGGTTTTTTCAGGACTTAGGAATTATCCTGAGTGACATTACAACAACAGATATAGGCCATTTTACACCAGCATATGACATGTAGAACTGTGTGGGAGAGAGTGTGGTCTACAATGTGAACTATGGTCCATGCTTAGTGGCAAAGCACCAGGATGTATATATCCATTGCAGGATGAAAGATGTTTATGTGGGAGGTTATAGGAGGTGTGGGAGGTGGGGAACATGGGAATCCCTGTAATTTTTGTGTAACATTTACGTAATCTAAGCATCTTTTTAAAATATTAAAAAAAAAAAATAAGTAAAAAGCCAATAAAAATATAATTTCAGAATGTTTCAAAAGCAATCCTTCATGTCACTGAAGTCTCAAATCCTTTCTGTTTCTACTTTCTTCTTTGTACAGTGCAAAAAGGATTCTGATAAAAATCATTTTATTTTTCAAAATAAGTTTTTTCTGATTACAAAAAGTAATACATTATTACTTGAAAGAATTTGGAATATACATAAAGTTAAGAAGAAAAAAATTATCCAAAATTCCATAACCTAGAAATAAGACATGATGATTTAAACATATATGAGATCAAAATGTTGGCTGTAGTTTAGTTCAGAGGGTAGGGGAAGAATTTAAAGTAATTTTAAAATATGTTTATATATATTCATCTAAGTTTCAAATGCCTTCCCTAAAGTTATCCCATCTCTCTACATGGTGACTATTAATGTTATGATTATTAGTAAAACTTTGGCCAATTTATCTAGTTGAGAGTTGAAAAATAAATTAATGTGATTCATATATAATAGAAACTTTGATTTTTTTCACGTGTCAGTTAATTTTTTCTCTTTACAAGGTAATATGTGGTCACTGTATGCAAATGAAGTAACATATAAAAGCATTAAAAATAGCTAACATTTGTTAAGTGCTGTGTGCCAGGCACTGTTCTGAGTTTTATTTGTGTTGATTAATTTAATCCTCACAATTCTATGAGGTAATAATGATTGTTTATTAACCCATTAATAAGTGAAAAAATTATAAATAAGTAAATTATTACCCCCATTTACTTAGCATTGAGAGGCTAAGTAATTTGCCAGAGTCTTGGTTTACCAAGTAAACAATCATGTTAAACCAGCATGAATTCAATTTGTTCATCCCAGTTGTTTATTTTAATAGGAAAACAACGATGATGAATTAGGGCCTTGCCAGGGACATATTATATCTTCGTTTCAGGAGAGAAAATGGCAGTTCTTGTGGATGAAGAAGGTGAAGGGTGTGAGTGGGTACATAGGAAGATCTGGAGCTGGGTGAGCCCTTGAACTTGGAGGGCGGGTTATGACTCAGTATCAAGGACATGCTACTACAGAGTTAGGATTCACACCAGGCAGGGTAGCCCCAGAACCCATACTTATTCACTA
Source organism: Tolypeutes matacus (assembly GCA_026826555.1). Lineage (NCBI taxonomy): Eukaryota > Metazoa > Chordata > Mammalia > Cingulata > Chlamyphoridae > Tolypeutes > Tolypeutes matacus. Next base: position 5,113,890 of record JAKSZT010053785.1, read on the forward strand.
CCCAATAGTGTATCTATGAACTTTAAAGAAGAAAGGCATTGATAAGGAAGCCAAAATCCTCTGATTCCTTAACCCCTTGGCAAACATATTTTTGGTAAACATACTTCCAATCCTTTTGATGCATACATGACTATTTTAAGGTATATATAACTTAACACGAAGTGGAATCATCCCATATGTACTGTCCTGCTACCTACTTTGGCATCTTCGGCTAACAAATACATTACATACTTTTTCTATGTAAAAAAGCTAGAAGAAATCATAGCTCTTTATAAGAGACCAGAAAATGAGAAAATAAATGATGTATACATGGACCATTCTTATTCTGTAACAACTTACATTGTACTTCTTATAAGTATGTAATTATTCACATGCTGCAAAAGTATTGTTATTTAAAAAACAAATACTCCCCTTTAAAATCCAAAACATAATGTACTGAGCACTCTGGGTGCTGAGAAAGGAATGAGGGAAAAGAAATCACCTGGGAGAAAGAATCATAAATAAAACAAAACCTGAAAATGAGCTCTTATCTCATTTGTTATCTGTGCATGTTCTGCTGTAACAACATTTTTAAGAAACTATCCCCTCTCCATTTCACCTGCCTTTTTATGGTATGTGTCAGTGATTGAATATGAAATTTTTACCACTGGTGTAAATGCTTAACTTTAATATTAGCCATCATGACCATGACTGTATTAATTATCTAGTGCTGTGTGTCTTAGTTTTCCAGCTATGACAAATATCACACAGTGAGTTGGCTTAAACAATGAGAATTTTTCTCAAAGTTCAGAGGCTGGAAGGCTTGCTTCCTCCCAGAGTCAGTAGTATTCTGGCAGGCTGGCAATCCTTGGGGTTTCTTGGCTTTCCCATTGTCACATAGTGATGTCCTCTCCTTTCTCTTCTGAGTTCCTGTAGACTTCCAGCTTCCTGCTCCTCCCTGTGGTTTTCTCTTTATAAGGCTCCCAGTAATAAGATTAAGATCCATCCTGATTCAGTTAGCCATACCTTAACTAAAAATAACACCTTCAAAAGGTCCTATTTATAATGATTTCACACCCACCAGATTGGTATTAAGATTAAGAACATGTTTTTTTCTGGAGTACATAGCTCTATGTACCATACTGTATAACAAAATAGCACAAATTTAGCAGCTTAAAGCAATACATACTTATTATCTCACCTGTAGTTCTGGAATCCAGGCAAGGCTTAGCTTGGTCCTCTGCCCAGTGTCTCACAAGACTGCAATCAAGGTGTCACCCAGACTATATTCTTATGTTCTCAAGGCTTGATTAGGGAAGAATGTGATTCCAAGCTTCCTTGGGTTGTTGGCAGAATTAATTTTCTTGCAGCTGTATGACTTAGGGTCGCTAGAGCTAGTACTGCTCTCAGCCCTTGGAGGCCACTCACAGTTTTTTTTCCATGTGGCCCTCTCACAAAATGGCTGATTATTTCTTCAAGGTTAGTAATGGAAGTTTCTCTCCTTTAAGGTTTTCACCTGATTAAGTCAGGCCCATCCTCTCCTTTGATTAACTCAGAATCAGCTGATTTAAGACCTTAATTATATCTGCAAAGTTTCTTCACCTTTGCCATATTCTATTAGGTAGAAGCAAACCACAGGTTCTGCCTGCATTCAAGGTGAGAGGAATTATAAAAGGAAATGGTACCCAGGAGGTAGAGATCATAGGTATGATCTTGGAATTCTGCCTACCACAATGGCATGGCAAATATTTATTGAAGCAGGATACTGCACTAGAGACTGAAGATGCAGTATAAGACGCGATCCATGTCCTCTGGGTTCTAAGGAAGTGTGAGGTTTTCTGCTTATCCCCTTGTATTAGTCAGCCAAAGAGGTGCTGATGCAAAGTACCAGAAATCTGTTGGATTTTATACAGGATATTTATTTGGGGTAGATGCTTACAGTTAACAGGCCATAAAGAGTCCAATTCAAGGTACCGTAAGAGGTACTTCCTCACCAAAATCTTTTGCCACCTGCTGAAGCAAGATGGCGGGCGATGTCTGCGAGGGTTCAGCCTTCCTCTTTCCTCTTAAGGCTCCATGAGCCCAGCTTTATCTGATCTCAGCTGTAGGCTGGAGGGCTCCTTTCATTCTGGGCTTTGCTGCTCTGGTCGCTTCACAAAGTCAGCTGCAAACTATCAGGCGAATGGTTCATCTTTCTTCCGGGGGCCACAGGATCAAAGCTGACAAATTCTCTCCTCTCCCGTGTCTATGGAGCTCTCTCTATTCCTTTGTGTATCTCTTTCCCTGTTTTTTTGATTGAGTATCCATTTAAATAGCCCACAAAAGGGGTGGGGACTCAAACTGAGTCACCCAAAGACGTGGTCGAATCAAAGTCCTAATCTTTATTTAATCAAGTAAACGTAAAGCCTTTGAATTTAAATCAGTCAAAGGGTATCATGCCCAGAGGAAGAGACCAGGTTACAAACATAATCTATATCTCTTTTTGGAATTCATAAATAATCTCAAACTGTCACACCTCTCCTTTGGGTACACCTGCAGGCTCTAAAGCTGCTTAGCTGCAGCATGGAATCAAAGCCCCAGGACTGGTTACCATACCATTCATGTTGCATTGTCATCCAGCCCCTTTTGTATCTGTGTTGTCCTGTGGGACAAGGGATATGAGGAGCTGGTACTTATATTGTTCTTGGTTTTGCTATCTATGTAAGTAATAAACTGTCTGAATTTAACAAGGGCTTGTTGTTTCTTTACAAGCCAAACCCTTCAGCCTTTCTCGACCTATCATGGACACAAATAAGAAAATACAGAGAGGACAAGTGTGGGGGCTAAGGTGATAAACTTGGCCTTCACCATTTTGACTTTTTAAGAGCACTCAAATGGAGCTATGGAGTAGGCTTGATGTGAGACTGGAGCATGGAGAAAAGCAGAACAAGTTGTGCATGGCAATGACTGACACCAGAGACAGGTTAAGTTCTCTGAAGGAGACAATGTAGAGAAGCTAATAGTGACAGACTACTTTGATGTGACTTCAGTCATGGGTAGTCATAAAATCTTTGAATAAAAAATATTCTTTGAGATTTTATATTCAACCTCACACTTGTCACATCCCAACGATTGGTCATATAGCTAGTTTCTGCTTCAGTAGATCTAGTAGGAAGAGTTAAGTTAACCATTCTCAGGGTAATCAATTCTATAGATATAGATTTTTTTGTTTTTGCATTTTTTCTCATATTGAGGTGCAACATGCCTTTTAATATTTTTCACCGTTGATCCTTTATTATCTCATGGAGCAAATATTTGCAGAGCTATTACCTTTTCTCTGTGATAGACCTACTATATGACATCAACCATCACATCTCTCCTTAATTTTGTCTTCAGCAAATTATACATCTGCTTTCCCCATGCTGCACGTGTCCTTGTCTTGGTTCCTACCACCATGTTTAACACTATTTCATCAGCATCTCTCTTAAAATAGAATATTCAGATCTGTTTTCATCATAGGAGAATACAATGGAATTGTTATTTTCAATGAAATATATTATTTAAAATTTATTCTGTTTTATAAAAGTATTTATAAACTTATACTGTCTTCTTCCAAAACAGAATATAAGGGAGATAGGAAAATGAAATGTATATTAATATCTCAATTATTCCCACAATTGAATTTTAAAAATATTTATGTCTTGAAAAGAAACTTTTTATTTTGAAATACTTAAAACTTTCAGGACAGTTACAAAAATAATACAAACCCCATACCGAGAACTCCAACATACCCTTAACCCCTTAGATGCCAAAATCCACCAATTTCAATAACCTGTCTCTTATCATTCTAGCTATCCATCTATATCTCACTATTTATTAATCCATTTTCTGAACACTTGACTGTAGGTTGTATACATCATGCTCCTTGAACACTTAATACTGCCATATACATTTCCTAAAAACAAGGATATTCACTTATATAACCACTCTAAGTAGTTATCAAGTTCAAGAAATTTAACATTGATATAAACATTATAGTCTATATTCCAAATTTTACACATGTCCCAACAACGTCCTTTTGAGCCTTTTCTCCTCTCTTACTAGTTCATCCAGGATGATGTATTGCATTTTATTGTCATTGTCTTTTTAGTTGCTCTTTATTTTCCTTCCTTCCTGCCTTCCTGCCTTCCCTCTCTCCTTTCTTCCTCTCTCTCTTTCTTCCTTTCTTCCTCCCTCCCTTCTTTCCTCTCTCTCTTGCTTTAACATATACAGAAACATTCCCATACCAACCACTACCAAGCATACCATTCAATGGGGTTAATCACATTTACATTGTTGCAGTACCCTCACCACCATCCATTAATAGAACTTTCCCATCTCCCCAAACAGAAACCCTACACCCATTATGCATTAACTTTCCTTTTTCCCTACATTCTACCCCTAAAAACCAGTAGTATAATTTCTGTTTCTATAAGTTTGTGTATTCTCTTATATTTTCTTTGTAGTTTCCATGGGGCTTAAATTTAACATGCTGGGGGGCAGACGTGGCTTAAATAGTTGGGCATCCATCTCCCATATGGAAGGACCTGGGTTCGATCCCCGGGACCTCCCAGTAAAATAAAAGAAAAAAAATAGAGAGGGCATGTGAGCCAAGACGAGACGCACCAAAAAACCAGGAACTGAGGTGGCGCAGGTGGCAGAATGCCTCCCTCCCACATTGGAGGTTTCCAGGATCGAATCTCAGTGAAGACAGGAGGAGAAGGATGAGAAAAGAGGGCAGGAAACAGACACAGAGAATTGCCCAGAGAATGGACATAAAACAGCAAAAACGGTGGGGGCAGGGGAAGGGGGGTTTAAAATGGATAAAAGTAAGTAAATAAATAAATCTTTAAAAAAACTTTAACAATCTAAATTGATAACAGTCTTATGCGAATATTCTCGCTGTCCTGATTTTGTGATAATCAGAGTAGGCATGTGTCTCCAGACCTAGTTTTTCTCCCTAAGTCTGGTTTTTAGAATGCTGGTGATAAACTAAGACGGATTTATTATTTAGATGCCAAAATCCACCAATCCTTTACCATCCTGTAAAGGAAAAGACTGTAACTTTGGGTATCTTTGGTCAACCTTAAGAGATATAGCAGGGGGACGGATGTAGCTCAGGTGGTTGGGTGTCCATCTCCCATATGGAGGGACCTGGGTTCAACCCCTGGGACCTCCTGGTAAAAATTTAAAAAAAGAAAAATATAGAAGGTGCATGGGCCACCAGGCCCCGTGCGCGGGTGTGCTGCCAGGCCCCGTGAGCTGGTGAGCCATCAGGCCCCCCAAACCATGCTGCAAGATGATGATGTAACAGGAGAGTGACACAAGGGAGAAACAAGATGAGACGCACCGAAAAACCAGGAATTAAGGTGGCGCAGGCAGTAGGATGCCTCTCTCCCACATTGGAGATTCTGAGGATCAAATCCCAGTGAAGACAGGAGAAGGAAGAGAAGAGAGGGCAGGAAATGGACACAGATAGTTGCCCAGCGAATGGACACAGAAACAGCAAAAACGGGGGTGTGGTGGGGTGGTAAAAGTGGATAAAAGTAAATAAATAAATAAATAAATAAATAAATAAATCCTTTAAAAAATGTATAGGGGAGGAAGATACCTATTATAGTTAGTGGTAATACTTTGACAATGCTCTTTCATAATTTGTTAACAAATGTTTCACAGTGCAGGGTGGGGGGGTGATGTGTGGGAGCCCTGTATGATGTTATGCATATTTGTTTTGTAAGATCACAATGTTTACTGAACACTTATAGTTTTTGTATGTTCATGTATGAATGATATACTTCAATAAATTGTTTAAAAAATAAATAAATTGATAACAGTCTTGTTTGCTTTGCTACCAACTTAACTTCAATAGTATACTATTTCCTATATGTTCCTATACCCATCAGTTCCCCTATTTTTATGTAGTTCTTATCACAAATTACATGTTTATGCATTATGAGTCCCGAACTACCATTTATCATTATACTTTTTAAAAATTTTATTAGAGAAGTTGTGGGTTTACAGAACAATCATGCATAAAATCCAGGATTCCCTACACCACCCCACCACCAACACTTTGCATTGATGTGAAACATTTATTACAGTTGATGATAGCACTTTTTTGTAATTGTACTAATTTTTTAAATAGTAGTTATCTTTGTTACAACTTATGGGAATTATTAAAATAGTACTATTAACTATTGTCCATAGTTTATATTAGATACATATTTTTCCACAGACCACCTTATTATTAACATTTGTATTAGTGTCGTACATTTGTTATCATTCATGAAAGAGCATTCATATACTTGTACTATTAACTACAGTCCATTGTCTACAATACAGCTCACTGTGTTATACAGTCCTGTTTTATCCTTTAATTTTTATTCTAGTATAATATACAACCTAAATTTTCCCTTTTAACCACATTCACCTATATAATTCAGTGCTGTTACCCCCAATAATGTGCTACCATCACCACCATCCAATTCCAAGCCTTTACAATCAACCTAAATAGAAATTCTATACAAATTAAGCAACAATTCCCCATTCTCTAACCCCAATTTATCCCTGGTAACCTATATTCTTGAGTTGCATGCATCAGGACTTCATTCTTTTTTATGGTTCAATAATATTCCATAGTATGTATATACCACATTTTTAAAATCTGTTCGTTGGTTGTTGACACTTGGGTTGTTTCCAACTTTTGGCGATTGTGAATAATGCCACTATGAACATCTGTGTGCAAATATCTGTTCCAGCCCTGCTTGCTTTTAGTTCTTTTGGTTATATATCTAGTAGTGGGATTGCTGGGTCATATGGTAATTCTATACTTAGCTACCTGAGGAATCGCAAAACTGTCTTCCACAGCAGCTGCACCATTTTATAGTCCCACCAGCAATTAATGAGTGTTCCTATTTTTTCACATCCTCTCCAACACCTGTTCTTTTCTTTTCTTTTCTTTTTTTTAATAGCAGCCATTCTATTGCATGTGAAATGTGGTTTTGATTTGCATTTTCCTGATGGCTAATGATGTGGAGCATCTTTTCATGTGCTTTCTGGCAATTTGCATATCTTCTTTGGAGAGATATCTGTTTGAGTCTTTTGCCCCTTTTTAACGGGTCGTTGGTCTTTTTGTTGTTAAGTTGAAGGCTTTCTTTATGCATACGGAATATTAATCCTTTATTGGATATGTGGTTTCCAAATATTTCCTCCTATTGTGTAGGCTGTCTTTTAACTTTCATGATCAAGTCCTTTGAAGAACGAAAGTTTTTTTTAACTTGATGAGGTCCCATTTATCTATTTTTTTCTTTTGGCGCTTGACTTTGGGTATAAAGTCTTAAGAAACCATTACCTAACACAAGGTCCTGAAGATGTTACCCTACATTTTCTTCTAGGAGTTTGATAGTTTTTAGCTCTTATATTTATTTTGATATGGTTTGATTCATTTTGAGTTGATTTTTGTATATGGTAAGTTAGGGGTCCTCCTTTTTTTTTTTTTTTTTTGGCAAATGGAGATCTAGTTTTCCCAGCACCCATTGATTGAAGAGGCTATTCTTTTCCAGTTGAGTAGTCTTTGCCACTTCAAAAATCAGTTTACCATAAATGTGAGGTTTGATTTCTGAGCTCTCAATTCAATGCCATTGGTTTATATGTCTGTCCTAGTGTCATTACCTTGCTGTTTTTTTCTACTGTGGCTTTGTAATAAGTTTTCATATCAGAAAGTGTGAGTCCTCTAACTTCATTCTTCTTTTTCAAGATGGCTTTAGCTATTTGGAGCCCCTTATCCTCCCATATAAATTTGATGATTAGCTTTTCCATTTCTGCAAAGAAGGTTGTTGGAATTTTGATTGAGATTTCATTGAATATGTACATTTCTTTGGGTAGTATTGACATCTTAATGATATTTAATCTTCCAATCCATGAACATGGACTATCCTTCCATTTATTTAAATCTTCTTTAATTTCTTTTAGCAATGTTTTGTAGTTTTCTGTGTGCAGGTCCTTTACATCCTTGGTTAGATTTATTCCTAGATATTTGATTCTTTTAGTTGCTATTGTGAAAGGAATTTCTTTTTTGATGGCTTGTTCTGATTTTTAACTGCTAGTGTATAGAAACACGTCTAATTTGGGGGTGTTGATCTTGTACCTAGCCAATTTGCTGAATTCATTTATTAGTTCTAGGACCTTTGTTGTGGATTTTTCGGGATTTTCAGTATATAGGATCATATCATCCGCAAATAGGGAAGGTTTACTTATTCCTTTCCAAATTGGATGCCTTTTATTTCTTTTTCTTTCCTAATTGCTCTGGTTAGAACTTCCATTTGAATAACAGTGGTGACAGAGGGCAACCTTGTCTTAGTCCTAATCATAGGAGAAAAGCTGTCTTTTACCATTAAGTAGGATGTTAGCTGTGGGTGTTTCATATTTGCCCTGTATCATGTTGAGGAAGATTCGTCCTATTCCTAGTGTTCTAAGTGTTTTTATCATGAAAGGGTGCTGAATTTTGCCTTTTCTGCATCAATTGAAATAATTGTGTGTTTTTTTCCCTTCATTCTGTTAATGTGGTATATGACATTAATTGATTTTCTTATGTTGCACCAAACTTGCATACAGGATAAATCCCTCTTGATCATGGTGTATAATTCTTTAATAAACTGTTGAGTTTGGTTTACTGGTATTTTGTTGAGGATTTTTGCATCTATATTCATAAGGGATATGAATATCTGTAGTTTTTTGTGTTATCTTTATCTGTCTTTGGTATGAGAGTGATGATGGCCTTGTAGAATGAGTTAGGGAGTGTTCCCTTCTCTTCAATTTTTTGGATGAATTTGAGCAGGGTTGATATTAATTCTTCTTTGAATGATTGGTAGAATTCCTCTGTGAAGCCATCTGGTTCTGGGCTTTTCTATGTTGGGAGGTTTTTAATGACTGATTCAGTCTCTTACTGGTAATTGTCTTTTGAGGTCTTCTATTTCTTCTAGGGTCAAGAGAAGGTTGTTTATGTGTTTATAGAAGTTTATCCATTTAATCTAGGTTGTATAATTTGTTGGTATACAGCTGTTCATAGTGTCCTCTTATGACCCTTTTGATTTCTGTGGGTCAGTAGTATTGTTCCCCCTCTCATTTTTTATTTTATCTATTGTATCTTCTCTCTCTCTCTCTCTTTTTTTTTTGTCAGTCTAGCTAATGGTTTGTCAATTTTTTGATCTTTTCAAAGAATGAACTTTTGTTTTTGTTAATTCTCTCTATTGTTTTTTATTCTCAATTTCATTTATTTCTGCTCTAAATTTGATACTTCTTTCCTTCTGCTTACCTTGGGATTCGTTTCTTGTTCTTTTTCTAGTTCCTCCAGGCGTTCAGTTAGGTCTTTGATTTTAGCTATTTCTTCTTTTTTAATGCAAGCATTTAGGCCTCTAAATTACCCTCTCAGCACTGCCTTCACTGCATCCCATATGTTTTGATATGCTGTATTCTCATTTTCATTCATCTCAAGGAATTTACTGATTTTTCTTGAAATTTCTTCTTTGACCCAATGATTTACTAAGAGTGTGTTATTTATGTTGGATGAATTAAATGCTTTAGTAGTATGTATCAATAAAATTTGTTAAAAAATGCTATTGTGATCAATGCTGAATAACATCAAAAGTAACATCTTTTCACATAAACCTTTGCCATATTTGAATGTTATTGTTTTTAGAATGAAAAAAAAAAAAAAGAATGTGTTAACTTCCATATATTTTTGGATTTTCCAGTTCTCCACCTATTATTGATTTCCAGCTTCATTCCATTATGGTTAGAGAAAATGCTTTGTATAATTTCAATCTTTTAAAATTTACTGAGACTTGTTTTGTGACCCAACATGTGGTCTATTCTGGAGAATGATCCAAAAAAGAATGTATATATCCTGCTGTTTTGGGGTGCAATGTTCTGTATATGTCTGTTAGGTCTAGTTCATTTATCATGTTATTCAAGAACTCTATTTCCTTATTGATCTTCAATCTAAATATTCTATCTGTTGATAAGAGTGGTGTATTGAAGACCAAATATTATTGTAGAGGTGTCTATTTCAGCACTCAGTTTTGCCAATGTTGGCCTCATGTATTTTGGGGTACCTTGGTATGTGCATAAATATTTATTATTGTTATTTCTTCTTGGTGGATTGCCCCTTTTATTAATATATAGTGCCCTTCTTTGTCTCTTATAGCAGCTTTTGACTTAAAGTCCATTTTTCCCCCAATATTAGTATAGTTACCCTAGCTTTTTGTTTTTGTTGTTATTTGCATGGGATATCTTTTTCCAACAGTTCACTTCCAACTTATTTGTGTCTAAAGTAAACAACATATAGTTGGATTATGCTTTTTTTTTTTTAAATCCATCCTGCAGATATCTGTTATCTTTTGATTGGGGAGTTTAATCCATTAATAGTCAGTGTTATTACTGTAAAGGCAGTACTTACTTCAGCCAGTTTGTCATTTGTCTTTTGGTGTTTTTTTTTAAAGATTTATTTATTTATTCCACCCCCCACTTGTTGTTTGTAGTCACTGTCTGCTCTCTGTGTCCATTTCCTGTGTGCTCTCTGTGTCTGCTCGTCTTCTCTTTAGGAGGCACCACGAACTGAACCCAGGACCTCTCGTGGAAGAGAGGCACTCAATCCCTGAGCCACCTCAGCTCCTTGATTTGTTGTGTCTCTCATTGTCTTTATTGTGCCTATTTTGTTGCATCATCTTGTTGTGTCAGCTCGCTGTACCAGCCCATCGCACCAGCTCGCCTTCTCTGGGGGGCACCGGGAATGGAACCCGGGACCTCCCATGTGGTAGGCAGAAGCCCAATCGCTTAAGTCACATCCGCTTCCTGTCATTTGGCTTTTATATGTCATATCTTTTTTTTTTTTTTGTCTCTCCTTTCCTTTATTGCAACCTCCTTTCTATATAGTTGATATTTTGTGATGTCTCTGACTGATCCCCTCCTCATTTCTGTTTCTTTATATTTTTAAAATACTTTCTTTATGGTTACCCTGGGGTTGACAAGATAACAACTTAGCTTCAAAAGCCTACACATTCTCTGCTCCCATATCCCTTCTGTTTCCCCTCTTTATGTTGTTTTTGGCCCACTTTACCTCTTTATATTTTGCATGTCCATTACCAGGAAATATGCCTTTTTCTTGTTCAATTTATTCTGACTTATAGGAACTAAAGAGTAGAGTTGTATATTGAGGATACAGTATGTATTAATCATCCGAAAGGGGTGCTGATGCAAAGTACCAGAAATCTGTTGGCTTTTATAAAGGGAATTTATTTGGGGTAGAAGCTTACAGTTACAAGGCCCTAAAGAGTCCAACTCAAGGTTACTTCCTTAAAAAACTCTGTTGCCACGTGTTGAAGCAAGATGTGGGCGATGTTGGTGAGGGTTCAGCCTTCCTTCTTCCCTCTTAAGGCTCTGTCGTCCCTGCTTCTTCTGATCTCAGCTGTAGGCTTGCATAAGGCTTGTCTCTCTCCCCATAGCTGTTTCTTTCTGGGCTCAGCTGCTCTGTTCTCTTCACAAGGTCATCTGTAGAATATCAGGCTCATCTCTCTTCCCAGGGCCTCTGCTGTGTTTAGTGAGCTCTCTATTCCTCCGTGTGAGATTCTGTTTTATCAGCCCAAGTGGGCTGGAACTCAACGCTGAGTCACACTCTTATGATGTGGTTGAAACAAAACCCTAATCTTAGCATAACCTAATCAAAGACATTTCAGCTGAATCTAATACAATCAAAGAGTATCATGCCCAGAGGAACAGACCAGTTTACAAACATAATCATTATTTCTTTTTGGAATTCATAAATAATATCAAAGTGCTACACAGTACTATTGGGTTTTGCATTTACCCTTTTAGTTACCCTTACTAGATAATCTTCATTTCTTCACACCACTCCAAGTCACTCTCTCCTGTCTTTTCTTTTCAACCTGCAGAGAATTCCCTTTGGTAATTCTTGTAGGGCAGGTCTCCTATTGATGAACTTTCTCAGTTTCAGTTTATCTGTGAATATTTTATTTTAAACTCTCTCATATTTGAAGGACAGTTTTGCTGGATAAAGAATTTTTGGCTGGCAGTTTTTCTCTTTCAATACCTTAAATATATCATACCACTGCTTTCTCACCTTCATGGTTTCTGATGAGAAATTGACACTTAGTCTTATTGAGAATCCCTTGAATGTGATGTGCCACTTTTCTCTTGCTTCTTTCATAATTCTCTATCTTTGGCACTTGACAATCTGAATAATATGTTTCTTGGAGGAGGTCTATTAGTATGTATGCTGTTTCGAGTATGTCGCATTTCTTGGACATGTATATTTATGTCTTTCATAAGAGTTGGGAAATGTGGAGGCCATTGAACCTTCATATAGTCTTTCTGCTACCTTTCCCTTCTCTTCTCCTTCTGGGACACCCCTGATGTGTATGTTTGTGCATTTCATGCTGTCACTCAAATCCCTGAGGGACTGATCGATTTTTTTCTATTCTTTTCTCTATCTAGTCCTCTTACTGTGTGATTTTGATTGTCCTTTCTTCTAGTTTGCTGATTCTTTCTTCTGCCTGTTCAAATCTTCTGTTGTATTTTTATTTTTAATCTCTACTATTGTCTTTCATCCCCATAATTTGCTGTTTCTTTTTATACTTTCAAAATCTTCTTTATGCTCATACATTGTCTTCTTAAGATCCTTTATCTCCTTATGCATATTTTCCTTCATCTCCTTGAACTGACTTAGGAGATTTGTTTGAACTTCTTTAATTAGTTGTTTCCAATTCAGTGTCTCCTCTGAAGTTTTAATTTGTTCCCTTGACTGAGCCATCTCTTACAGTTCCTTAGTATGGCTTGTTATTTTTCACTGATGTCTAGACATCTGATTATCTCCATGATTTAACTCTGAAGATCAGTCTCTCCCTCTTGTTTAGGAATTTATTATTGATAGGCTTTGTATTGAGGATCTTCTTTGACGCTTGTTCCAACTTATTCTAAACCTTTAGGATAGCCCATGTTTAACTGATCAGATTTTCTCAGCTCTTCATCTGATTCTTTCCCCAAATATGGAGTAGAATTATTTATTTATTTATTTTTATTTTTTAAAACTTTACCGGGAGGTCCTAGGAATCGAACCCCGGTCCCTCCTCCATAAGGTAGATGGATGCCGAACCTCTTGAGCCACATCCGTTTCCCTGTAGTACAATTTTTAAGGTTGCTGTTTTTGTGTAATTGTTTCACTTCCAGGAGAAAACTTCCTTTCATCTGTCCTTTTTCTGGAATTCTTGCTCTGTTCTGTTTGTATTTGTACAGAATTTTCTCTCCAGCTCCTGTGATTTGTTTAAATTCTCTCCCTCACTCAGTGCCCTGTTTTCCTTACTCTTTTCAGTTCTGGGACCCTCCTGTCTTACAGCAGTTTATTTTAGCCCCACCTTTTTGGTTTCTTCCCTACTAGGGTATCGCACCCTGGGGAGCCAAATGGCTCAATCCAGAAAGGTGGGTCACTCCAAAAAGTCCATTTTGCATTTTGCATTTTGCATTTAGGTCTAGTCAACAGAAAGTGCACTGAGCCACCATTTTACCAGGGTTTCTTTCTCGTGTACATTCTCTCTTTGTCTTTCCTCCTTGGGGCCCTTTTGTATGCAGCACTCCTCAGTGGCTTGTGTTCTTCCATGGGTCTCTGTAGACTTGGGTCCCTGTGCCTGGATGTGTGTGGGGTTCTAACTCATTGCTGTAGGCTCTACAATCTGTGTCCTTGGTGGGAGGTGGGAGAGATCTGGACCACTGTCTCCAAGTGCCTCCTAAGCTGAGCAAGACCAAGTGAGGGAGAGGGAGGGGACAGGTGGGTCTGGCATGGAAGTTTCCTACCTGATATTTTTGTCTTTGTTCAATTCAGTAATTGTGGTCCTTTTCCAGTTTCTACGGTCCTCTAATGTACTAAGCTAGTGGGATTTGTCCTTTTATTCACTGAATCTCAGAGGAGAGTTTTTCAGGGGATATCTTATGTTGCCATGTTGATGGTGTCCTATCATTACATTTTATGCATTTGCCTTTTAGATATTGTAGGAAGTAAAGAATGGAGTTACAAACCAAAAAATATAATAGTAATGGCATTTATATTTACCCTTATCATTACCTTTCTGGAAATGTTTATTTCTTTATGTGGCTTCAGTCTAAAGTCTGTTGTCTTTTCCTTTCGACTGAAGAAATCTCTTTAGCATCTCTTGTAGGGGTTGTCTAATGGTGACAAACCCTTCAGCTTTTGTTTATCTGAGAATGTCTTCTTCTCATTCCCATTTTTGAAAGATAGTTTTGCCATATATATAATTCTTCATTGGCAAATCTTTCCTTTTAACACTTCAAATATGTCACTTCATTGCCTTCTTGCCTCCATGGTATCCAACAAGAGATCAGCACTTCATTTTATTGAGGCTCCTTTAAAACTGACATTTTGCTCCCCTCTTATGGCTTTCAGAATTCTCACTTTATCTTTGGCATTCAACAATTTGATTGTAGTATGTTGCAGTGTGAGTCTTTTTGGGTTTATCCTGTTTGGAGTTCATTGAGTGTCTTGGAAGTGTATATGCATGTCTTCAGCCATTATTTCTTTGAATACTTTCTCTGCACCTTCTCTTTTTCTTCTTCTGGAACTCACAATGTATAATTTCTACAATTGATAGTGTCCTATGGGCTCCTCAGATTCTGTTCTTCATTCTTTTCTTCATTCTTTCTTCTTTCTTTTCCTCAAATTGGATGATTTCCATTGGCTCATCTTCAAGTTCACTGATTCTTTCTATTGCCAGTCTAATCTACTGTTGAACCCCTCTAGGGAATTTTTAATTGCTGTTACTGTGGTCTTCAGTGCTGTTTGGTTCCTTTTCATAATTTTCAACCATTGATATTCTCTTTGTGTTCATCTCTCATTTTCCTGATTTCCTTTAGTGCTTTTTCCATGTTTTCCTTTAGTTCTTTGAGTATATTTAGGACCATTTTTAAAATGTCTTTGTCCTTGGAATGTCTGGTCCTTCTCATCAATTTTTACTGATGCTTTAATCTTCTCCTTTGGCTGTATCTTTTGTTTTGTAATCTTTTTATGAAAACTGGACATTTTAATATTTTAATGTGTTATCTCTGGAATGTAGACTTGAGATGTCTGTTCCTTAAGCTTGTATCCAGATAGTATTATGACAGAACTTAGGAGGTAACAGAAAGAGGAAAAAAAAAAAAAAAAAAAAAAAGGAGAAAAAAAGAAAACACCTTTTTTCCAGTCTTTGGAAATTGACCTGTGTGAGTGATTTCCTCCAGGGCTTATCCATATGATGAGTTTAGAGAATAGCTCAAGGCCAACACATAAGAACCTCCCTGATCATTTCTGTGCATGTGTCTTGTCTTGGTTATGCATGTTTGGTCCTGGGAATCCTCCCCATTAACATGGATACAAATGTCCCCTCTTCCTTAGGAAACAGTTTCCCCACTGTCCCTGGCACTAACGTATGTTTCCCACAGCCAGCAATCCCTTCCCTTCATGCAGCCACAATTTGACTGCTCTCCCACAGCATTTTATAGGAGTGCTTTGTACAAGGAATTTCTACATGCAGGGGAAGTTCTAGGATAGTCAGCCTGCAACAAGTGCCTTAGTTCAGTCCCCCAGGCCATCAACAGGCAGATTGGGCCAGACATACATGCTCCCAGTATGTACATGATGGTTACTCTGCTCCCTCCAGAACCAAGACCAGAGACCTGCACTGGGAGTGTGGACCAGCTCCACACTGAGCTGGTGAGGGGTTGGGGGAGTGGCTGGCCAGAGTACTACCAGATCCTACTGATTTTAAGTTGCCTTTTTCTTGATTCCATGCTTGCCCTGTTACTGCAATCCTTGAACTGTTTTCTGGAGCTTTGAAAAGATGTTTCTGCCAGTTCTCACTGGCTGTTCAGGGCTTCTGTGGGGGATGGAGCCCTGAAGCTTCTCACTCCACCATCTTGATCAGAGCCCCTCCATATTTGTGTATGTTGAAGGAATAATATTTTTAAGTAATTTGGTCTGGTTTTGTATTGTGAAAACAATATATTTTTATGGTAAATAATAAAACAATATAAATGGTATAAAGGAAAATTTTAAATTCCTCTAACTCTCAAACCTGCAATCCTACTCCCTAAAGTTAACCACAGTTTATTGTTTCCGTCCAGAAATTTTCTCTGTATTTGGCATCTTTCCATATCAACATTTATGGATCTACCTCATTCTTTTTTAATAGCTGCCTGGTATTCTATTATATGCTTATAGCATCATTTATTTAACCTGTCCCCTATTGGTGGATATATGAGTTGTTTCCCCTCCTTTCGAAAATTTATAATGATGCCCCCCAAATTCCCTGTACATGTTTCTTTGAACACTTGCGCAAACATATATGTAGGATAAATTCCTTCACATAGAACTTCTGTGCCAAGTTTCAAGGGTACACCAATTTTCATTCCTACTGACAATGTGTGGGAGTGCTTATCTCCCCATATACTAAGCTTTAAATTAATTGGTACTCTAATAGCTGACAAATGAAATATTATTTGACCTTTTTTCCCCTCCAGATCCATTCTGCATCCTTCTATTCCCTGATATTTTCCCCAGGGAGATAATCTTTATGCCTTCTATCCCTGGGCTCCTGTGTTCTCTAGCTTTCTATTTGGTTGAGGAGGAGGAGCATGAGGAGGAGATGTGGGGTGGGGGCATGGGAATGTAGCTGAAGTATTTCCTTCTCTGTTGGCTTTCTGTAGGCTGGTTGTGATCCTTAAGCAAAGACCCTAGCTCCTTCAGGCAGCCCTCTCCACACAGCCTCTACTCTGTCCTTTTGTCCTTTCAGGCATAGAAGGAGTAGTTTTCCTGACTAGGCAGGGTATTATATTTTCTCTTATTGTTTTCGTATACCCTGCCCCACCTTCATAAATAGTAAATAGTCTCTTTATTATACTCTCCTCAAATTACCCAATTTGAGTGTCCCATCTGTTTTCTGCCAGCTGTTATTCCTGGGGGTCCAGCCTAAAGAGATACCCTAGCCCTCCCAATGATTCTGTGAGCTATGTATAGCCCTCTACTAAATCCCTTAGTTCTAAACTAGTTAGAGTAGATTCTATTGTTATCTCTAGTTAACTGATTAAAAACCTAATTATTTGAGTTATTTCTACCTATGGATAACTGAAAGTCTTAGCAATTCATTCATTTGATAAATATTTATTGAGCACCCACTATGTGCTTGACATTGCCTTGCTATTGTAGATGGAAAAATGAACAAGGTAGACAAAGTTCTTCTTCACAGTGCTTATTATATTCTACAAGCAAACCAATAAATATACATATTTTAGATAAAGTTGAATATAAGACTAACCATACAATTGCCTATTTTCAGACTTCTTAAGTAAATAAAAGCAACCTTTTAGCTTAAGTCACCATTAGTTGGGATTTCTGTTACTTACTGTTGATAAAACACCAACTCATAATACTGCAACTATGGGGTTTGAAAACGGTAGCTGAGGTAAGAGAGGTGAGCAGCAGCCAGATCATGCAGTGACCTTAGGTGAAGGCATGGAGTTTGGATTTTATTGTAAGTGTAAGGGATTTTAGAAGATGACCCAGTCAAACACACAAACACACACACACACATACACAAGGTAAAATATATACCATTATTAAAATAACAGGATAGTGACTAAAGCTATATTTGCCATTTCCCATTTTTATTTTTATAGAAACTATTATTTAAAACCAGATTAAAATAAATAAAAAGCCTTATGAATAACTAATGGAATATCTTCTAAAGAAGAGCTTTGCTTCTACCTGCTTTAGCCATATCAGTCTTTACCAATTATGTTCAGCTACAGAGAGTTTGCAATTACCATCTTAAATCCCTCTCTTTCTTTGAAATAGTCCAAAATTTCTGCCTCAGCCTCATCTCTTTGAAAAGAAGGCAACTTTTCTTCACAAGCATGGCTGTCCTAAATACCTTGGGTGTTGTTTTTCACCTAGCTACCACCAAAAGAATCACAAAATAAGGTAGCTCATTTAAAACATTTTTCTTATGGTTGTCCCGTTCCTCCATTCAGGAAAAAGATTATTGGTGACCATGGCAATCAGCTTCACAGCATTCCATTCTAAGTAACTGCACAGGTACAGCACAAGCTTTACTCTACATTCTTTACTGTTCTCTGCAGATTTGCATATTTTCCCATCTTGCCCACTGCAACTGCTGCTTGAAACAACCAATTAAACAAATAGAAACTCTGCAGCTAAACCAGACAAGTTTTTCAAAGGCACTGTATCCTCCTCTCTTCTGAACACTTTAAAATTTTGCATATGTAGTTGTACAGTGATTTCCTCATAGCACCTAACTGGAAACTTTCTGGTATGTTCTTTCACAAGTCTGGTGGTGTATTTGTATCCCTTTCACCATATTTGGAAAACAAACAATGAATTTACAGCAATAATCAGAGCAGGAGATAGTTCTTTTACATCATTTCCCATGGGTTCTATATAATATATTTCCTGATGATAATTCTCTAACTTCCCTTCCCTTCCACCTCCAAACCACTCTGGTAAAATAGTGAAAGAGAAGAGTAAAAATTGTCCTCAAGCAATTGCCTTGGAGAGGCCAAACACCTTCCCACTCTTGAAGACTATTAACTAACCTGTTTCTGTTCAGAACATTATAGACAACAATAAAAAATGGAGTTTAAACAGGCAAACACAACTTAATGCCATCCACTATCTGTTATATTGGGGAAGAGTGGGGATGACTTTGGAAAGTTTCCCTATAATCTTTCATTCTTATCATTGCTTTTAGTTTGTTATTTAGTTTCTTTATAACTATGTGGCATAAACTAGGAATCTGGAAGATATTTTACTATAGAGAGATATCTTTTACCTACTACTTCATTTGAAGTGAAAGTGATATTTTAAAAAAATTGTTAAATTTTTATTTTTTTAAAGGCGGTACCAGGGACTGAACCTGGGATGTCATACATGGGAAGCAGGCACTCAAACCACTGAGATACACCTGCTCCCCAATAATGGTATTTTGACAATTAAAAAGAGGAAGCTTTAAAGGGAGTTGATATCATCTGTTAGGCAATTAAAAATAAAATTTGGCTTTTACCCTGTTTCTTGCAAAGTTTGTCTATGTCCTAGATGTCTTTTCATTGAAAAACACCTATCTCATGATCAATTTATTTTATTTTATTTATTTATTTATTTTTTTAAAAGATTTTATTTATTTATTCATTTATCCCCCCCTTGCTGCTTGTGCTCGCTGGGTCAGCTAACCACGCCATGCAGGCGGGCTTGCCTTCACCAGGAGGCCCCCGGGAACCGAACCCGGGGCCTCCTATATGGTAAACGGGAGCCCCACTGATTGAGCCACAGACGCTTCCCTCATGATCAATTTATGAACATCCCATTGAAAACTGCCATTTCCTAATAAGGGGATGGAAGTAAACTCTGTAACTAAAACAGATGCCTTCGCCCACAGATTCTAAAATCAGAGGGTATTCATGAACCTCTCACAAATTTCCAGTGCGTAAGTGGGAAACAGGAACTGTTAAAAATCTGAAACTACTAAAGTACTTTCTGCCTCTTCCGGTAAAAGAAAATATATTACTTTCTAGGAAGCTCACTACTTTAAAAACATACAAAGAAATCAGGGTTAGAAATTGATGGTTGGAAGGTGGGTTACATCAGCTCCTTTTAGGAGAAAATATAGTTAATTTTAGATGGAAAACTATAAAATGGTTCTCTGAGTCCTGTTAAAGCTCTATTGGAATTGTTTCAAGTGGGAAAAAAAGGACCTTACCCTATGATTTTATTTTCTGAGCAGATATTTCATATTATATAAAAAGTTTCACTTATTCCTTTGAGTACATGGATTATATAGTCCCTGATATATTCATTCCATACAAGCTAGAAATAAAAATTGACCAATTATAGGTAGAATTTTCTAGAATTGAGTATAGGTCAAAGTTAAATAATTACAGACACTTTGGGTAATTATATCACAGAGCATCATTAGATTTATATAGACAAAAGTTGCTCTCAATTTTCACATGACAAAAGAGGAGCTGAGAAGGGACCATGTAGCTTAAAAAGAAGGAAATTCTAATGAAGGGTCAACATTCTCAAGGAAGGAAGGAAGCTGAAAGACATTCTGTTTTGACAGTTTTGAAAGATGAGAAGAAAAAAGACTGTAAAACAGAAGAAGCTGTGATGAAAGGGTAGAATGAAGTGTTTGAAAAATGGTGAAGTGAGAGCTTTAATTAACATAGAGAGAAAGAGCAGGGAAGACGGAAAAGTGATGTAGTTCAGATAGGAAACAGTTTGTAGGGAAGCGGCTGTAGCTCAATCAGTAGGGCTCCCTTTTACCATATGGGAGGCCCCGGTTCGGTTCCCGGGGCCTCCTGGTGGGGGCAGGCCCGCCCGCACGGCGTGGTTGGCTGACCCGGCGAGCACAGGCAGCAAGGGGGGGATAAATGAATAAATAAATAAAATCTTTAAAAAAAAAAAAAAAAAAGGAAACAGTTTGTAGAGAAATTTTAGTAAATAATAAGTGAATTTGTATTTTAATTTGCAAGGGTCAAGGATGACATTATTTGAATAATGATGATTTTATTGTTTTAATATTTTATACATAAATAGGAAGCTCCATTTGTCTGAAAAAGAAATTATAACAAGTTTCTATTAATGTGAAAATAATATATATTAGACAAATTGGCAAGCAGGAATTTGCTTTTGATTAGCCTTTTATTATAACCTTTTTATTTATTTTAAACTTTATTTTGTACTTTAATAATTGAAAATATAAACAATTAAAAACTAAAAAGTAAACACAGATGAATAAATATATACATTTCTCAATTAAATGTAATGGATACATGTAAATTTTTTTTTTTTTGAATCAAACAATATATTACACAATATATTTGGTTCATAGTAACGCATTCATACAGTATTTGTCCTTTTGTGTCTGGCTTGCTTCACTCAACATAATGTCCTCAAGGTTCATCCATGTTGCCATATGCTTTATGACTTCATTTCTTCTTACAGCTGCATAATATTCAACGTGTGAATAGACCACAGTTTGTTTATCCATTCATCTGTTGATGGACACCTGGGTTGTTTCCAACTTTTGGCAATGGTGAATAACGTGGCTATGAACTCGGTGTGCAGATGTCTGTTCGTGTCACTGCTCTCAGTTCTTCTGGGTATATACCCAGTGTGGTATTGCAGGGTCACATGGCAAGTCTATATTCAACTTCTTTAGGAACTGCCAAACGGTCCTCCATAGTGGTTGTGCCATCCTGCATTCCCACCAACAGTGAAGAAGTGTTCCTATCTCTCCACATCCTCTCCAACACTTGTAGTTCTCTGTCTTTTTAATAATGGCCAAACTGATAGGTGTGAAATGATATCTCATTGTAGTTTTGATTTGCATTTCCCTAATCATGAGTGATGTTGAGCATTTCTTCATGTGTTTTTTGCCATTTGTATTTCTTCTTTGGAGAAATGTCTATTGAAGTCTTTGGCCCATTTTTTAATTGGGTCGTTTGTCTTTTTATTGTTGAGTTGTAACATCTCTTTATATATCCTGGATATTAAACCCTTATCAGATATGTGATTTCCAAATATTTATTCCCATTGAGTTGGCTGCCTTTTCACCCTCTGACAAAGTCCTGTGAGGTGCAAAAGTGTTCAGTTTTGAGGAGGTCCCATTTATCTACTTTTTCTTTTGTTGCACATGCTTTGGGTATAAGGTCCAAGAAACCACCACATACTACAAGGTCTTGAAGATGTTTCCCTACATTTTCTTCTAGTAGTTTTATGGTCCTGGCTTTTATATTTAGATCTTTGATTCATTTTTAGTTGATTCTTGTATAGGGAGTGAGATAGGGGTCCTCTTTCATTCTTTTGGTTATAGATATCCAGTTCTCCCAACACCATTTGTTGAAGAGACTGTTTTTTCCCATCAGCCTGGGCTTGGTAGGTTTGTCAAAAAACAGTTGACTGTATAGTTGAGGGTATATTTCTGGATTCTCAATTCTATTCCACTGATTGATATATCTATCTTTATGCCAGTACCATGCTGTTTTGACCACCGTAGCTTTGTAATATGTTTCAAGCTCAGGCAGTGAAATTCCTCCCACATTGCACTTCTTTTTTAGAATAGTTTTGGCTATTCGGGTGCACTTACCCTTCCAGATGAATTTGGTAATTGCCTTCTCTAATTCTGTAAAGTAAGCTGTTGGGATTTTGATTGGGTATTGCATTGAATCTATAAATCAGTTTGGGCAAGATTGACATCTTCACGAAATTTATTCTTCCAATCCATGAACACGGAATGTCTTTCCATTTGTTTGGTCTTTTTAAATTTCTTTTAGCATTGTTTTGTAGTTTTCTGCATATAGGTCCTGTACTTCTTTGGTTAAATTAACTCCTAGGTATTTGAGTCTTTTTGTTGCTATTGAAAATGGAATTTTCCTCCTCAGATTGTTCAGTACTAGTGTACAAAAACATTACTGATTTTTGCGTGTTGATCTTGTATCCTGCCACTTTGCTGAACTCATTTATTAGTTCAAGTAGCTTTGTTGCGGATACTTCAGGATTTTCTAAATACAGGATCATGTCATCCGCAAACAGTGAGAGTTTTACTTCCTCTTTTCCTATTTGGACGCCTTTAATTTTTTTTTGTCTTGTCTAATTACCCTAGCTAGAACTTCTAGTACAATGTTGAATAACAATGGTGACAGTGGGCATCCTTGTCTTGTTCCTGATCTTAGGGGGAAAGTTTTCAACCTTTCCCCATTGAGTATGATGTTGGCTGTGGGTTTTTCATATATGCCTTTTATCATATTGAGGAATTTTCCTTTTACTCCTACCTTTTGAAGTATTTTTATCAAAAAAGGATGTTGGATTTTGTTGAATGCCTCTTCTCCATCTATTGAGATGATCATGTGTTTTTTTTCCTTCAATTCGTTAATGTGGTGTATTACATTGATTGATTTTCTTATGTTGAACCAGCCTTGCATACCAGGAATAAATCTCACTTGGTCGTGATGTATAAGTCTTTTGATATGCTGTTGGATTCTATTTGCAAGTATTTTGTTGAGAATTTTTGCATCTATGTTCATTAGAGACATTGGTCTGTAATTTTCTTTTCTTGTGGAATCTTTATCTGGCTTTGGTATTAGGGTGATGTTGGCTTCATAGAATGTGTTGGGTAATTTTCTGTCCTCTTCAATTTTTTTGGAAGAGTTTAAACAGGATTGGTGTTAATTCTTTTAGAAATGCTTGATAGAATTCACCTATGAAGCCATCTGGTCCTAGACTTTTCTTTGCTGGGAGATTTTTGATGATGGATTCAAGCTCCTTAATTGTGATTGGTTTGTTAAGTTCTTGTATTTCTTGTTGTGTCAGTGTAGGTTGGTTATGAGTTTCTAGAAATTTGTCCATTTCATCCAGGTTGTCTAGTTTGTTGGCATATAGTTTCTCATAATATCCTCTTATGATTCTTTTTATTTCTGTGAGGTCATTTGTAATTTCCCCCTTTTCATTTCTGATTATATTTATTTGCATCTTTTCTTTTTTTTCTTTGTTAGTCTAGTGAGTGGTTTGTCAATTTTATTGATCTTCTCAAAGAACCAGCTTTTGGTTTTGTTGATTTTCTCTATTGCTTTTCTGTTCTCATTTTCATTTATTTCTGCTCTAATCTTTATTATTTCTTTCCTTCTTTTTGCTTTGGGATTGGTTTGCTGTTCTTTTTCTACTTTCTCAAGTTGTTCAGTTAAATCTTTGCATTTAGCTCTTTCTTATTTTTTAATATAGGCATTTAGGGCTATAAATTTCCCTCTCAAGACTGCCTTCGCTGTATCCCATAAGTTTTGATACTTTGTGTTCTCATTTTCATTTGTCTTAATATATTTACTGATTTCACTTTCAATTTCTTCTTTGACCCACCGAATATTTAGGAGTGTGTTGTTCAGTCTCCACACACTTGCAAATTTACTTTTTTCCAGTCTGTTATTGATTTCTAGTTTCATTCCATTATGATCTGAGAAGGTGCTTTGTATAATTTCAATCTTTTTATATTTATTGAGAGCTGTATTGTGACCTAACATGTGGTCTATCCTGGAGAAAGATCCATGGGCACTTGAGAAGAATGTATAACCCGCTGAGTTTGGATGCAGTGTTCTGTATATGTCTGTTAGGTCTAACTTGTTTATCATATTGTTCAAGTTCTCTGTTTCCTTGTTGATCTTCTGTCTAGTTCTATCTAATGATGTGAGAGGGGTGTTGAAGTCTCCAACAATTATTGTAGAAATGTCTATTTCTCCCTTCAGTTTTGCCAGAGTTTGTCTCATATATTTTGGGGCACCCTGGTTAGGTGTGTAGATATTTATGACTGTTATATCTTCCTTGCGGATCGTCCCTTTTATTAATATATAATGGCCTTCTGCATGTCTTATCACTTTTTTGCATTTGAAGTCTGTTTTGTCTGATATTAGTATAGCTACCCCTGCTCTTTTCTGTTCACTATTCGTGTGGAGTATCTTTTTCCAACCTTTTACTTTCAGCCGGTTTGTATCCTTGGGTCTGAAGTGAGTTTCTTGTAAGCAGCATATAGATGGCTCATGTTTTTTAATCCATTCTGTCAGCCTGTATCTTTTGATTGGGGAATTTAATCCATTCACATTCAATGATATTACTGAAAATGCACTATTTATTTCCTCCATTGTATTCCTTGGTTTTCATATGTCATCTTATTTTTGTCTCTCTTTTTACTCTTTTGGTTATCCTTTCTGCTTTTCTTTCTTCTATACTCTCCTCCAAGCCTCTCTCTCTTGTCTTTTTCTTTCAGGTTCTAAGGCTTCCTTTAATATTTCCTGCAATGGTGGATTCTTTTTTGCAAACTCTCTTAGTTCCTGTTTGTTTGTGAATACTTTATATTCACCTTCATATTTGAAGGACAGTTTCGCTGGATAAAGAATTCTCGGCTGGCAGTTTTTCTCTTTCAGTTTCCTAATTGTATCATACCACTGTCTCTCACCTCCATTGTTTCTGAAGAGAAATCTGCACTAAGTCTTAATGGACGTTCTTTGTACATGATCATTTGCTTCTCTCTTGCTGCTCTGAGAATTTTCTCTTTATCTTTTACATTTGACTTTCTGAATAATATGTTTCTTGGTGTAGATCTATTTGGATTTATTCTCATTGGGGTACAGTGTGCTTCTTGGACATGTAAGTTCATTTCTTTTGTGAGAGTTGGGAAATTTTCAGCTATTATTTCCTCAAATACTCTTTCTGCCCCTTTTCCTTTCTCTCTCCCTTCTGGAACGTATGTTCTTGCGTTTTGTGTTGTCATTCAGCTCTCTGAGCCCCTGCTCAATTTTTTCCATTCTTTTCTCTGTCTGTTCTTTTCTCTCTTCAATTTTAGCTGCTCTGTCTTCGGTATCACTTATTCTTTCTTCTATCATTTCGAGCCTGCTGTTGTATGCTTCAAATGTCTTCTTGAAATTTACCTATTGTGTCTTTCATTCCCATGAACTCCGTTACTTTTCCGTTCAGGATTTCAAATTCTTCTTTGCGTTTTCTCATTGTCTTCTTGATGGTCATTTATCTCCTTAATTATATTCTCTTTCATCTCATTAATTTGATTTTGGAAATTTGTACTCATCTCACTGATTAGTTCTCTCAAATTCTGCATCTCTTCTGGGACTTTGCTGTATTCCTTTTCTTGGGCCATGTCTTCTATTTTCTTAGTATGGCTTGTAATTTTTTGCTGGTACTTAGGCATCTGGTTAGTTTGTATTTTACTTAGATGCTCTATCTCTTTCTCTTTTATGGGGTTTTAGTGGCAGGAGGCTGTGAGTTACCAGAGCTCTTTGATTTTTGGCTCAACCTTGATTGTTAGTATTGTTCTTCTGGTTGCTCAAAACTGGGCACTGTACCCAGTAGTTGGTTGTAGAATCGTTTCCTAGGGCCTTGGGCAGGGAGGCTATAGAGGCCAGGAAAAGCCTCTCTCACTTATTAATTTTCTCATGTGCACTTCCTTGGTCTGCCTGGAGATGGCGCTTGTTGGCAGCTCTCAATTCAATGCCTGGGCGGAGCGTATTTGTTGTGACACAGACCAGATCAATGTGAGAGAGCTTCTTGCCTGGGGGCTAAAAGCCCTGTGATTCAAACTTTCTGAGACAGTTCTCCAGACTTCTCTCTTAGCGACCCCCTTTTCCCAGCTAAGAAAATAGTTCCATTCCCTTCTGATTCCTCAACAATCAGTCCCTGTTAGTAGAGGAGGAGATTTGGAAGTTTGTATATCTTTAGCCCCTTGCAGGCTCCAAGGCAAACAATGGCGCAGCCCCATCCAGCCTGGAAGGGATTTCGGGACAGGGCAGACCAAACCTGGGAGTCAAAAGCAGGGTCAGTCCCAGGCTCTTTCTTCCCTCTCCCGTGGGTTCCTCAACAATTAGTCCAAGCTAGAAGAGGGGAGGTTGCGAGAGTCGGATTTCTCCAGTCCTTTCTAGGCTCCCAGGGCAAACCGCTATGTGGAAGGGTCCAGGGGGCTCTGCAGCCCAAATTTCAGGTTAGAACCTGAGTCAGCCTAAGGCTGTGTCCCTCTCTCTCCCCTTTCTGGGAGTGGTAGATCCCCGGAGCCCCCTTTGTCTGTGGTCGCAGGCCCAGAGGCCCAGGAATTCTGAAGAGTATGGGGGAGGGTGCCGGCCGCTACAGTAGCTGCTACTTGCAACTCACAGTTCTGTTGTCCCGATTTCCCTCTTCTGTACCTCTCTCCTCTGGGTGGTGTGCAGCCTTCACCTGCTGTCCTAAACCCTAGAAGATCTTTTTCGGGGCTGTTTCAGCTTGTCTTCTAGCTATTTTTCTGGAGAAGAGTTTCCCATGTCTTACTAGTCTGCCATCTTCCCGGAAGTCTTGTTATAACCTTTTATAATTGTTATTCACTACTTTTAACATTTCAAACTTGAAGCAAATTCTGAAAGCAAAGAGGGATCATGATTTTATCATGTGATGATGACCAGAGAGCCTGATTTAGTTGCAAATTGTTCCTAACTTTTTTTTCTGGTATTCGTTAATCTTGGGCTCCGAATTTGAGTAAGAATATTTAAATGCAGAAAGCTGCAAACCAATGTTCCTTAATTAGGAATCATGTGAATAGTTTAATATTAAAATATTTTAAAAAGCCACACATGTTATGAATTCTACAGAGTTTTAGCTGCTTCTGTTTAAACTATATTGATATTGATTTGTAATTATCCTAACAAACACTTTATAGGATGTTAACCCTATGTCCTAGATTTTCCAGGTCACTTCAGATTTCAAATATTTTTATTATTTCAAATGATGTGTCCTGATTTTGATTTGGAAATCAGGGTTGCTGAATTATAGATTAACTCTATATAGTAATAGCCTTTGGCAGTATGTAGTGATTCTGTTTCTGGGCCATGATTATCAAGTTAAATCTAATAAAAAAGTTAACTGTATATTTGAATCTATCTAATAATAAGCTGCATTAAAATGGAGACACTACAGTAATTTACAGTTTAAAAACATTCATTCAAAACAGTGTGGTACTGACATAAGGACTGACACAGAGACCAATGGAATAGTATTGGGAGTCCAGAAATAAATTCATGCATCTATGGCCAATTGATTGTTGACAAGGGTACTAAGTCCACTCAATGGGCAAAGAACAGTCTCTTTAACAAATGGTGCTTGGAAAACTGGATTTCCACATGCAAAGGAATGAAATTGGACCCCTACCTAATGCCACATACAAAAATTAACTGAAAATGGATCAATGACCTAAATATAAGTGCAAAAACCATAAAACTATTAGAAGAAAATAAAGGGAGAAATCTTAATGACCTTGAATTTGGAAATGGATTCTCAGATATGCCATCAAAAGCACAAGCAACAAAAGAATAAATAAATTGGATTTCATCAAAATTAAAAAATTTTGTGTATCAAAAGTCATTAGCAAGAAAGTAAAAAGACAATGGGAGAAAATGGTTGCAAATTATATATCTGATAAGGGTTTTATATCCAGAATATATAAAGAACTCCTACAACTCAACAACAAAAACACAAACAACCCAATTTAAAAAGTGGGCAAAGGACGTGAATAGACATTTCTCCAAAGAAGACATATAAATGGCCATGAAAAGAAGCTCAACATAATTAGCTGTCAGGGAAAGCAAACCAAAACCATAAAGAGATTTTCAGCCTTTGGCTTGGAGGCAGCTAGGGTGCAACTTTCTTTGGTTGTCTGGCATCCCGGTTCATCCAACAGGCTGCCTCTGCTGTGCCACCCAAGTTCGACCCACAATGAGATCAAAGTTGTGTACTGAGGTGCAATGGTGGGGAAGGCGGTGCCACATCTCCTCTGGTACACCAGATCATACCCTGGGTCTGTCTTTAAAAAAGGCTGGTGATGATATCACAAGGCAACTGTTGACAGAAGGGTCAAAGGATTACAATGAAACTGACCACTCAGAACAGAAAGGCCCAGATTGAGGTGGTACTGTCTGCCTTTGTCCTGGTTATCAAAGCCCTTAAGGAACCACCCAAATACAGAAAGAAGAAGGAAAACACTAAACACAGTGGAAATATCACTTTTGATAAGTTTATCAACATTGCCAGACAGATGTAGCACCAATCTTTAGCCAGAGAACTCTCTGGAACCATTAAAGAGAGTCTAGGAACTGCTCAGTCTGTGAGATGTGTCTTTTTTTATTTTTATTTTTTTTAGGAGTTACCAGGGAATGAACCCAGAACCTCACACATGGGAGGCATGAGATCAACCACTGAGCCTACATCTGCTCCCCAGTGAGAGCCGGTTTTTTTGTTTGTCTATTTTCTTTTTAGGAGGTACCAGGGATTGAACCCAGGACTGCATACATGGGAAGCAGGCGCTTAACCACTTGGTTACCTCTGCTCCCTGGGATGCAATGCTGATGAAAACAAATCTCAAGACATCGAAGATGACATTCACAGTGTTGCAGTGAAATGCCTAGCTAGGAAAGAACTACAAAGGAAATTATTTCAATAAAGGATCACATAACAGGCAAAATAAACCCCCAAAACCCCACAATGAGATACCACTTCACATCCACTAGGATGACTATTATTTTTAAAATGTGCTTTGCTTGTGGGAAAGTAAAAATGGTGCAGCTGCTGTGGAAAAAAGTTTGGTGGTTCCTCAAAAAGTTAAACCCATAATTATTATTTTACTTGGTAGCGCCACTCCTTAGGAACATACCCCCAAAGAGCTGAAAACAGGGACTCAACCAAATACTTGTATGGCAATGTCCATAGCAGCAATTATTCAAAATAGCCAAAAGTTGGAAACAACCTACATTTTCATCAACAGATGAATGGATAAACATGTGGTATATACATACAATAGAATATTACTCAGTCATAAAAAGGAATAAAAAAGTGCTGATACATGCTACAACATGGATGAACCTAGAAAACATTATGCTAAGTGAAAGAAGCCAGACACAAAAGGGCAAATATTGTATGATTCCACTTATTTGAAATATCTAATAAGCAAATTCATAGAGACAGAAAATAGGAGGAGGCAGGAAAGAGTGGCAGGGAGAGGGAGCTATGGGGAGTTATTACAGAATTTTTGTTTGGGGTGATGAAAAAGTTTTGGCAATGGATAGTGGTGATGGTTGCACAGCATTGTGAATATAGTTAATGCCACTGAATTGTACATTTAAAAATGATTAAAATGGCAAAGTTTATGTTATAAATATGTTACCACAATAAAAAAGTTGTGCAAATACATACATAGCTAGTGAGTAGTTGGCTACTCACCTTTGTCACATAGGAATGAAAAACAACCTATTTTAGAGATGTTGTAATTATATATTATACAGTCAAAACTAAAGCCAACAAAAATAATCAAAATGTGCTTCTGTTAAAAAGACTTGGTAGTCTTTCTTATTTTGTAATTGCTAAAAACCATAAACATAGTCTTGGTAAACTGGAACCTAAAGGCCCGCTGGAATTTGCTATGTAATGATGTTAATTCTGAGTGACCCTTTGTATTAGTCAGCCAAAGGGGTGCTAATGTGAAATACCAAAAATGGGTTGGTCTTTATAAAGGGTATTTATTTGGGGTATAAGTCCACAGATACCAGCCATAAAGCATTAAGTTTCTTCTCTCACCACAGTCCATTGCCATGTGTTAGAGCAAGACAGCTGCCGGCATCTGCCAGGGTTCAGGCTTCTGGGGTTCCTCTCTTCCTGGGGCTGCGTTTCTCTCCGGGCTTAGCTCCTGTTTCCTCCACGAGGTCAGATGCAGACGATCAGGCAAACGGCTTGCTTCTCTTCCCCTGGGGCCTTCTTTCCAACATCAAAACTGCTTCTCAAAAGACTACCTCAACTGTCCTTTGCCTTGCCTTTAATATTCAATTCCCCACCCACCAAGGGGTGGGGCTCAACACCCTAATCCTAACCTAATCAAGCCCAGATTAACAGATCAGTTTACAAGCATGATCCAATTATATTTTTGGAATTCATAATTACATCAAATTCCCCAACAGTTACACCCTTCTAAGTGATGAATTACTATAAATGATGAATGACCATCATTTATAAATTTCTAAGAATTTTTTTACGGACCCACTCGATTTTTTCGTGTTTAGGTAACCACAGTAAAGTCTACTGTGTCCAGACTTGCATTTAATAAATCTTTAGAAATTAAGAAATTCCAAGTCTTTGAAATATGTATATACTACTAGTGATCAGGCTTTCCCTCCCACATTTCCCTACTAGTTAGGACGTGTAAAGCCAGGGGATGCTGCTGCAACAGGGGTGATGGGAGTGGGAGAAAGGATATCACCAGCTTAACACTTCAACACTGTTGCTATGATTCACTTGGGTTTAACACATTTGTTGCAAGGAAACCTCCTCCTCTCCCAGTTTCCTTCTCTGAGCTCCTCTCACGCTGTCTCCGGTGCTTTGGCCTTTAAGGAGAAGCCAGAGCAGGTGGGCACAGTGGAGTTCACCCAGTCCTCCTCCCCTGTTCCTTCCCTAATTTAGCAGTACTTCCGGCCGCGTGACATCATCCCCCGCACCCCGGTGACGTGAGCGGCGGGTGACGTGTGTGCGGAGAGAAGCGCGCTGACGTTGCTATTTAAAGGTCCTCCTGCGGGAGGATGGAGACACAGAGCGGGCACCTGGTGTGGGGAGCAGAGGAGGCTGTGGCGGCCGGTAGTGGGGCCAGGAGCGGGCCGAGGAGCAGAGCGCGCGGCCCGCCCGTCGCCAGCCACTAGGGGGGGGGGGGGAGAAGGAAGAACGGATTGACGACTGGACCTGCCACCTGGCCGGTCTGGCTTCCCACGAGGGCCAGCTCGGCCCCTGACCACAAGCCTCCCCGCAGCTCTAGCGACTGCCGCCTCCTCCCGGTCTCCGCAGGGCCCCACCGGGCCCTAGCGACGGGTCAGCGTCCAGGCCCTCGGCGTCCGGCTGCAGTTCCGCGGCTGCTGTTTCCCTGCCCCTCCCGCGAGCAGGGGGAGGGACCGCTCTCGCCCCCGTTCTCCCCGCCCCCTCCTCCGCCCCCCACAGCCAGCTCCGCCGCCGCGGCCGCCTTACGCCAGCGGCGCTGACCAGGGAAGCGGCGCTCTCCGCTCTGCGAGGCGGCGGGTGGAGGCGGAGGCAGAGTCAGCGGCTGGTTTCGGGCCGCTCGGACGGGCGCTGCTCTGTCGAGCGGGAGCTCGAGACCGGCGGAGGCAAGCGGTGATGGAAGTGTGAGAGGCGGCGGCGCGGCCCAAGGAGTGTGAGGTGGCGCGTGGCGGCGGCGCCGAGAGTGAGAGGAGAGGAACCAGGGTGGGGGCGCTGGAGCGGCAGCACTCCCGCGGCTTCCAGTCCTCAGTACCCGACGCAGGAGTACTGAGCCTAAGCTCTGGTCGGCGCCCGTCGACCCTTCAGCTCCCTCCTCCATCGCCGCTCGGTCCTCCTGGGCGCTGGGGGCCGGGTGCTTGTGGTAGCGTGCGGCTTGTCTCTCTGATTCATTCATTGTCTGTCGACGGGAGCCTCAACCTGCTGTGCTCAGAAGAGAGGGCAGCAGCGAATGAAGGGCCAGGCGCGAGCGGGGCTCCATTGTGCTCTGCGGCGGGGGGCGGGAAGGGGCTGAGGGAGGTGGGATCGGGCCCGCTCCCCTTGCTCGCCGGCGTGCGCTGCTCCTCCAGCCTGCTGCCAGCCTGGAAATGGCTCCGTTTATTCTCTTCGGGAGAATGAATCGATCCTGCCCAGCCTTCCCTTCTTCCTCCCCACCTCCTCTCTGCTCCTAGTATTAGGAGGGGAAAAATTAAAAAGACAGATTCCAGACAACGTGGAGTGCCGTGCACGTTGCGAGCTGCCGGGTTTGCACTTCGGGGAAATTTTCCTCTATTTTTTTCTAACGTGAGCGCAGAGAAGCAGTGGCATTACTGCTTTGGGAGAATTTTTATTTTCACGTAGAGATCTTTAAAGTGCACGTCGCGTTGGGTTTCACGCTCCACCCCCAGGGACCTGGTGTGGAGAAATTTGAACCCGCAGCCTTATTAGCACCGAAAAGGCCGAGTTACCTGGCTCTTCCTGAATGTCGAGGAGGACATGAGTGAAATGACCAGCTAGCTCATTTTTTAATGGGACTCCGTGAAGCTGGATTCTGCGTTTGCCTACATGTAGACCCCTTTGTGGAATAGAATTAACCGCTGTTTCCTCCTCGAAGCATTTTTAACTCTAAGAAGCAAATGCCACCTCAGTGTGTTTGAACCTTTTGGTATTTACGAGGGAGCAGTCATTTCATCCAAGGAAACTAATTGAATCGTCAACACCATCGAAATACCTCCGGAAAAGGATCTCGGGGGGTGGAAAGCAACTGCGAAATAGCAGACGGAGAAATTCCTTTGAAAGTCATTCCGTAACATAAGAGCAGAAACTTCAGAGCAAGTTTTCTTTGGGCAAAATGGGGTAAGGATTTTTGTGCTTCACACAACTTTGTGTCTGTTTATGCATGTGTGTTAGTGAGGGCTGGTGGTCATTGTGTTTTATGGTTTTCAAACAAATTTGCCACCTCCCTTGCTGAGCAGGTCACACTTAAAAAAAATTACTGGTGTGTTAACCTTTTAATAAGTTATTTTGTATTCTTTAGAGTGGCACCGGGAGGTCATAGTTAAGGAACAGTATGTATGTCGTTAGTAACCTGAATATATTTTTTTGAGTATTATTTAAGAAAACAACGCATTCTGCACATCACTGGTTCAAACTGCTGCATCAGTTTGTAGTCAATATTATGTTTTCTGAGATTTTGTTGCTGGTGTCTTTTAAAAGCAAGTACTGCATTCTCGCAGTACTTTGGGGATCATCAGTTGCGAAAAGGGAAAAATCGTAATGCATAGTTATAAGTGGTTAGATTACAGCCCTTGGAAAAGATCCAGTGTAAATCCTTGCCCTCACTGTGCCCTCTGTTTTGCCCTTGAATATTCCAAAGCTAAAATATATGGAATCTATTCATTGGGGACAATAAAATGAAAATATGAAAGTCTTACTGGTGAGGTCTCCAGAGTGCCCGTGCACTCAGGAGATGAAAGCTTGAATAGCAAAAAGCTTTTTGTTGAAGGAACTGGATCACTTTGTTTTTAAGCTCAGGGCTTCAGTTTGTGTTACTATTAGATGGACACCTTCTTTCAGACCTGAAGCCAATCGAGAGTGACTTTTCCAACCTTTTATTAAGTCTGTTCATTCACATAGTACCTGATAAAATGTTAGTGATTCTTCCTATTTTAAGCCAGAAACCTATAATATATTAATATAGTAATGATCTTACCCATTTCAGTGACAGATTGTCCATGATTTCCGTTAAAGAGGAACTTCCAGAATTTCCCGTTTTATGGTTGAATAAACACATCTAACCTAATTGAGGGACAGATTTTGGAAAGACAGACTGAAATTTAATAGTGACAATTTAGGGGGTTGCACACACTTCTTGAAATTTTCGGAGAAAAGTTCTTGGATAGTACTACCTTTTTGTTGGACTTAGAATTTCACATTTATTAATTTGAACAACTTTGACATTTTAGAACACATGTTGTAGGAGCCCTTCCTCAGGAATTAATTATCCTCAGTGTCGATTGTTTTTAAAACTTAAACGACAAGTTTACATATATATAACTATATAACTTGCTTAATTTGGCCTACTGTTAAGAGCAATTAAAATACCTTATTCTATTTCTGGTGTTGCTATTAGTAGTTTAGTAATCTGAGGCAAATTACTTAACTTCTATGGACTGTTTTCTTATCTGTAAAATAAAGAACTTAGATGAATTTTTTAAAAAACTTTCAAACTTGTAAAAATTCCTTTTTCACCTCCTATTTTAGTGATGACTAGTTTCTTGAAGTAGATTTTTCAGATGGAGAGATTGTTTTCTCTAAGCAGTTTTTTTTTTAAAGCACTTTTGCAAACTGGAAAATCATGGCATTTGAAAAATATTTTTGGATAAATTGTACTGATTTTAAATGAGAGATTCTGAAAAATACCACTATTCAAAACCTTTGGATCCTGGCTTCTCTGGAGAATCTGCAGTTCTTCTGTTTAAAAGCCAAAAATTCAAGTGGGAATTTTTCCTGTTGAAGACTGCATTCTCTCTAGATTGTGGAGTAGTAGCACCATGGAGCAACATTAGTTTTCCAAACGTTTAAGCTGAATGAATGCCCATCATTTAACCAAGGAAGTTTGGGATGAACCTAAATACTAAAGGGACTAGTATTTAAAATATAAAAACAAGCCTCTCACACACATAAACACACATACAACACACATTTAGACATTTCAATGTAATTAAATTAATTTATAAACGATTTTATTTGCTCTTTTATTAACAAGATCTTAAAGGCGGACTGACGGGGAGAAGGGGTGAGTGTTTATGGTGTTATTTTTCTCAAAGTCCGTATTTGGGGCTATGGGCTTTTCTCATTGATAGTGACTTGTTCCATCTGAATTGTAGAGAGAAGAAGGATAGCTGGAGGTAGAAGAGCATAAAGAGAAGGCATTTATGCAAGTTTGTACTCTTTGTAGGTTTTTATACCTATTAAAGATTTGTGGAATAAATATAGCCACCTGGAACTATTTAAAACAAAATAAAATTGAGCTTCAAGTTTTATCCAGGCAATCCTAAATTACTTTATTCCGACAGGTATCTAAAAATTTAATATTGTGGGTGAAGAGTCTCAAATATTATGAATATAGTTTTGACTAATGTTACATTATAGTAAGACTTTAATCTTTCCTTAATTTAGATTAATTGCAAGTTTAGAGACAAAGTCTGAACAAAATAGATTATTTTTAAGAAAAAAGAGTAAATTGGCCAAAAAAAAAATCTGTGGCTCGGTAATAGTTTATGAACTATGGTGGAAACTGAAAAGAACAGCTGAAAGTGACAGTTGGCAGAGTCTGTTAAAGTGTCTAGAATGCCGTATGAACTGTATTTAATTGCAGTGAAGGCAGCTGAAGTGTTGGTTTGTAAAGTAGTTGTATTAGACCCTTTAAAAATCAGGGCATTCACATATGTAAGATGAAATCTATGAAGGACTCCAAAGCCTCAGTAAGGAGCTGCCATTATGCATGACCCCCATAGTAACATCTCATAAAGAAAGCAGTGAGTCAGAAGCTATTTCAGAACTATCAGAGTAGCTTCAATCAGTTATTTCATGCTTTCTTTTGTTTTTGCTTAGCTCATGTAGGCAATTTAGTGCCATCAACAAGGGAATAGAGAATCCTGCTATTAATAGCTAGTTACATATAAGATGAGGGTTCTTCCTCCTCATAAGGTCTGCTAATGCTGTTTCTGATTTTTCTCACCTGCCTGTGGGAACTCTGGAAATCCAACCTCTCCCCTTCCCCCAGAAAACTTCCTAGGCATGGAAGTCAGTACCGCTGTGTTGCAGTACAATTGGGAGTGATTCCCTTCATCGCTGAATCACAGGAAGCTAATACCTCTTTCTACTGTAGGCTGCTGGGTGCTGCTCTCGGGGGCTTATAGCACAAACGTGGAAATCCTGATTCAGCACTGCAATATGAATGGGCTTTGTTGCAAAGGCAACCAACCTATCATTCCTAACAGCAGAGAAGTGGGATGCAAGTGCCTAATTCTTTATTTTTCATTTGACCAATTTTTTTTTTAAAGATCGATTTATTTACCCCCCCCCCCATTGTTTTGCACTCAGTGCTCCCTGTGTGTTCTTCTGTGTCTGCTTGTCTTCTCTTTAGATGGCACCAGGAAACGATCCTGGGACCTTCCGGAGTGGAGAGAGGTGCTCAATTTCTTGTGCCACCTCAGCTCCCTGGTCTGCTGCATCTCTTATTGTCTCTCTTCTGTGTCTCTTTTTGTTTCGTCATCTTGCTGTGCCAGCTCACCACGCAGGCCAGCTTGCCTTTTACCAGGAAGACCCAGAAATCGAACCGTGGACCTCTTATATAGTAGACGGGAGCCCAATCACTTGAGCCACATCTGCTTCCCAATTTTTGAGCTTCTATTCTGTGGCATGTGCTGAGCTTAGTGCTGCACCTGCAGAGATTCCTCAAGGAGTTGATAGTCTAGAAGTGGAGATGACAGTCAAGCTTAAAGTAAAATGTACAGTCAACTGTCCAAGGGGTATAATAAAGGGCACTATACAGACAAAAAGTGTGTGTGCGAGCTGCTGAGGGAAGGATTGAAAAACGCTTTGTGGAAGAGGCAATAGGTGTTAAATATTGAAAGAGGAGTAGGGATGGGCCCCCTGGACAAATGAGAGGGCATTTAAGGTAGAGGAACGGTATAATTGAAAGCACTAAAACAAGGAACTGCAAAAAAGTTTGGCACGATGATCTTAGCTTGCTTGGGGTGTAGCAAGAGATAGGGCTGGTGTACCAAATGAAATTTTGGATTATCCTGTAGGTTTGTGTATTCAAAACTTTTTTGGTGATGCCTATTAGTGAGATACATGTTTTTTTACATCAGGACCCAGTACACACATGTATAAATGATGGAATTTCACAAAATAATCCCCTTGCTTTGTAGGATGTGCTTTGTATTTTTCTATTCTATTTCATTCTGTTTTATTTTAAGAAAGAATGCTGCTTGTGACCTACTAAATTGATTTAACAACTCAGAAGTAGCAACTGGTAATTTAAAAGCACTGCTCTTGACTATGGGGAAACACTAAATGGTTTTCAGCTGAATAGAAACATGAAAGCTCAGGAGAGACTGGGTGAGAAAATAGTTAAAGAAACCATTTAAACATTGGTTTTGTATGTTGCATCCTGTGGAAACACCAAGGTGGGAGTGATCAATGCTGGCTGGATAGGGGAGGTGGAACTTTGGGCAGACCTAGGAAAGTTCCAGAATGGAGGGCAGGGATGGATGGTGATTGAGATCATGACATTCCAGGTAAGGCATTTCATGTACAGAGGTAAAAATGTAGGAAATCGCATGTGTATGTTCCTAGCAGAGATGGTCACAATCATATGGACCATGAAAAATGAATTTGGAAGTTTGGAAAGGACTTTCTAGCTGGCATACAAATTCCATGGAAAATAAGTGAGAATACCTTGAAATTCCCCAATTAAGTAATTAAAGGGTACTTGGAGTTGCTGTAAGATTTGTCTTTGTAAACCATAAAATTATTTCATTTTAATTTTTTATGTATCATTATATATCAAGAGAATACAAAAAAAAAAAAAAAGAAAAAAAAGAATACCAACCATAAGAAGGCTGATAAAATGAGTAAGAATTATCTATTTTGAGAATAGGCTTATTTTTTAATATATTGAGTTATCGGAATAATTGAGCCCTGTTTTTACTGTTACCTGAAATACCTTTTTTTTTTTCAGGTAATAAATTATACATTGGCAAAATCATCCTTGCTCTTTCCGGATGTCCTTTTCCTGTATCTAGAACTTTATTACATATATTGAAAACTTTTCACTAGTTCATTTTTGTTTTTATTTCTTTTTATCCTTGTGACTTTATCCCTTCATCCCCTTTTTCCCTTGTCCTAGTGATATAGACAGGATTTTCAGGGATTGGGAGTGTGGCGAAGATAACAGCAATGAACTCTCATGGTTTTTCCCCTTGGTACAATGTTTAAAATTTAAAGGTAATGGAAAAAGTTTAAGCCTAGCCTCACCTCTAAACCTGCCACCTCCCTAACTTTGTTTCTGAAATTTCCTCTCAACTTCCCAGCTTTTGTGTGCTTCAGTGGGATTGTTGCTGCTTCAAAAAATTGAAGAAGGTGGAGAGATTCTCTTTTCCAAATTTGGTGGTGATCAGCTGAGGTTGCCATCCACTGCCAACGTCCAGAAAGAGAACATAATCAGTACATGGGATAGCAAGTTGTGTCATCATCCCATGATGAAGGAATATTGTTATTTAAATTTACACTTAAGATATTTTATATCTTTCCAACCCCCCCCCCAGATCCTATTTCAGAGTTTTAAAAATGAAAATAAAAACTATTTGAGTGTTCACATATTCAGCAATGCATAAAGGGAAAGAAAGAAGAATCAAAATTACAGTATTTGAGAGTTTGTGCAAAGCTATTGGTAGAATTGTATAAACTAGTCAAGGTAGTTATTTTAAGCTATGTAAGTTAACTTTTGGGAGGAGCAAATATTAAAGCTGGGGTCAGAATGGATGCCGTATATGATGTTTTGGGCTCTGGGCTGAGGTTTTTATAACAACGAAATAATGATTCTAAATAGCCTATTAGGATGTGATTATGTAATTCTTAAAAACAAGATATATAATGCCTTTTTTGGTCACATATAGGTGTTTATCTTTTTTTTTAAACATCCTTACTGATGCTATTTTTGTTTCATTTGTAATTTTATTTTCCTGGTTCTAGAAAAGAATTATTAAACTTGCACAACAAATTTGCAGACCTGTCTTGAGCAAATGCTCACACCCACCCAAAATCCTTTTCAAAATCTAAATACATAAAGGGTATGTTTAGGAAAAGTCCTTAATTTTGTTTCAGGGCAGCAATATTTTTATTAATTTAATCATTCTGAAATGAGATGACAATTTAAATCTGTGACTAGTATGATTTTCTTTAGGAAATTTGGTTTAGGATAATTACCTGAAATGTTATTCATGGTACTTAAGGGATTAACAAAAGAAACGGCCCTTGTTCATAGTTTGTAGGCTCACTTTAGTTTTAAGTGACTGTCTGAAATGAAAAGGTCATTAAATCTCAAATGGACCAACCTCTCACTGCCATGTGATTCCTCACCCCCCCCCAACCTTTGGTGTTTAGTTGAAATATTTATTTTTAGTTACCGGATTGTTTTATTTAGGATTAATCCAAATATCTGGACAGAAGAATAGGGAAAATGAGTCCCAAATATTTAATATTTTATGATAAAATTTCTAAATGACTGAAGATAAAACATTTTTTTTTTTCTTGATATAATCTGTTTAGTTGATGAAATGTGCATTTTCTTGGTTCTGTTGCATATTTGTAATGCCTTATGATTGGAGGCTTATTTAGTAGAGTGACCCTGCGGTTTATGAAATTCATTATGAAATAAGATTTTCCTAGATATCAAAAAGACTTTCAGTTAATATGAGACATTATAAAGCATTGGGGCATTGTAAGGTTTGTGAGGACTGTAAGGTTTTTTTGAAGTATTTTGAGACGTTGAAAAGTTTCAGGATCATTTAATATCTTCATTTCACAAGAATCTCTATTTGACAGTGACACTCAGCAGTATTTATTTAGATTTGAGTCCATCTTCGAGAATTGAGATAAAGTTTTCAAATCTTACTGAACGGTTATTGAAAGAATGGGTCAAACCTGTTTAAAACATTCAGTAATGTTCTTCAGCTTGTGTTTTCAGAATCTTAATTTTAGGCAAAAATTCTTAATTTTGGCAGCACACTTCTCAGCATACTATAAAATTAGGACATCTGTGATCACTCTTTGTTAAAACAGAGACAGATTTATCAATGAACTTCTGTTCTTAATTGTAACATTTCACACCTTTTGCTTCTCCTTTCCTCAACCCCAAGAAGTCTTAACACATAAGTCATTTCTTTGCTCCCTAATAAAAGGTCTGAGAAGGAAAAGCAGATGAAACTGAAGGGATTCTATGCTGCTTGTTTTAAGCAACTTTTTTGAGGGAAGATGTTGAAATTATTGATGTATTTATCAACTTTCTATGCTTTACCTTTTTCTCCACTTGTATTTGATTTATTTCCCATCTTGTTTTTAAAAGTTTAAAAAAATCTGTTTACTTCTCTAATAAGTATAATTTAATTTTATAGGAATCTATTTAGTGATCTTACCAAAACCAAAAAACAAACAAAACTATCTTTTCTCATGAGATTTCCCACCCAACAATGTATTGTGAACTCAGCATGGCTCTTGTGTAGCTGAAATGATTTTAAATATATAGAACTAACATTTTACTTCATTAAGAGCTGAATTTCATTTACACCCAACTACCTTTTTCATTTAAGGTAGGCTGTGGAGGAAGCAGAAATTCATTATTTTTGTTTTTTTTAACTGGTATTGAAACTAAAATTGTTTATTAAAAAATTAGGAATTTAATCAGTATTGTATCTTCATAGTTTACTTCTGCCCTTTCTTTAGGTTTTGAAAAATCACCTTAATCTTCTAACACCTAATATGAGCTTTTTTTTTTTTTTTTTTTTAGAGCTCTGCTTTATGGACATTTTATTTTAATGTTCTTCCAAAAAACATGAGTCATTTCCATGTTATCCTTGAAAAGTGCTGGCACCATGTTCTGGAGGTAGGGTGGTTAAGTTGTTTTAAGAACTGAGAGCTTTTTGTAAGATTACCAAACCTAGGATTAGATAGAAATTAAAAACAAGCAAACTGCTGAGGTACCAGTGATACCAAAGCAGCTTTCATTACTTTATAAGGTCATTTTAAATCACATTTATTACGGTTCTGTCTATTGGCATGTCTAGCTCCACGTGCTCACACTCCTCAGAGTTCAGAAGGCTGTAGAAGATAATGTCCTTGATTCCCCCTTCCCTCCCCAAAAAAGAGCTTGTTTCTAATTTGTCACTGTCTTTAGTTGGAGAGTCTTCATAGAAATGTGCTGAGAGCCATAGCTCAGAAACAGCTTTGTGGGTACTATAGATGGTGTTTCTTAACCAACTAGTTGATGCTACAGTATGCATGTACAATATAAGTTGGAAGGATTTGGGGAATCAGAGCCCAATTTTAGCATACAGGAAATCATGATTCCTAGCAATTGGGCGTTTAGTTGGGTATGCAATTACTTTTCTAATAATTTGTCTAGGTAAATTATTGGGTCCTTTCACCTTTACATTTAAACATGCCTCAGGCTTAAGCAATTATCATCTTCCTTCTGTTTCATTTAATTGTAGTAAGAACTTTAAGAAGGTTACTCGGAATATGGCTTTTTTTGTGAGTCAGAATTTTCTTCCCTAGTTACTTTGTTTCTCTCATTAAGCTCTTAATAACAATTCTAGGAAATTATCTTAAGTAGATTTGACTATCAAAGAGCTCAGAGTCTTCATATTAGAATATTTCTATCATGTCAGTCTTCCTTCATGGAAGGTAAGGAAAGGTAAGTTTGTATATTCCCAAATTTATACAGGACAATTATTTATTTTGATCCTGCTATAATATTTAAGTGAGCTTAGCCTGTTTCTTTACCTTTGTGTTTTCTTTTTGTTTATTCTTTGGTAAAACAATATTGTTTTCTATCTTGCTCTGTTGTTATGAATCTCTGTCACAGGGCTTTAAACATTAAAATTCATGTGCTTTGCTTAATCACCCTGCCAGCTCCCAAGATGTTTACAGAATGAGGATTCCACCTACTCTTGTTTACTTGATATTTCCAGAGAGCTGTGTGCTTTAAGCTGAATGGGAAGGTTCCCAAGTAACCCTTAAATTCATTTTTCTTGGAGTTTTGTTGATTTTTAAAAAAAAGTGTTCTAGATCTTGAAATCTCCTTTTTTCTTAACTCATAATCCATGGAATTATAGTTGTCTATTTTCTTTGTATTTATATTTTATTTACTATTATATTTTATTTATTTATATTTATTACTATTAAATTGTATTTATATTTTATTTTATTTATAAAATTTATATTTATATTTTATTACTATTAAATTGTATTTGTTGCTTTGTCTATGCAATTATGGGGGAAATAAGACATAAATGACAATGTTGCTACTTAATTTTGTTTTTGTGGCATATTCTGAGTATTCAGTATATGATCTATGGGTAGTTAAATTATAGGCTATTCATATAGTATGGTGGTACAGTGGTTAATTAGAAGTCTGGATGCAAAATTGAATATAATCCTTGACCTTAACTATATAAAATACATTCTGTGTATGCCTGAAAAAGATTTGAAGGAAATTCATTAAAGTGCTACCATGTTTATTTCTAGAAAATAAGATTGTGAAATTTTGTTCTTTGACTCTTTCTGACTCTTTTAATTTCTCTGTAATAAATATATTAAGTTTTAGAGTTTCTTTTGGGTTTTAAGGGAAAGGGATATTTAAAAATATATTTTAATACCTACAGTATAATGTTTTCAGAATCTATCACTGTTCCTACATATAGATACTTACGTGTTTGTATCAGTTTTAGCTTGCTTTTCTTAAATTTTGTTTCATTATTCTTTTCAAAATCGGCTAAATTAGGTAACTCTAAAGAGAATTAGCAAAGAATTGATTCTTGTTTAAGTGTAAGTAGTATATCTTTTGCCAGGTATCAGAGTGTTAGTACTAAGCCCCACTTTTTACGAATAAGGAGACTTTAGAGCTCAGTGGGAAAATGTGATTTATGTGCAGCTATGAAATGATAGAGCATGTGCTAGATCTTCTGGCTCCTTAGGACTCTTACATTTAATTCAGGGGGTCCTAAATAAATGCTCAGATACATAGAGATTGATTGGAAGAGGGAGTTCTAACCCCTCATAGTTCTTTCTTTTTTAAAAAGCCTGCAAATTAACAGCCAGCCTAGTATCTTAGTGGTAAGTTTATTGCATGTATGTATCTTGTTTTCCTTCTAGATGATACTGAAAGAAACTGCATTTTAGTTTTAGTGTAATTAAATCTCTAGACAATGCCTTGTATTTTGAATACATTGAAATCCTTCTTATAAAGGGCACATGGGCACTGGATTACTTAGACAGGCAGGATCTGCCTCTGTGAAGAATTCAGACCAGAAGAAGAGAGCCGGAGATGTTATTTTGTAATACTTTTCCTGTGCCTTAACGCTGGAATGGGGGACCCACTGAGCCTCGTATCTATTTTTTATAAGCTAACGATCCAGGACAACTTGAAACTGATCTCTAGCTCTTTAAATCTGATTACTTTTATTAACACTTACCAATTATGCCCATTTCTTATTGAGACTTCTGCTTTCTAAATGTATTACTTTTTAAAAAACTACCTGACACTGCTTTAACTTCTGAAGATTTCTACTTTTAAAGGAAA
Source organism: Tolypeutes matacus (assembly GCA_026826555.1). Taxonomy (NCBI): domain Eukaryota; kingdom Metazoa; phylum Chordata; class Mammalia; order Cingulata; family Chlamyphoridae; genus Tolypeutes; species Tolypeutes matacus. The sequence goes on from JAKSZT010053785.1 coordinate 5,157,410, forward strand.
TACTTCCTCTTGCTTAGATATCCTTAAGTTTGTCCATATGCCGTAACTATTAATTTTTTATTGCTGTGTGAAAATTGCCATAATTTTAATGCCTTAAAACAACACCCATTTATTGTCTCTGTTTCTGTGGTTAGGAGTCTAGGCATGGTTTGTTGGGTTTTCTGCTCAGGGTCTCATGGGGCTGTAATCAAGGTGGCAGTCAGTGTTAGAGTCTCAGACATTTGTGGCTGGGGGCATCTCCCAAGCTCATGTGGTTGTTGGCAGAATTTATTTCCATGTAGCTGTAGAACTCATAGAGACTGTGTCTACAAGGCCAGCAGGAGAAGCCTGTCTGATGCTTTACCTTCTTTTAAAGGGCTCATCTGAATAGGTCAAGCCCACCCAGAATAATTTCCCTTTTGATTAACTCAGAGTCAACTGATAAATTATCTAATCACCCCTGTGATATCCCACCATATTCACCAGTTAACCACCCATGTTTAAAGGGAGAGAATTATACAGGAAGTATCCACCAGGGGTGGGAATCTTGGGAGCTGTATTAGAATTCTACCTACCACACCACATTACAATGCTCTGCTACTATTGTATCCATTTCATTAAGGGAAAAAAACTAAAAATCTAGAGCTCTCTACATACCTGCTCCACTCTAGGTGGGTTATTCTCTAGGCTTACTGTGTAGTTGTCATACTAGACCTTCTCTTAAGGTTTTTTTCTTTCCCCCCCAATTGCATCTCCCATTTCCTAGAACACTATGTTTTCTTCTTTCTTGGTTAACACCTTTTGTTTTACTAAAGTAATTTTCCTGTAGTTTCCTGAAAATGGCTAGGTAGGAGATAAATTTTTTGAGACATTGCATATGTGAAAATTTTCCTTGCCTCCCTCTTAATTGGGAGAAAATTTTCTCTCAGAATTATGAAGGCACTGATCTCCTCTCTTCCAGTGTTGCTGTTGAAGTTTGCTTGTTTCTGATTCCTGTTCTTTGTGTGTGACTTCTTCCCCCATTCTGGAAGGTTTTAGGATTTTCTTCCCCCCTTTGCTTTTTGAAGACTTCACAGTGATAAGCACTGATGTGGTTTTGTTTGTATGTTCTGTTTTTTTATTTTTTCAACATTTGTTCTTTTAGTCATTGGTGGATCCTTTCAATCTGGCAACTCATTTCTTTAAGTCTGGAAGATTTTCTTCTATTTTTATGAATACTTTCCTGTGTTCTCTTTTTCTGAACTGCCTAATAGTTGTATGGTAGACCTCCTCTTTGTCTTGTCTACCTTTTTTTCTTTTTATTCTCTATTCTAAGGACATTTCCTTGACTACTTCTAATTCTTCTTTGGATTTTATATTTCCATCTAATTTTTATTTTCCAGGTGTTCTCTTATTCTTTTCCTATTAAAAACACAATAGACTCCTGTTGCTATTTTATCAATTTAATATCTCATTTATTTGAAAGCATTTATAGTGTTTTGAAGTTTTGTTTTCTGTCCTCTAAATTGTCTTTCTTTTGAGTTTCTTTTTCCTATTTATTTTAGTTTCTTTCATGTTGGGAGCTTTCCTGAAATATCTGGTGATCCTCAGCTGTGTATATTGAGATACTTAGAAGCTGATTAGAAGCTCTTTGGGACTCAGGGAGGCCTGTCAGTGGTGGGCTTCATGTTGAGATGTTCAGGTAGTATTTTAGTTTTCTAACTGCTAAAACAAATACCATACAATGGGTTGGTTTAACAACATGAATTTATTGGCTCATGGTTTCAGAGTCTAAAAGGCTTGCTTCCTACCCGGGTTGGTATTTTCTGCTAGCCAGCAATCTTTGGAGTTCCTTGGCTTTTCCCTCACATGACAATGCAATGTATCTTTTCTGCTCTCTTCTGGGTTCCATTGATTTACAGTTTGTGGTTGCTCCCTCCAGTGCTTCTCTCTGACTTTCACTCTGCTTATAAAGGACTCCAGTAATCTGATTAAAGCCCAACCTGATTCAACATCTTGGAGTAACATCTTGAAGAGACCACACTTACCAGAATGTGGACCAAGACCAAGAATATATCCAAACATGTGCATAATTCAATCCACCATAGGTGGTAAACCGGCATTTTCCTTGGGTGGTTCCCAGCTGTGGATACGTGGAGGTCTGTTCTTGGAAACTGTAGGTCCTTTTTTTTTTTTTTTTTTTGACACTGTTCAGTTTCCCTAGGGAAGACTCTTCAAATCTATATACCTCTCGGCATTCTGAGAGCAAGGTAAGCATATTTTTCCATTATGCCCCTACGAGGCATATTACTTGATTTAATCTGAGAACCATGAAGGGGAGGGTTTTTGAGGGGGCATGGTTCAGTTTGCAGCCTTTCTGGTAATGCCCCTGTTTTAGGCCTCACCCCTGTCTTCTGCTATTGTGAAAGGTAGTTGCTTGACTGTGGGGTTAATGAGGGGATGGGATATCTAATTGCTCTGTTATTCAAACTTCCAATCAGAAACTTCAATTTAGGTCTTACTCCTCCCACCCACCTCTGCAGTCCCTTTACCTCTAAATCCTATGGTCGTTTTACCTCTAATGACTTAAAAGTTTCTCCTTTGCAGGAATTTTAGTTACTGCTTCCTTGGTTTGGCCAAGTCAGGTACTATTTCTTCTATTTTATTTCCATTTTTCAAAAGTGTATTAAAATCACTTATGCACTGATGTTATTTCTATTCTTTGGTGTTATGAGTTTATACCTTCTTTTCCCCTTCACTTTCATTTTAGTGGGACTTCAAAAAGTGAAGATAAATGTGTATGATTAATTTCCATGTTTGACCAGAATCACTGATCCTTAACTTTTGAATTTATATATAAGGCATCTTCCAGAATATGTTGACACTGTTGATGGTTAATTGATGGGAATTTGGTGGGTGATAAAGGTTTTAGCTTTCTAAAAATCTTCCCCTTGTAGCCAACACACAAAAACTCAAGGCACGATGTAAACATGTCTTAAAATTTAAAACTTAAAATTGATCATCAACTCAAACCTCAGCAAAACAGAGCACATACTTTCTCAACTCTGCCAGGTTACTAAGGTGTTACTGCAGTTTGTCTTCCAACCCTATGCCTCTTGAGCACTTGTAGCAAACTTTATATCATGAGTCATGCTATGTGCTGGCAATACAAAGATGACTAGACAGACGTTAAAGAGACAGGTAAGAGTTATAAAACTGTGATTTAAGATGTGAAAGAGACATGTAAGAATTATAAAACTGTGTTGTAATAGAGATGGACATTGTGCTTGGGAGCACAGAGAAGTAAGTCCCACCTCGGCCTTGGAAGGTCAACAAAAGCTTCATGTAGTTCTCTTTGTTTTGATCCTTAAAGGACCAATAAGAGTTGACCAGATGGGGGAGAGGGATGGAAGAGATGCATGAGGTAGTGTTTAGAGAAGCTATTTCAGGCCAAATGGGTGGCAAAGGCAAAACCTCCAAGGTAAAACATACTAGGTAGAAAGTGAAGGTGGTTTGAAATAATGTGGATATTGTGTAAAGGGAGATGAAACTAGGAAGGTAGTCAGGGGCTAGGTCATGACTGTGTGTCATGTTAAGAGGTTTATACTTTTCCTCAAGGTTTGGCACCCATATCAATAAAAGATTATTGAGCATAGTCTTTCAAATGTGTATATTTATAAATTACAAGTCTTACTGTACATATACATTATAAAATATATGTACAAAATTATAAATGAAAGAGGAGAAAAATAACTTCTTCCTGTATCTACTTTAGAGGCCCTTGGTTTAAGGTGAGCAATGGAGCCATTTTAAGCTGATAGTTATATCATGTTTGTGTTTTACATTAACTACTCAGGCTGCAGTATGGAGGATGTATTGGTCTTGGGGAAAGGTAGGTGTGTGTGTGTGTGAGAGAGAGAGAGAGAGAGAGAGAGAGAGAGAGAGAGAGATGTGTGGGGGTCTTAGAGACATTTAATTGCATAATGGGTGTGTTGGCAACAATTAATCAAAAATCATGGCTTGGATTAAGATAGAGTAGAACAGGGGCTGGACTCGAGATTTAAGTAAAAGTGTTGCCAGGTGGGCTTCCAGGTCCTTGGGCACATCGTGAGAAAGAATTCAAGGATGTGCCACAGTTTAAGCAAGCAAGTAGAGTTTAATGTAAAACTCAAGACAGGAGTGCAGCCTTATTAAGGCTGGTCCCCCTCCCCCTCTTTCTTCCTCCATGTAAATAAAGACTTGTGAGTTGCAACATTCTTATTGGTTCTGAGTATGCAAAAGAAGGATTTGAAACACAACATTCTCATTGGTTTTGATGTCTGCTTGACTGAGTGGGGGTCAGAGGAGGGATTCTGCAAACATGCTATGGTCAGGTGATGACTGGGCCTCTCGTTATCTGTTGTCTTCAGGCACCCGACTCTTCCCTTGTTGGTGGGCCTTTCTGCTGTCATCCTTAGTTCTTCATTGCAGGCGCAGGCATAGATGGGTGACCATGAGCAGGAGGGTAACAACTGTTTTATCTTTGTTGTCCTAGTTCCTTCCCCTCAGGTCCCTTTTCTAGCCTGACTCTGAAGAATCAATAGGACTTGACAATGAACTATATAGATATAGAGCAGGGATTCTTAACCAGTGGTCTGTGAGCTTTAATTGAAAATTAAAAAAAACCATCATTCTTGTGGGGCTGTGTTGGTGCGGATGTGATATATTTATTAAATAATACACAATATAGTGTGGACTTAGTATGATTTTTATTTTGATGTAGCATGTTCTGAGTGCAATGGATAACTGCCTGGAAAAAAGTTGGTACGGATGGTGGAGGTGGTTTTATGATGCCGTGGGAAAACTCAAATTTCTAAATGTTTGCCAAAAATGACCATTTGAACAGATGTTGTGCCATGTTAGGTTATCAGGTATTGAAGTTATGGGAAAGTTGTAAAATGTAATTTTGAATAATCCTAAAATTTAATTTAAATTCATCCCGATATTGAGTGCCATAAAACTATCTACTGCCAAATCCTGAGAAGTGATCTGTGGTTGTCACCTGACTGGCACAGAGGTCCATGGAACAAAAAAGGTTAAGAACCCCTAATATAGAGGGAAAGAGGGAAATAAGGTATTGGCTTGACCAGCCATTAGTTGTTAGGGAACCAGAAGGAGAGAAGCAAGTTTGCAGGGGAGGCAGGGGGTTGATGAGATGACAAATAGAGTAAAGTTGATATATTTATAGCCATCTATGTAGGAATGTCCTGTAGTTGGACACACAGGTCTGGTATTCAGAAGAGAGATCTGGGCTAGGGATAGAGGTTTGGAAATTATTAGAATATGTAAGTCTTTGTTGAAGCTGTGTATGTGGGTGAGTTCATTCAGGGTATTTATAGAAAAGAACAGATCAGGCATCTCTGGGGAATAGTCATTTAAGGGGCTAGCAAAGGAGCTGAGAGAGCTGTCAGGCTAACCATGAGATAAGGGCATCACAAAAGCCAAGAAGGGGAGTGAGTTTCAAGAAAGAAGGGGCCAGGAACAAATGTAGCAGAAACATCAAATGAGGCAAAAAAGTATTTATTAGCTTTGGTAAGAAGTAGGCTGTTAATGGCCTTACCTTAAGAATTTTGAACAGCCTGGGAAGGGAGCCAAATTGCCACTAGGTTAGAGTGTTGGTGTAGGGTAAAGAAGAAGTAGACTTCTTCAAGGCCAAGCTTCTTGAAATAGGGTGGTAGCTTCAACAAGCTCTAGGGTTCAGGAATGTTTTCAAGATGGGATGATTACTTCAAGGATTTTTTTCTAGGCCCTGGGAAAGGAGTCCATAGCTAGCAGTATTTTAAAATCAGTAGAAAGGAATAATTACTGAGGAAAGAGAGGTGAGGGAATAGGATCTGGAGCACAGGTGGAGTAATTAACCTTAAGTAGGAGGCTATCTTCCAGATAGATAGGAGGAAAGAATGTTAAAGAAGGATAGGACTTAGGGTTCTTAACAAGGGGTCTGTGAGCTTGAATTGAAATTCAAAAAAACATTCTTGTGGGGATGTGTTAGTGCGGATGTGATATTTATTAAATAATACACAGTATAGTGTGGGCTTAGTAAGGGGTCCATGGTTTTCCCCTGACTGGCAAAGGGGTCCGTGGAACAAAATAGGTTAAGAGTCCCTGGACTAGATGAAGTTGAAAGTTAATGGGCAGGAGGCCACAAAGGAGTTCTTTAGCTGGACTCCATTTCCTGAATTCATTAATTAAATTTGCCAGAACACTACCATTTTCTTAACAATTGAGGTCTCTTCTGTGGAAAACATGAAACCTACTCCTGTGGAAAGTCTCGGAGCTTTTCTGAGGTCTGAGATTACATTTACTATTTATATTCTCATCTCCCACCTATACCCAGTACACACAAAACCAACACACATGCACTCATTGTGAGCCAGTGTATAGTGATTCTTTAATAAGTTTTTTCTTCTTCTTCCACCATAGCCAGAAAAGTCACAGAAGTTTGATTAACTGAAGCTCTTGAACATTGCTTTGATTCTTACCGAGAATTCAGTATTATTATTTTGGAAGCAGTGTTGCAACTGAATTCACCCTATCTTTCTTACTCTTTTTTTTTTAATACAGTTTTTTTTTTTTTTTTTTTAAAAATTTTTTTTTTTTTTTATTTATCCCCCCCTTGCTGCTTGTGCTCGCTGGGTCAGCTAACCACGCCGTGCGGGCGGGCTTGCCTTAACCAGGAGGCCCCGGGAACCAAACCCGGGGCCTCCCATATGGTAAACGGGAGCCCTACTGATTGAGCCACAGCCGCTTCCCTCTTACTCTTGATAAGTGAAAATATTTCTAGTTGTTTTGGACAGGGTGATCTTTTGTCTCTTCCTCACTCAAAGTACCTGTACCACTGTGCTAATTCTGGTGTTATTATTATGAGAGTTTGGAGAGTGTTTCATATTTTTGTGGGGATTTTCCTAAGTCTTAATTGGTTGAGCAGTAGTTTTCTATTGTAGGAATCTGCTAAGAGAGGCTTCAAAATGAAATAAATTTTACTTTATACTTTGTTCTGTAAAATGTAATTTTATCATCAAGTCCCAAATTGATGGGACTTGTACCACTTTATTAAAGTTTTTGTTTTTTTGACATTGGGATATGGATTTAGGCCATAGAAGTGGTAACTATAATATAGTGTAGTGTAGCATAATACAGGCAGAGCAGTTTAATTGTCAGGGATGCAGTCTCTTAAGCCAGACTCTGGCTACATTTAAATAATTCATCTTTTTATTAGCTCTATGATTCTGGCATGTTACCTAAGCTTTGTAGTCTCAGTTTTCTCATTTGTAAAATGGGAAAGAATTGTGAAGATTAATGGCTAAAATACAAATAAGGTTCTTAAAACAGTTCCTGTGACACACAGTAACTGCTCAATATATAATGGCTATTTTTACTATAGTTTCTATACAGTTACAATTCTTGTACTCAACTGAATTGTATTTAATTTCTAAATAAAAAAACATGAAAAATAAATTAAGCTTTGGTATGACTGAAGGCCAAAAATAAGTTTATAGAATTTATTTGTTCCTTTCCAATCAAATACCCATTAAATTTTTTTCTCACTTTCCCCCCTTTATTTTATTTCCAAAGAACTTATCTATTTAATGTTCTGATGTCAGATTTTCTTAAAATATTAGGCTGATTTTGGAGGCCTTGATGCAACCATGAAAATATTAGTTCTCAGGCAATTGAGGTTTAAATAGTATATATGATAAGAACAATCACTAGTTCTAGTGTAATAAAATTTAAAAGATAACCTTAAATAATTTTTTTAATGAAAACTCTTTTCTGTATAGTTAAGCCATTTATTGCTCAATCTGTAGAAAAGTATTTAAATATCTGATTTCCTCTTATTTCTTAAGCATGTTCACCAATTATGGGATTCTTTAAGGTCAGCTATTGTTAAATTACTCAGACTGGGGTTTAATAATTCTAAAAAGTTTTTTTTAAAAACCAACAAAAATAAAACATGCTCATTCATATTTATTTCCTGAAGTAAAATTCTTTTAGTAGCATTAGTTTATAATTGTCATGAATGTCTATTAATTTAGTCAACAAATATTTATTGAGCACCTCCTATGTGTTCAGTGCCCTTTTAAATGAGAATTACAGTGTACATAATAGACAAAAAAAATCCCACCCCCATGAACTTATGTTTTAATGTAAGTTGTATCTGAAGTGTTTGGTGCTCAAGGATTTTACTCCCCTCCCCACCCCCAATACCATTTAGCTGTCCCAGAGTCCATGTGTATAGGGATGCAACCTAGACTGCTTGCCTTGGCTGTTACTGCTAGCAGCTACAAGTCTGAGTTATGCTCAGGGGCTTTATGTGTCCTCTCTGTGTGTCAGTCTGTAGATCATTTCTGGAGAATTTTAAGCAGCAGAGTGAAATTTCAGTTCATCCAAAATGTAGCATCTATGAAGTGGACATATTAGATTGGCACCAGAGGGACTGTTTTTCTTTCAGTAATTTTGAATGTTGTAGTCTAACTCAAACATTAATAATCAATTTTAATAGCATTTCACTTTTTCCAGTAGATTTTTTTTTTTCATGTTGATGGAGGAAAGAACCTTAGAGATAATTTGTTCTGCTGGTGTTAGTGTTAAGTGAAGCAGCTGAGGCCCAGAGAAATTGAAATTTGCTCAGAGCCCCAGTACCTCCTGTGATAGAGCCTAGCTTTCTATTGTTTGGCCTTGTGTTCTTTCCTCTGGCAAGATAAGTGTTCACCACTTAGTATACTAATCCTTCAGTTCAGTGCCATCACAAAAATGGATTGTGTTTTAGTTTCCTAAGCTGCTTAAAGAAAATACCACTAAATGGGTCAGGTTAAACAATGAGAAGAGGCTGGGAAAATGTTGAAATCAGAGCAACATCAAGGTGTTGCTTTCTTCCCAAAGACTGGCTGCTGGCAATCCTTGGCTCCTCTGCCACAAGGCAAAGCACATGGTGGCATCTGCTGGTCTCTCCCTTTTCTTCCAGGCTTCCTTGCTTTCAGTTTCTTCCTTCTGTGGCTTTTTCTTCTTCTTCTTTTTTTTTTTTTTTGTCTGAATTTCATTCTCTTACAAAGGACTCCAGTAATAGGATTAAGACCCATCCTGATTGAAGTGGGACACACTTTAACAAAAATAGCCATATCAAAAAGGTTCTACTTACAATGGATTAGATTTAAAGAACATGTTTTTCTGGGATACATATAGCTTCAAATCACCATAGATTGTTTTGCAAATTTATAAGGTTCTTGTATTTTGCAATTTTGAAATCTTTTCTTTTTCTGAATCCTCATAACACTTTATATTGCCAGTCCTATGGCATTTATCACTTTCTACTCATTGTAATTATTTTCTATTTAAAAACACTTTTTTTTTCTTCCCAAGTGAAGCCTCTTTGAGAATAGGGTCTGGTTCTGATTCCTCTTTGTATATTTTCCACAGCTCTTACCAGAATGCCTGGCACTCACTAGGTACTCAAATTATTAAATCAATGTGTACTCACAGAGATTGTATTTTGGGTTTGAATCTATTTAGACTATAACAGTTTAAGAGGCTTTTGGGGCTTAGCCTCAGATCTAGGTTTGAATTCTGACTCCATCTTCAACGTGGCTGTGTGATCTTGAAGAGGTCACTGAACTTCATTTTTCTCTTCTGTAAAATGGGAATAATATATGCCTCATTCAGTTGTATGGGTATATACTGAAGTTCTAGTGTCTGATATACTCAATTCATCAGTACACTTGATGAATTGTAACATTACACTTGAAACTTATTTTCTATTTATTGTAAATGTGTATTTTTTAGTAACATTAGGTAGCTCTATTACTGTGTGGAGAGACATACAATAAGATAGAGAAAAGTCCATGGTGAAAAGTTGACAGCATTTTGGAGTGGTCATCGGATTGCACAGTCTGTCTGTTATTTAGGATGCTTGATACTATTGGACCTCTTGGGGGTGACTGGGCTCTAAGGTTGATTTATTCTAAGAAGACTGAAGAGACTGATGTATAAACTGGAAAAGCAGTTTATTCATAAGTCATTAAAAATACCTTCTATTCCATAGAAAAAATGCCACAGTGGAAGCTAAATTGTAATCAGAAGGTTTATTTGTGAGTACGTAGTTGATTGGATATCTGGTGCTACAATAGCCTTGTGTGTCCATCTCTACTAACAACTTGGATATGTGAGGGCCACCCACCTGCTGAGAGTGTTAGAGACACTGCCTAGTCCTTTCTCAAAATCACTATTCTAACTTATGTAGTCATCTGCTTTCTTGTTGCCTGCTTTTGAAGCAGAGAGCAAAACAGTTGAAGAAATTTTATACTACGTCATCAGTATAAAATTCCTACCTAGTTTACGGCTTCACCTGGTTTGGAATTTAGGAACTTAAACATACTCCTATTTTTTTTTTTTTTTTTTTTGTATTACAAAACAATTTTAAACATACAAAAATTTAAAGAGAATAGTATAATTAACCTCTATGTACTTATTTATCACCCAGCTTTAACAGTTATTAGCATATCGCCAATATTGTTTCATCTATATCCTCTCCCCCTCCAGATTATTTTAAAATAAATTCCAGGCAGTATAGAATTTTATCTGTAAATTCTTGAGTTTGTATCTCTAAGAAATAAGGACTTTAAAAAAAACATATCTACTATATTATCGTAACAAAAAATTCCTAATAATTCCTTAATATCTAACCAGTGATCAAAGCTCCCCTGTTGCCTCACAAATGTCTTTCTTACCATTGTATTGTTCAAATCAACTTCCAAACATGGTCTGCATATTGCATTTGGTTGATAAGTTTCTTGAGTGTTTCTTAATTTATAACACTCTCCTTATCCCTTTTCTTGTTGTTTTTTGAAATTGTCTTGTAGAATCTTCTACATTCTGGATTTGGCCGGCCCCCTGTATTTTCATGGTGTCATTTAACATGTCCCTCTGTTCTCTTATTTTTGGTAAACTTGTAGCTAGAGCTAGCTTTGATCAAATTCAAGTTTGATATTATTACCCCAAGAATATGTTGTAGGTGATGTCATGCTTCCTTCCTGTTGCATTATACCAGGAGGCACATAATGATGTCTTTTCATTTTTCTTTTTTATATGTTAAAGTTGGTCATGAGGTTAAGTTTTATCAGCTTAAGCATTCATTAAAAAGTATATTCTTTTAATGAAACCATTATATTTAGGTTTTTCCTAAATTTATTCTTGAGGAGTACCTTGCTGAAAAACATTTTTGCTTTTCTTCTCATCAGTTTTTCATGTCCAGCCACAATGATTTTTTAAATATTCATTAGTTAACAAATTACCCTGCTTAAAACTCTTCAGTAGTATCCCATTACTCATAAACTAGCATCTAAACTTCCTACTGTAGTTTATAAGGATCTGCATAACCTGGCTTTGCTCTACCTTTCTAAATCTCATTTTATGCCATTCTGTCCCTTGAGAGGCAGTATGGCATTATAGTTAATAACATGGGCTTTTACACTGTACTACTTACCTGAGTGTGATTTGGGGCAAGTCACTTAACTGCTCTGTGCCTATTTTCTCATATAAAAATGGGATTATTAATAGTATCTATCACTAGAATTGTAATGATTAAATGAGATAACACATATAAATCACTTAGACAAGTGACTGGTACAGAAATTCCAGATGTTAACTGTTGTTTTTTATTTGCGTTCCAGCCACATTATACTTTTCATTTCCTAGAACTGCCAAGGTCTTGCCATCATCAAGATCTTTGCATATTCTGATTATTTCTTGCTATGTAACAAACCACACCAAAATTTAGTGGCTTAAAACAGCAATAATTAATTTTGCTCACAGATTTGCAGTTTGGGCAGGCCTTGGTAGGGATGACTCATTTCTGCTCTGTGTGGTACTGGCTGGGGTAGCTCAACTGGGCTTGCAGGATCTACTTTTAAGATGGGTCATTTGTGTAGGTGGCAGGTTAGTCCTGCTCTTGACTGGGACCTCAGCCAGGGATGGGGGCTGGGGACTTGGGGCTGTCATTCCTCTCCATAGACTGGTTGGCTTCCTCACAGCATGATGACTGGATTCTAAGAGTGAATTTCTGTTCTAAGAGAACCAGACCAAGCTTTTTACAATTTAGATGTAGAAGTCACAAATATCACTTTTGCCTTATTATTTTGTTATATGCAGTCACAAAGGCCACCCTAGTTCAAGGGGAGAGGACATAGACTGCTGCTTCATAGGGGGATGGCAGAGTTCTAGAAGAGCATGTGGGACAGGTGATATTGTTGCAGCCATCTTTGGAAAATGCATTTTGCCACACACGTGCCGTTGCTTGAGCTGGAAATGCTATTATTTCTCTGATTACCACTCTTTGACTAACTAGCCAATCTAAATTAGGTCCTTCTTTTTCCATTTCCATTGCTCTCTATATGTCTGTATTTTCCTTGGCAACACTTACCCAAATTTCTAATGATCTATTTAATTCTGTGAGGAGTTAGGGCCATTATTTTTCCAGTACTTAGCATAGAACCTATTGAAATATAAAAATGTTATTATTTGTAGTGTACAAATCTAAACACTGCATATAGCATTTTCGCTAGGGAAAGCATGTTGCAAAATTTATGGATGGAAGGAAACAGGGCTATAGAAACACCAGGAGTCAGTCTTTCAAATCCTCATATTTCAACCCTCATTAATGAAAGGTAAGGATGGGGCAAGGAGGAGAAGCATAAATGTATAAATTAGGTGGGGTGGGGGTGGGAGGATAAAGCAGTTCAAACAGCTGAATTCCTCCTTACCTACCCTATACTTAAAAAACCCAAACCCACAAATCCATTTTCTATTCCCCTGTTCCTTTAGCACCCTGTTCATTGCAAGAGGCTTATAGCTGGATCTAAACATATTTGTGTTGAGAAAGAAGCATAAGAAGTACTCAGCACTCTCAGGAAGTAGCCAAATGGATGTACTTTACACAAGAAAAGTTAACCAAACCCTCAGCACCAGTGCTCTTTTATTTTTGGCACAGTTGTAACAAGATTGATTATCAGGTTTCTCAGCACTCAGAAAACTGGGTAGAGAGAAGAGAATAGGCTTTGGAGGTGGAGTACAGGTAACAGCAGAAGCTTCAGGCAGAAATTAGTTTTTTAAGACTTTGAACAGGATGACATTGTAGCCTGGGAATCATAGGAATGTGGCAGTAGAAGTTTCCTAAAATTCTAAAGGCTTTCATTCATTTAACAAATACTGCATGCCACCTTCCCTGTGTTGAGACACAAGAGTGAATAAAATGGATATGGCTCCTGCCTTCATAGGGAGGTCGACCTAATGATTAGTGTTTGCATGGAATATCTTCTTCCATCTTTTTACTTTTAATGTATATGTGTATTTATATTTAAAATTTTTCCTTGTAAGCATGATACACTTGGGTTTTGCTTTATATCCAATCTGATAATCTCTGCCTTTTAATTAGAGTGAAAGACCACATATATTTGACATGGTTATTGATGTGGTTGGGCTTAAGTCTAACATCTATTTGTTTTATATTTGTCTCATCTGTTTTTTGTTCCCCCTTTTCTCCCTTCTTTGCCACTCTATACCCTCTCCTCTCCCTGTGGTTTTCTCTCTCTTTTTCTTTATTTTAGAGTGAATTTTTTTTTTTTTTTTT